>ML661896.1:11705345-12230547 GCA_007570785.1 Antilocapra americana
AAGAGTCGGACAAGACTGAGCAACTTCACTTTCACTTTTCACTTTCATGCATTGGAAAAGGAAATGGGAACCACTCCAGTGTTCTTCCCTGGAGAATCCCAGGGACGGGGGAGCCTGATGGGCTGCCGTCTATGGGGTCAAACAGAGTCGACACAACTGAAGTGACTTAGCAGCAGCAGCTGCAACTTCCCACTTCCACTGCAGAGGGCACAGGTCTGGATACCTGATTGGGGAACTAAAGTCCCACATGCCTCGGGACAACTAAACCTGCATGCCACAACTGAGTCTACAAGCTCTAGAGTCCATGTTCCCCAACAAGAGAAGCCTGCACACTGTAACTAAAGATGTACTTTAAGAGGGTTAAAATGCATCCCAACCACATCACACATCGAGTAACTAACTGCTGAGGAAAATAACTGTACTAAGTATAATGATCTAGCCAGCTACATTTAGGCACAATAAAAAATTAGGCACTTTGCTGAACACTTAATTATTTCTGATGTCACAGTAGCTTCCAAGAATAGGGTAGGAGAGTGTTTTTCTCCATACCATGCATACAAAAACTGAGGCAGAAATTAATCATTTACCCAGGTTCACAAAACTATTACTAAAATATCAATACAGGGATTCAAATCTGACTCCAATATAAATACTTTTTAACACTGCACCAATCTATTTCCTAAAGCTAAACAAAAATTTTCTTTACATAAGATTTTACACTGTAGAAATAAATTTTCCACACTATTTAAATATAAATTGTATCCCCTTAACCATTTTAGAAATCCAAATATTCCCCATCAAGAACAGCTACTGGGTTGGCCAGAAGGTTCATTCGGCTTTTCCCATTAAATGGCTCTAGTAGTGCTTAGTTGTCTTTAACTTCATTCAAAACAATTCTGTTACACTGCATTGTGACAGCTGTCATATCACTGTGATTAAAAAAAACTTATCAAGACTGGCAAATTTTTGTGTAGCCATTTTAATATTGAAGATGGAAGGAAAAAAGCAACACTTTTGGTACATTATGTTTTATTATTTTAAAAAAGTTAAAAATGCAACTGAGAAGCAAACAAAGATTTGTGCAGCATGTGGAGAAGGTGATGTGACTGATCAAATGTGTAAAAAATTGTTTTCGAAGTTTTGCACTGGAGATTTCTCACTGGGCAATGCTCCACAATCGAGCAGACCCGCTGAAGGGGATAGCAATCAAATTGAGATACACAGAACAATCAACATTGGACCATGCAGGAGACAGCTGACATGATGAAAAGCGGATACTATATAATATTGTGGAAAAGAAGAGATCATAGAACAAGTGAAATGAACCCCCACCAACCACACCAAAGACCAGTCTTCAAAGAAGGTGATGTTGTGTATACAGTGCAATTGGAAGGGAATCCTCTATTATGAGCCGTTTCTGGAAAACCAAACAATTCCAACGGTTACTACTCCCAGTTGGACCAACTGAAAGCAGCGCTCAACAAAAAATGACCAGAACTAGTCAACAGAAACCATGTTATCTTCCATCAGGATAAAAGCAAGACCGCACTGCATGTTTCTTTGATAACCAGACAAAAACTGTTACAGCTTAGCTGGGAAGTTCTGATTCATCCACTGTATTCACCTGACAAGGCATCTTTGGATTTCCACTTATTTCGGTCTTAACAAAATTCTCGTAATGGAAAAAATTTCAATTCTCTGGAAGACTGTAAAAGGTAACTGGTACAGTTCTTTGCTCAAAAAGAAAAAAAGTTAGGTAAGGTGGAATTATAAAGTTGCCTGAAAAATGGCAGAATGAAGTGGAACAAAACGGTAAATGTGTTGTTCAGTAATTCTTGATGAAAATGTGTCTTTTATTTTTACTATAAAACCATAGGAACTCTTTGGCCAACTCAATAACTTTAGGGAATTCCTCAGAGATACAGTGGTTAGGACTTGGCGCTGTCACTGCCAGGGCCCAGGTTCAGTCACTGGCTAGGGAACTTAGAAGATCCCACTAGCTGCACAGCATAAACCCCTCAAAAACATCAACTAACTTTCAAAAGTCCATGCAAGCAAAGCCACTGAAGCTGTTCTGTAGCTGTCAACACATTTTCTGATTTTTGAAGAGCATTTTCTTCAGCCACAAAGGGCAGTGGCTAAAATCTCAAAAACACTTAAGTTTTTAAAAAGAAAAAAAAAATCTCAGAAACAATGTGAGAGAACGTGGCATAGTTTAGAAAAGCAGTACTTTAAATGTAACTTAGTCTCATCACTTTTTAAATGATGGAAGAAACGGAAATACAGATAGATGTTGGACAGGTACCTGCCTAATTACACAGTATCTATATGTCTGACCCTAAAGGAAATCAACCCTGAATATTCACTGGAAGGACTGATGCTGAAGCTCTAATACTTCCACGTGATGCAAAGAGCAGACTCACTAGAAAAGACCCTGATGCTGTGAAAGACTGAGGGCAAGAGGAGAAGGGGATGACACAGGATGGGATGGCTGGATGGCATCACTGACTCAATGGACAGGAGTTGGAGCAAACTCTGGGGAATGGTGAAGGACAAGGAAGCCTGGTGTGCTGCAGTCCACTGGGTTGCAAACAGCTGGATGTGAATGATCGACTAAAGAAGAACAAACACATTTGAATGCTATACAGAAATTTTCAGGGGCTTCCCTGGTGGCTCAGTAGTTAAGAATGTCTGCCAATGCAGGAGACGGGTTCGATCCCTGATCTGAGAAGATTCCACATGCCATGGGGCAACTAAGCCCATGTACCACCACTACTAAGTCTGTGCTCTAGAGCCCACATGCTACAACTACCGAAGCCCATGCACTCTAGGGTCTGTGTTTCACAAGAGAAGCCATCACAATGAGAAGCCTGTGATGGTTCAACTAAAGAGTAACCCCAACTCTCTGCATCTAGAGAAAAGCCTATGTAGCAAGGAAGACCCAGGACAGCCAAAATTAATTAATAAATTTAAAAAACATTGGCTCTCTGAAGTCAAACTTTCAAAGTTATAAAGGGCCTAACACATAATTACAACTCAAAAGCAGCTGCTATAATATGATTCACTGTGTTCTTTGCAAAGGTATTACTTCAATTACTTTAAGAATTAATATGGCAGTAGAGGCACTTAACCTCCATTTAACACTATGTTTAGAGAAATATTTCAAATTCAAAATAATTGACCTAAAATATTTAAATAATAACAGAATTTCGATGCTGTTATGTAATTTATACAGTATTATAACTTATTAAGCTTCCCTGGTGGCTCAGCTGGTAAAGAATCTGCCTGCAATGAGGGAGACCTGGGTTTGATACCTGGGTTGGGAAGATCCCCTGGAGAAGGGAAAGGATACTCACTCCAATATTCTGGCCTGGAGAATTCCATGGACTGTATAGTCAACGTGGACGCAAAGAGCTTGACATGACTGAGCGACTTTCACTTTCTAGAACTTATTAAACAGGAGTGTCCTCTCTGAGGGATAAACTATTCCCAAAGAGTCTGTGAAACACAGAGGGACCAAATGACTTGTCCATGACTATGAGATAAGTACGGAAACAAGATAAATAGCTATACTACTTTGTGCATTTGTAATTCATTTTACAGTGACTAAATTTAAAGTCTTAATCCTTCATATACATTTGCTTATAATTAAATGAGAAATTACATACACTGCCAGTCAGCGTAACAGAAATGTATGGGCTTAGTTCCTGCTATGCTCTTAAACCACCTGTGAGACTCTAAAGAGTTACTTTACCTCTCTTAGTTTGTTTCTTTGCCTGTGAAAGTAGGATAATAATGCCTCCAATTTTGTAGGAGGCTGAACAACTCTAATACTGTTTTTAATCCAGTATAAGAAATCAAAAATAAATGATAGCTATTTTAATCAGTGATTACAATTCTTCTACCTTATAAGAATTGTGATTTCCTTTCTCAGTATCAACCCAGAACTGCAAAGGAAACGTTCAACTCTAGAATAGAAAGTAAAAAATACTTTAAGCATCTGCTTTACTCCCAGCCTGCTCACAGCTACGTAGTCAAATAAATGTTCGTGTGTATTCTAGTTGTCAAAGCTCTTTTAACATCCATTATATCATATGAATCTCAAAAACAACCAGGTGAGGTAGGCAGCACAGTTTTTATTATCCCATATTTATAGCAGACAAGGAAAGAGAAACAGAGTGACCTTGTCAGAAGTGTAGAGGGCTTTAACAGAAGGTGGGGATTTGAAGTCAGCATCTTCTGATCCCTACTTCACCATACCGATCACAGAACAAAGGAGTGAGCTGGAGTCCTTAAGTCTCCTCCCACCAATCCTCTCTATACTGCAGATGGGAGTCAGAGGTAGGTCTATTAACTTTTACTGAGAAAAAAAGGGTATCTGGGACCCAGGTAGCAAAAAAAAATCTAGCAAAGAGTAGTTAGATAAACGATTTCTGGCAGCATTACAATTTTAACCTATAGCAAGCTGAGGCAAAAGACTAAAGATTATTGTGTACAAGTTAATTGTTACTGAGTAAGAAATGACCTCTTGCTTATTGGCTAGATATCAGGAACAATAGATCAAAGAGAATCACTGAAGTTTTGGAAAAGGACAGCAGAAAAGCAGGGAATTGGTCCGCTGAAAGCTTGAAAGCAGAGCAGCTGCTAGGTTAGGCATGGAAACAGGTGTATTGAGGACCACACGGTAATTAAGGCTGAGGCTAGGAGACTATCAGTGGAAGCCCCACCTGGATGTATCATGAAGCTGCTCACAAAGGGCAGCCTGCTCAAGAGGTTTCTGCAGAAACATGCAGGACAAGGCATTCCTGCTTAACCCACACCTTTGGCTTTATGCCATAAAAATTCTCAAACCCACAATAAAACAGGTTTGTAACAGGCCTGAAAGGTTGCAGCCCTCTACAACACCAAAAGGCTAGAACGAGAGAGGAGAGCTATGCTCTCTGGCCTGATGAAAGAAAAGAAATTGCTGTATGCCATTACGCCTGTATGTTATATTAGAACTGAATGATTTAAACTTTAGTTTGGAGATATCCTTGAACTCTTAATCTGGAGAATTTCATAACACTGACCAGAAATATTTTTGCTACAATAGAAAACCTAGTGCCATAACATTACAACATAAATCAACTTCATTTTGCAGTCTTTCTGTCCACAAATTTTTCTTTCACTGTTTTAGAAACTATTATGTCCCTGCGATTCCCATTCATCATTATACCATGTAACTGTTGGGTATGACCTGGGGCTTATTTCCCCTCTGACTTCTGCTTTAGTCTATGCCTTTTAGGGCTTTGTTTCTGAGTGCCAGAGGAAGCAGATCAATGGTTCTCAACCCTAGCCAGACCCTCACACCCACCCACAGGCCTGGAGACTCTGATTCAATATATACAAAGTGAGGTTTTCGGCATCTAGTTGTTTTTAGATCCATAGGTGATTCTGATGAACAGCCAAGGTTGAAAACAAGTCATATAGCTAGCTAGTATTTTATTGTAATTATAGGCCTGAGTGAGTTTTTTTTGGTGGGGGAGAAGAGGTAAAAAAAATTTTTAAATGAGGTATTCTGACACAAGCAAGAGGTAACTGACTATACAATTCCAATGTAAAGTCACCCAAGAAAAAGGAAGCATTTTTCTGATACCCCAAGTAGGAGAAACTTCTATGAAAATGTATATTCTTTCTATTTTAAAACTCAGAGTGACAATGAGACAGATATCAATTACTATCTCTCTGTTTTAGGTGTAGAATCTGAGGCTCAGAAATGGGAAGAGAGCTGGTCAAATGCCCAACAGAGCCACGTTTGGGCTTTGTTCAATCGCCCATGCTCTTTTCAGATCACAACACAGAAAAACAAATAAAAACATCAGCCTTTAGTATCAGTAACTGCACTCAACCTCAACACAATTAGTGACCTTACTGTCTCATTCAATAAGGGGATTCTGCTCATAAACTCTCACCAGGAAACGTTCCTCACAACACCGTTACATTATAATTCAACTAACAGAAGATGCCTCAATCTCTTAAAAGAAAAAAATCTGTTCTCCTTACTGTACTTCTTTATCTGAGTCAAAGTTAATCAATACTGCCAAGAGACAAGTCACTGACGGATAGTACTAAACTTCAGTCAGCTCAAGTTTAAAACAAAGATGCCCTCAGAAAACATAGTAAAACAATTTGGATAGCCTTCTGCAATTTAAAGAAAGGGCAATTTTTACTCAATCTAACTTTATATATTCCCATGTATCTTAAAAAAAAAAAAAAGGTAATGTTCTTTGCCATACCTAAGTGATTTCCTCCAAACAACAAGACTAGAACATGTGGCTTTCTATTCTAGTGGTTTTTTTCCTAAGTCTATGCTGTCTTTCCAGTTTTAATATCCTACAACAAAGAATTTTGGTACAAGCTGTGACGATCTACAAACCTCCTATCTGGATTATTTTGAAGCAAATCCCCAGATATATTTTCTTTCATGATACTTCAGTATACATATCTAAAGGAATGTTTAATTAACATTTATTATCTATTAACGGACTAATCTAAAGAACAGAAATACTTTCAAGACAGCCCAAACACAGGTGGACTGGCTTCTCCCCCTTGCACTCCTCCACATGTGACACCAATTTTTTTCCCCCTGTAACAACATATTTTACATTTACTGGTTTAGGTGATCTCTCCCTCTGGACTCCTCAAAATCCTTCTGCTGAAACTCCATCCAAAAAGTAGTTTCAATTGTGTTCCTCAGAGAGTGTATCTTGAAGAGTCCCTCAGGGTCTGCCCAAGAGAGGAAGAAGAAAATATGCCTTTTCTCCATCCCAAATTAAAGAAAATATGCCTTTTTCTCCATCCCAAATTAAAGCAGCTCTATCTTTTTTCTGTTCTATACTGATGTTTTGGATGAGATTCCATTTCAAACATATGATATTGGTCATATGAGTAACTTTTTTTAAATGACATAAATTAACTTATTTATGAAACAGACTCAGAGCCTTCCATAACGAATTTATGGTTATGGGGGTGGGGGGACAGACCAACTGGAACTTTGGAATTCACATGTAAACACTATATTTAAAATAAACAGGTACACCAATTAAGTTCACTGTATCTTGACACCTTACAAATAAAGCCCTTCTTTAAAAAAATAAATAAAATAAAATACACAGGGAACTCTCAGGCTGTCAAGTGGTCAGGACCCTGTGCTCTCATTGTGGAGGGCCTAGGGTTCAATCCCTTGTGTGGGAACTAAGATCCCACAAGCCATGTGATACCGCCAAAAAAAAAAAGAAAATAGATAACCAACAAGGAGTTACTGTACAGCACAAGGAACTCTGCTCAACACTCTGTAACGGTCTAAATGACCTGAATCACAACACTGTTGATCTACTGTACTCCAATATAAAATAAAAAGTCTAAAAAAAAAAAACTAGTTATTAAAATATTTTTACACTAAAAAAAGTAATCAAGTGTGTGCCACCATTATTTAAAGAAAAAATAAAACAACGGGGTGAATAGTATATGCATTTGCTTATATATGTTATCTCAAAGGATAACACATAAGAACTGATAAACTGATTTACCAGGGACAGAAACTGTCTGATTTAAACACTTCACACTATAAACCTTTTACAGCATATCTATTACAATGCCATTTTCAAGCAGGAAAACAAAAAAGAATGGCTCTAAAATCTTAACTGAAACAAATATTTATTTAGAAGGCATCATATGAGAGAGAGAGGAAAATCTGGGCATTGATATAAAGAGCTTGCTCTCACCACAGTCAATGTGGGAACACTATCTCTGAATTAAAAAAATGAAGGAAATCTGAAAGGCAGATCCTCAGGATGCCCAGTATTCAATCACAAGCTCAGAGACTTTGCACAATTACTAAATTATTGTAGTTCCTTTTAGCCTTTACTCAAGCTGGTTCCTCTGCCTAAAATGGTCTTTCAGTTCCTTTCTCCCCTACAAAAAGAATAAAATAATGCTATCTTCAGCAACATGAAAGGACTCAGAGATTATCTTATTAGTGAAGCCAAAAAACAATCATGTCATGTATATGTGGGATCTAAAAAACTGATACAAATGAACTTATTTACAAAACGGAAATAGACTCACAGACACAGAAAAAAAAATTTATGGTTACCAAAGGGGAAAGAGAAGTGGAGATAAACTAGGAGTTTGGAATTAAAATATACACACTACTATATCTAAAATAAATACCAACAAGGACCTGCTGTACAACACATGGAACCATGTTGTAATAACCTATAATGAAAAAGCATCTAAAAAAAGAATACAGGTATAACTGAATCACTCTACTGTACACATTAAACTAACACAACAGTGTAACCGTATTTCAATAAAAAATTTAAAAGAAAAAAGATACTAATACATTCAAAGAAAAAGAAAATTCATTTTTCCACTCTCACCACTACCCTCCCAATCCCTTTTATGTCCCAGTAAACTCTTACTTAACCTTAGGATTCCCAGTCTCTACATTCTTAGGGAAAACTCACTAAGTAAGCACCAAACTAAATCAAGTCTTCTTGGGATGCAAGCTCCAAGTTCCCTATACTTTCCCTCTCCCCCTCCCCCTTTATTTCTGTGGGGAGTGGGGAGGGGGGTTGCACAAGGTGGCTTGTAGGATCTTAGTTCCTGGACTAAGGATCAAACCCAGGCCCCTGGGAATGGCAGCACAGAGTCCGAACCACTGGACTGCCAGGGAACTCCCTACTTCTCTTCCTAATCCTCAATTCAACTGTAGTTACCTAAGTACTGTGGAGTATCCAGTTTAATGTTTGCTTTCCCACAGTACTCAAAGGAGGGTAACGATATTCCCAGCACTTAAAACAGTGTCTGGCACATTGTTAATGCTCAATATTTGTTGAATAATGAATAAATAAATGAAAGATAAAAAAAACAGTGAGATATTGTAAAAGTCTGTATCTTCCATTTCACTCCCTGCAACATAAAGCAACTTTAAGTCTTGCTTACACGTAAGTGGGAAAACAACAGCTGCATGCACAGAGGTGCAAAGCACCTGCTAAAGTGTCACACTCATTTAAAAACCATAGCCAATGGGCACTTTCTCCTGTGGCTGCCAGTAGTCTACCTGGAATATTCCAGAAATTTGACTAGTCCTCTTCAGTGCTGTATGGTTTGATTCCCACATAGAAGAAATAAAAATACAAAGAGCTGTTGAGAAAAGAAAACTACAGCACGTGCTAAGAGGACCCTGATACAAACATGAAGGAATCAGAAAACAAGTCTCACAGTTTATCCATGTAGATGCTCAATACTAAACCTGTTAATTTATGAAAATGATGTTATCTGAAGTTTCTGGTGAACAAACAGGCTCAAACACCAACTCAAATGATGAAGGGCCCACAGGTCTTTAATCTACTGAAGTTAAGTAAATATGCTGAGCTAATTGGTGACCCACATAACTTGAAAACCCAATGTTTGTGGATCAGTATTTGAATCTTTAAAGAAAAATTTTGACCCTTCAGAAACTGGGATCAACCTGAATCTTAGGTTTGGAGGAAAAAACATTTCTGAAAACTTTCAACCATGTGCCAAGCCCTTTTACATGTAATAAAACGGAATCATAAAAAATGCTAATAGGTGGGATATTAAGCTCCATTTACTACTGAGAAACCCAAAACAGAAAATTTCCAATGGGACACCATTACTTGCTGAGCTGAATTCTGACTGATTCCCAAAGTCTGGGTACCTACCATCTTGCTCTCTGCAAAAAGTCTGGGCCTGGACTCTGAAGTGAGATCTAGAGTTAAAAGAAAAACCTGAGCATATCACCAGAGGGAGATTTTTGAAAACTAAATTAAAAAAAATTTTTTTCTAAGTTATTATAAACTCTTCCAACACAATCCTTTCAGATTTATACTGTACTAATCAGGAAAGGTAATGACAAAACCTGTTTTAAATATTTCCGGTAAATGTAGACAGTATTCAGAATTTGCAATCATAAAATCTAAAAGAACAATTTGGTTTTTAACACTTCAATTTCAAAACACTGAAGACACTAAAATGAAGAAAAGGTAGAATTTTCTAATTTGAATGCTCACATCACAAATAAGCTTTACTGTAAAATGCAGACAGGATATATCACTTGCCATTCTAGAGATATTTTTAGTTGTTTTACCTTATGTATTATTATTTTAAGTGACATATAAAATATCCTTTTCCATGTGGTTTAAATAATATACTACATATCATAGACAAAGCTTTAACATTATTTGCCCTTCCAAGAATAACCTCTGAATAAGACTTTTTAAATACTATTTATTACCTCCAATAACATAAATGCAATTCAAATTATCTTTCTACTGACCACAGAAAATTAACCCTCATCTTTTGTGATCACACAGTTGATGACACAGCCCCAAAACAAAATCAATGAAGTAATAAATATGTACAATCTATACTTCAGTGAGTTAAAAGATGGTAACAGTTTTGGCCAGTAGTACTTTAACTGTATAATAATTTCCTACAACTGATTCAGTCTCTGGCAAGCCCCTACTTAATTTAATTTACATCTCTAAAATATATATCTAGGTTTAATCTCTTTCCTCTCTGAGGATCAAGAATGAAAAATGACTTAGATATTTCTCTAACAGAATAATCATTCTTTCCTCCTAAAAATATTTGTTGCTTACCTACTTATGAGAAACTGTAGCAGGACTCAAAGATACAAAATAAAGACAACACAATCCCAAGCTTGAATTTGTAAGTTTACTGGGGGGGATACAGGACAGAACAATAATCAAAACATATATGAAAAATGCTGTAACAGTATTTTGGGAACACAGAAATTTTTATCCACCTTTCTGAAAACCAAGGAAGAGTATTAAGAGGGTAAGAAGAAATGCTAACTAAGTAACCATATGAGTATCAGACGACCTATAAACATCTTTCCCATTAACCAGAAAAGTTGTATTTGTAGTTAATTTAACTAATGAATTACTGTTTTAATTCATTAAAACTTAAAATATGAGATGTGTTTATGAACAATTTGACATAACACACCAGAATTTGTAAACAAGTATGGTCCTTACAAGACCATTTAAAATAGTTCTCAGGATAACTTACACAGGAGAGCGGTAAACTTTTTCTGTTAACGTCCAAATAGTTAGTATTTCATACAATCTTTTCCCCAACTACTCAACTCATCCATTATAGCACAAAGGTAGCCAAAGACAACATATAAAAGACCCATGTTTCAACAGAACGTTTTGGTCACTGAAATTTTAATTTTGTATCATTTTTAACATGTTACATAATATTTTCTATTTGACTTGATTTGATCCCATTAAAAAACAAAACAACTATCCTTGGCTGGTGGGCTGTTAGAAACACAGGTGGTAGACAGATTTATCTGTAGTTTATAAAAAACTGCTACTAACAAGTCAACTCAACATACCACATGATAAAACTCTTTCATGTTTAATTACAAATTACATGCAGAACCTAAACTACTATCTATCAGTTTAACTTCTTCACCAGATTTCATCCTTACTTGATTTTCCCTAATAAAAGCAAGGTCTGGGAGACTCCTCCAGTGGTCCAGTGGTTAAGACTCCCCACTGCAGGGGGTACAGTTTCGATCCCTGGTCAGGGAACTAGGATCCCACATGCCAGTGAAGTGTTGCCAAAAAGAGAAAAACAAGGCCCAACAATGATTACTATTTTTGTAAACTCCCAAAATACTTTGCGCAAATGTGTCTCGAATGACATCAGAAGAAATGAAGGAATAGGCAACTCTAAAGGCCAGTCCCTCCACAAATATAACAACTCAACAGGGGAAAGAAAAACTACCACAGACAGCTACATGACCATCACAAACAACTAAAAAGGTCTGCAACATTCAAGCAAAAGATTAATCAAGAAAAGGGGCGAGGCCACCCGCTTTTTATACTCAGCACCTGTGGGACATCCGAGTAGACAACGGGGCCCCCAAGGCTGGGATAGGTCTGGCCTTAGCAGTTGTGGGCTGTGTGGGAGTATGCACATGGAGGCTGGGCCAGAGTCTGAGCTGCTTCCATAGTTCCCACACTGCAATTACTCTGGTCATGGTACTGGACTTCACTGGATCGCTAGTAGCTATGCACCTGGAGTTTTGTAAATGCAGTACCTGAGGCACACCTGGGCCTACAACCAGCATTCCCACAGCTCAAACAGGGAAGAAGACAGTGCCAGCAACAGTGTACTTTGTGAGCTTACACAATGGGTTTCAGGTGACACCACAAAGCATACTCCCCAGTGGACAGCTCCAGGAGAGGAATACTCAGTGGCTCCTCTACCAATGGGAATGCTCCAATCCCATCTACCTCACACCACAGCTCAGAAACGGATCTGGGGGCTTCTACTCCTACAACTATGGGCTCCCCTGATACCTCAGTTGGCAAAAAAAAATCCGCCTGCAATGCAGGAGACTCCGGTCAATTCCTGGGTTGGAAAGATCTGCTGGAGAAGGGATAGGCTACCCACTCCAGTATTCCTGGGCTTCCTGTGGCTCAGATGGTAAAGAATCCTACTGCAATGTGGGAGGCCTGGGTTTGATCCCTGGGTTGGGAAGATCCCCTGGAGAAGGGAGAGGCTACCCACTCCAGTACTCTGGCCTGGAGAATTCCATAGACTGTACATTCCAGGCAGTTGCAAAGAGTAGGACACGACTTTCACTTTCATTCCTACAACTAAGGAGCAGACTCTGCCCATAACAGGGCTATGACAACCACGGAGCAAAGAGGAGGCCATGCTCAACTTCCAGTGCAGGCTCTGGTCACACCACCAGGTACACCCCTTTATCAAGGGGATGAAAGTCAGCACACACTGAGGAAAGAGGTAGCAAGCATTCATACTACAAACAGCCCTCACACCGAAACTGTTCAAACTTGGAGACCACAAGGGATGCTCCCGCATAAAAAGACCCCTCTAAGACCATAGCAGAAAATTGTTTTTCCTAAACTCACAGAATAAGAAATATAAGTAAAATAGAAAAGCAAAGTAACCACTACCAATTAAAAGATCAAGAGAATTCCCCTGAAAGAACCACGAAACTGATCTCTAAAAGATACCAAGTTCAAAAAGGAGGCAATGAAAATAATCAAGGAATTAAGAAAGGCTATCGATAGAAATGTGGACTACTGTAAAAAGAAACCTGAAAGGGAAGCCAAGAAAAATTAGGAAACTCATCTGCTGAGACAAAACCCAAGCTACAGGCAATAAATAGCAGATTGAATAGTGCAGAAGAATGAATATGTGATCTGGAAGACAAAATGGAAATTATCCAATCGGAATAGCAGGCAGAAAGCCAAATGGAAAAAGGAAAACTGAAAGCAATACAAGAAACCTATGGGATAATATAGTGTGCCAATCTACTCATAACAGGGATTCCAGAAAGAGGAGAAACAAATAAAAAATGTATTTGAAGAAATTATAGCTAAACATTTCCCAAACCTCACAAAGGAAACAGATAATCCAGGTAAGGAAGCATAGAGGGTCCCAAACAAGTTGAACCCAAAACAGACCTATACCAAGACATATTATAATTAAAATAACAAAAGTTAAAGAGAGTATGGATTCTCCAAGGCAGCAAGAGGGAAACAAAAGTTAACTACAAGAGAAACTCTGTAAGGTTATCAGCTGATTCTCTACAGAAATGCTGCAGGCCAGAAGTGGCAAAATACAATCAAGGTACTGATAGGGAGAAATTTGCAGCCTAGAATACTCTACCCAGCAAAATTATCATTTAGAATATAAGGAGAGAGAATTTCTCACACAGGCAAAAACTAAAAGAATACTAAACCTATTCTAAAAAAATATTGAAAAGTCTTCTCTAAATAAAAACAGGAAAAAAATCAAGCAGCTATAATAAAGAGAAAATCACAATTCTCAAGTATAATCACTTAAATAAGCCAGTATACAAATTAAAGGAAAAAATAAATTTTTCTGAAAGTTACAACCAATATGAACAACAAAAGAACAGCAAAGGAATAAACCCAAAGATGTAAAAGAGAACACCAAAATCATAAAATGTGGACAAGAGTAAAAAAATGCAGATTTTTTTAAAGAATGTGTTTGAGCCTATATGACTATTAGTCTAAAGCAAAGAAACATCATAGTAATGAGTTTACATACTTGAAACCACAAATCAAAAACATAGGATAGATTCACAAAAACCAAAAAGAGAACACAAGCATAACACAGAAGAAAATTATCAAACCACAAAAGGAAAAAAGAACAAGAAAGAAATACGAACTCGAAAGTAAAACAAGGATTAGAATGGCAATAAAAACACATCTATCAATAATTACTTTAAACGTCAACAAACTAAATGCTCCAACCAAAAGACATGGGGTAGGGAAAAGCAGTTCAGTGGCTGGGGCTCCGCCAAGGGCGCAAGTTTGATCCCTGGTCAGGGAACTAAGGTCCCACAAGAGACTTAGTGCAGCCAGAAAAAGGAGAGAGAGACAGACTCAGTTTAGGGTAAAGTAAACACACAGACTGAAAGAGAGGGGATGGAAAAAACGGAATGCAGGACAACAAAGCAGGGGTGGGTGGCGACATTCATATCAGATAAAACAAAGGCCATAAAGAAAATGATAGAAGGATCAACATAAGGAGAGGGTATTACACCCATCAGCTTGCATCCAATACAGGAGCACCCAAACACAAGTTAAACAAATAGTAACAGACAGAGAGAGAAACTGATGGGAATACTTTGATGTCCCACTTGTATCAATGGATGGATCTTCTAGACAGAAAATCAATAAGGCAACAGAGATCCTAAATGATACAATAGACTTACTTGATATTTTCAGGAAATTACATCCAAAAAAAAAAAAGCCAGAATACATGTTCTTTTCAAGTACACAGTGAACATTCTCTACAGCACAAAACAAGCCTCAACAAATTTAAGAATACAGAAATTATTCCAAGCATCTTTTTAGACCACAATGGCATTAAAAAGTACAAATCAATCACAGAAAAAGAGGAAGAAATAAAATAAAAAAGGATTACACAGAGACTAAACATGTTCCTACAAAACTAATGGGTCAACAACGAAATCAAAGAGAAAATTTTAAATAATACTTTGAGAGAAATGAAAATGAAAACAACAGCAACACAACATCTATGAGATGTAGCAAAAGCAGTTCTCAGAAGTTCATAGTAATATAGGCCTTCCTCAAAAAACAAGAAAAGTACCAAATAAACAACGTAAGCTACCATCTAAAATAACCAGAAAAAAAGAACAAACAAAACCTAGAAGTCGGTAGAAAGGAGATAACAAAGATTAGGTAGGAAATGAAAGAGATTTTTAAAACAATAAGGGGGGGGGGGAAATCAATGAAGCCAATAGCTAGTTCTTTGAAAGGGTAAACAGAATTGACAAACCTCTAGCCAAGCTCAAGAGGACCCAAATAAACAAAATAAGAAATGAAAAAAGAAAAATAACAATTGATACTGAAGAAATGCAAAAGGTCATAAGAGAACACTATGAACACTATATGTGAAAAAAATTCAACCTGTAAGTTTCTAGAAACATGCAACCCACCAAAACTGAATCAAGACACACATAATTTAAACAGACCAATCACTAGAAGTGAAATAGAATCAGTAATTTTTAAAAAATTTGAAAACCTCTCTACAAACAACAGTACAGAATCAGATGGCTTTCACAGTTCAATTCTACCAAACATCAAAGAACTTATATCAATTCTTCTCAAACCTCTTCCAAAAGACTCAAGAGGGAAAACTCCCAAAGACATTCTATGAGGCCACCATAACCCTGATATGAAAACTAGACAAAGACACTACCAAAAAAATGCACAGGCCAATATCTTTGATGAATATTAATACACAATTCTCAGTAAAATACTAGCAAATTGAATCTAACACCTTAAAAAGATCATACACCATGGACTTCCGATTCAAGATGGTGGAGTAGAAGGACTGTGCTCCTCTCCTCCTGTGAAAACACCAAAATTGCAACTAGCTGTTGAGCAACCATCGACAGGAGGATGCTGCTGCTGCTGCTGTTGCTAAGGCGCTTCAGTCGTGTCCGGCTCTGTGTGACCCCATAGACAGCAGCCCACCAGGCTCCCCCCTCCCTGGGACTCTCCAGGTAAGAACATTGGAGTGGGCAGGAGGATGCTGGAACCCACCAAAAAAAGACAAAGATGATGCCACAGTGAGATGGTAGGAGGCGCACAATCACGATAAAATCAAATCCCATACCCGCCGGATGGGTGATGCACAAAAGGGAGTGCTGTGAAGGTTCTGAACCCCATATCAGACTTCCCAACCTGGGGATCCAACAAAGGGACTGGAAACCCCCATGGAATCTGGCTTTGAAGGATAGTGGGATTTGATTATCAGACTTCCACAGGACTGGGGGAAACAGAGACTCCAGTCTTGGAGCGCACCAACAAGGTCTTTTGCACACCAAGACCCAGAGGAAAGGAGCAGTGACTCCACAAGAGACTGAACCAAACATACCTGCTAGTGCTGGAGGGTCTCCTGTGGAGGTGTGGGTGGGCAGGGGCTCACCACAGGGATGGGGAGGCTGGAGTTCACCAGTTAATCCTAACACAGAGCCCAGGGCTGGGCTGCCTCAGGCCAAACAACTACCAGGGAGGGAGTGCAATCCCACCCACCAGCAGATAATGGGATTAAAGCTTTACTGAGCTTTACTGAGCAAGGTTCTGCCCACCAGAGTCTTTCCCATTACTTATCCCTCCCATCAGGAAGCTTATTCCAAAATCCAAAAAAACTAATCACGATGAAAAATAGAAAGCTATGTCCCAGATAAAGGGACAAGATAAAACTCCAGAAAAACAACTAAATGGGGATAGGCAACCTATCTTACAGTGTTTCAGGTGCACAGCAGGGTGATTCAGTTATACCCATATATTATTTTTGAAATTATTTTCTATTATACCTTATTACAAGATACTGACTACAGTTCCCCGTGCTCTACGGTAAGCCTCTGATCCTTGCTCCTGTTTTGGAATGTCATCTTCTCTTACTGTATGCAACAACAACAAACCATTCATTTCTCAATCAGATTGTGACATACGACAAAAAATGGATTTTATATGCAACTTGGAGACGACCAGCTTTGTGGCTGGACTGAGAAGAGGCTCCAAAGCCCTTCCCAAAGCCAAAAACTTCCACCAAAAAAAGGTCATGGTCATCGTTTGGTGGTCTGCTGCCTGTCTGATCCACTACAGCTTTCTAAATCCCAGTGAAACACTACATCTGAGAAGTACGCTCAGCAAATCGGGATGTACCGAAAACTGACACTCATGCAGTGGGCACTGGCAACAATAAGGGCCCAACTCTTCTCCACAAAAACACCTGACCGCACATCACATAACCAATACTTTGAAAATTGAATGAATTGGGTTACGAAGTTTTGTCTCATCCACCATATTCACCTGACCTCTTGCCAACTGACTACCACTTCCTGAAGTATCTCAACAACTTTTTGCAGGGAAAATGCTTCCACAACTATCAGGCGGCAGAAAATGCTTTCCAAGAGTTCACTAAATCCCAAAGCACAAATTTTTATGCTACAGGAACAAACAAAGGCATTCCTCTTAACACCTTACCTTAATGTAGCACATATGTTACAACTGATGAGTCTATGTGCTCAGTTGCTCAGCCTTGTCCAACTCTTTGTTCCATGGACTGTAGCCCACCAGGCTCCTCTGCCCATGGAATTTTCCAGGCAAGAATACTGGAGTGGATTGCCATTTCCTATGCCAATTGATGAGCTATACTGCATTATTATTAAATAGTAACATTAGAGTTTATACTAGAATTTACTCTTTGTATTGTACATTACGTGGGATTTTACAGTTTATGATGAGGTACATGAGGATTCTTTGCCTTATCCACTCAAATTTTCTGTAAACCTAAAACTGCTCAAAAAAATAAAACTTAATAATTGTTTAAAAGGGCTAAGAAAGTGGGGAGCAGTAAGTTCACTCTGAAAATTGCAACAAAAAATGTAAAAGAAAAATGAAAAGTTATAAACTGTAAGGCACAATTTCTCCCTTGGAAATCTTCACATATGAATAAAAATCACTTCCAAACACACACAAAAAAAACCCCAAAACAATTTATTTCTTGTTGGCAAAAATGTGTTGATTGTAATGGTTCCTATTTTGATTAATAAAGATGTGTTCGAACCTAGTTATGATTTAAAATTCATGGTCCAAAACAGCAATTACTTTTTCACCAGCCTAATATCTCAACATAATAAGTCATTTTATTTTATTTATCAACAAAATAGAAGTCATTTATGCCAAATCCACAGCCAAGACTATACACAACAGAGAAAAAGTGAAAGCCTTCCTGTGAAAATTTGGAACAAGACAAGGATGTCTACTCTCAACACTTGTATTCAACATAGTGTTGGGAAGTCCCAGCCACAGCAATCAGACAAGAAAAAGAAGTAAAAAGTTTGCAAATTGGAAGGAAAGAGGTAAAACTGTCATTATATACAGATGACATAATGCTATACTATTACAGAAAACATTAAAGATTCAACACAAAAACTACTAGAACTAATAAACAAATCCAGCAAGGTAGCAGGCTATAAGATTAACACAAAAAGGTCAGTTGCATTTCTTTACACTAACAATGAAATATCAGAAAGGGAAATGTAAATTAAAAAAAAGAAAAAAATCCTTTTTTAAATTGTATCCAAAAATATTATTAGGAATAAACCTAACCAAGGAGGTTAACTGAAAATTATAAAATATTAATAAAACTGAAGATAACTCAAATAAATGGTAAGATATCCCATTCTACTGTATTGGAAGAATACTGTTAAAATGGCCATATCACCAAAGCAATCTATAGATTTAATGTGGTCCCTATCAAATTACCCATGACATTTTTCAAAGAAATGGAATAATCCTAAAATTTATATGGAACCATTAAAGATCTAGAAATGCCAAAACAATCCTGAGGAAAAAGAACAAAGCAAGAGGCGTTACCCTCCCAGACTTCAAAATGATAGTACTACAAAGTGAAATCGTTCAGTCGTGTCCAACTCTTTTGTCACCCCTCGGACTGTAGCCCACCAGGCTCCTCTGTCCATGGAATTTCCCAGGCAAGAATACTGGAGTGGGTTGCTATTTTGCTCTCCATGAAGCTAATCAACAGCATGGTATTAGAACAAAAAGAGACATACTGATTAATGGAACAGAATAGAGATCCCAGAAGTATATCCACATACCTACAATCAATCTTTAACAAAGAAACAAAAATACACAATGAAAAAGACAGGAGTCTCTTCCAGCAAGTGGTGTTGGAAAAGTTGGACAGCCTCATGCAAATCAAGTAAGTCAGAAAACATCTTTCCACCATACACAAAAATAAACTCAAAATGGCTTAAAGACTTAGACACAAGACATGACACCATAAAACTCTTAGAAGAAAACAAAAGCAAAACATTTTCTCTGACATAAATCATATCAATGTTTTCTTAGGTCAGTCGCCCAAACAATAAAAATAAAAGCAAAAATAAACAAAAATAAACAAAAACCAAACTTAAAAGCTTTTGTATACATAAACAAAAAGATAACCCACAAACTGGGAGAAACTATTTGCAAATGATGTGACTAACAAGGACTTAATTTCCAAAATATACAAACAGTTCATACAACTCAATAACAACAACAACAAAAATAATAAAAAAAATGGGCTGGACCTAAATAGTAATTTCTCCAAACACATACAAATGGTCAACAGGCACATGAAAAGATGCTCAACATTGTTAATTATCAGAGAAATGCAAACCAAAACTACAATGAGGTACCACCTCACACCAGTCAGAATGGCCAACATTAAAAAGTATACAAATAACAAATGCTGGAAAGGGTGTGGAGAAAAGGGAACCCTTGTATACTGTTGGTGTGAATATAAACTGGTACAGCCACTATGTTAAGCAGTATGGAGATTTCTCAAAAAACTAAAAATAGAGTTGCCATATGATCCAGCATTCCCACTCCTGGGCATATATCCAGAGAAAACATCAATTAGAAAACATATATGCACCTCTATATTCATAGCAGCACTATTTACAGCCGCAAACACATGGAAATGACCTAAATGTCCATTGATAGAAGAATAGACAAAGGTGCAGAATAAGTGTACAATGGGATTCTACTTAGCTGTAAAAAAGAAAGAAACAATGCCATTTACAGCAATATGGATGGACCTAGATATTATCATACTAAGTAAAATAGATAGGAAAGAGAACAACAAATATCATATATATCACCTACATGTGGAATCTAAAATATGACACAAATGAGAAACAGACTCATAGACAGAAACAGACTTGTGGTTGCAGAGGGAAGAGGGAGCATGGATTGGGAATTTGGGATGAGCAGACACAAACTATCATATAGAGAAAAGATAAACAACAAGGTCCTATTGTACAGCACAAGGAACTATATTCAATATCCTGTAATAAACCATAATGGAAAAGAATATGAAAAACAATGTATATACATGTGTATATGTAATTGAATTCCTTGGTTGTACGGTAGAAATTAACACAATAATGCTAACTGCCCAAGCAATATGTCTGCCTTCAATATGAGTTCAGATGGGGATGGGCACTCCCCAATATTTCTGCCACCAGTTTTTATGACCCCCTGCCCCTCTGCCTCCCCAAGAAACCCTCCAAGACTAGCAGGATCAATTATAGAACTGAAGTTACCAGGGCCTAGAGAGAAAGCAATTAGTTATTATTTAAAGGGTGCAGATGCTGGGGATGATGAAAGTTTTCACTCCAGTTAACAACGATGGTTACATAGCAATATGGATATAACTAACACCACCAAACTGCATACTCACATTTGGAAAAATAATAAATACTTCCACAACAACAAAAAAGGGTAACCATCCAAAAAAATTCAATGTAACACATCCTATTAATAGAACAAAGGACAGACTTCCCTGGCAGTCCAATGGTTAGGACTCAGCGCTTTCACTACTGAGGTCCCAAGTTCAATGCCTGGTCAGGAAACTAAGATCCCATAGCTGCCAAGAGAGGCCAAAGGGGAAAACAAAGCAAAGAAAAGAGCACACAGTCACCGTTCTACACACACAGAAAAAGCGTCTAACAAGATCTAACACCCTTCCATGACTTAAAAAAAAACTGAACTAGGAATAGAAGGGAATTTCCTTAACTTAATTCAGGATATTTATGAGAAACCCACAGTTCACATCATATTCCATGGCAAATGAAAGACTAAAAGCTTTTCCCCCAAGATCAGGAACAAAACCAAAATATTTTCACAACTGTTTTTAACATTGTGTACTGTACGTTCTGGCAAGGGTAATAAATCAAGGAAAGGAAAAAAAAGGGCATCCTAATTAGAGGGGCAGAAGTAAAACTACCTCTATTTGGAGATGACATAATCCTATATACAGAATCCCTTATAATTCACACACACAACACACACACACATATGGGCACACAGAATACTAGTGCTAACAAATTCAGCAAAGTTGCAGGGTGTAACGTTACCTCAACTATCACCTTTGTTTCTATGCAGGAGCAATGAACATTCAAAATAAGAAACTGGAAAAAATTTCACTTTACAATAGCATCCAAAGAATAACAGTGAAAGACTTGTACACTGAAAACTACAAAAGACTGCTGAAAAGAAATTAAAGATGACCTTAAGTAAATGAAAAGACATCAATGTTCACTGATCAGAACCTTTAATTTTGTTAATATGGCAATACTCTCCAAAGTAATCCACATATTCTGTGCACTCCCTATGAAAATTCCAAAGGACATTTCTGGAGAAATGGACAAGCCAATTCTCTAATTCACATGGAACTCCAAGTGAACAAAATAGCCGAAATAATATTGGAAAAGATAAAGAAACAAGAGGACTCATCCATCCTGAATTCAAAACTTACTACAAAGCTAAAGGGATTGAAATGGTATGATTCTAGCATAAGGGCACAAATAGAGATCAAAGGAATAAAATCTAGAGTCCAGAAATATACTCTCACAAACATCTTCAGTAGACTTGACAGTGGCTCCAAACCATTAAATAAGGAACAGTCTCTTCTGTATGCAGCATGGTACTGCAACAACCTGATCACATTCAAAAGAATAAAGTTGGACTCCTTATTCCATATACAAAAGTAACTCAAAATGGATCATAGACTATCTGTTGCTATTTAAACACTAAATCATGTCTGATCTTTGCAACCCCATGGACTATAACCTGCAAGGCTCCCCTGTTCATAGGATTTTCCAGGCAAGAATACTGGAATGGGTTGCCAAATTCCTTCTCTAGGGGATCTTCTCAACCCAGAGATCAAACCCACATTACTTACACCGGCAGGCAGATTCGCCACTACTGAGCTACCAAGGAAGCCTATTTAAGAACTGATATAAAACAAACGGTTGTCTTCAAGGCTTCCAACTGGGCAAAGGATTCTTAGATTTGATATCAAAAGGGTAAGCAACGACCAAAAAAGATAAATTACACTTCATCAAAATTAAAACTTTAGTCAATCAAATAACATCAAGAATATCACTGAAAAAGACACATGTACCTCAGTGTTCACTGCAGCACTATGTACAGCAGCTAGGCCATGGAAGAAACCTAGATGTCCATTTGAAAGATGAAATGCATTTGAGTCAGTTCTCATGAGGTGGATGAACCTAGAGCCTATTATACAGAATGAAGTCAGAAAAATATGTATCACATATTAATGCATATACATGAAATCTATCATGATGGTACTGATGAACTTATGCACAGAGGAGGAATGGAGACAAAGACATAGAGAACAGACTTATGGACACGGAGGTGGAGGAAGAAAGGAGAGAGTTGGACGAATGGAGAGAGTATCATGGAAACATATACACTACCCTATGTAAAACAGATAGCCAATGGGAATTTGCTGTATGACTCAGGGAACTCAAAACAGGGTTCTATAACAACCTAGAGGGATGGGATGGGGTGGGAGGCAGGTTCAAGGAGACATAGGTATACCTGTGTCTGATTCAGGTTGATGTATGGCAGAAAGCAATGCAATATTGTAAAGCAAATATCCTTCAATTAAAAATAAAGAAACTTTTTAAAAGAATATGAGAAGACAGCCTACCAACTGGGATAAAATATTTGCAATTCGTAACTGATAAGAGCTTAATATCCTCTATATATAAAGAACTCTTAAAACTCAACAACAAAAGGGTAAACCTAATATTAAAATGGGCAAAGAATGTGAACAGATATTTCTACAATGAAGGTATACAAATGGCCAACAGGCACATGAAATGATGGTTAACATTACTAGTGAATGAGGAAAAGCAAATCAATACTACATAAGATACCACTTCACACCCATTAGGATGGCCCTAATTTTGAAAAGAAAAGGAAAATAAAGCACTGGATAGGCGAGAATATGAATAAATAAGAACTCTAGTACAGTGCTGGTAGAAATGTAAAAATGGTGCAAACACCAAAAGAGTTTAACAGTGCCTCAAGAAGTTAAAATGTAAAATTACCACATGGCCCAGAAATCCTACTCCTAGGTATATACTGAATACAAATGAAAAGTTATGTCCACAAAGAGACTATTACACATATGTTTACAGCAGCATTAATCAAAATAGCCAAAAAGTGGGAAGAAACCAACGTCCATCAATGGAGAATGAAAAAATTGTGGTATATAAATACAGCAGAGGATTCTTCAGCCATAACAGGAATGAAGTTCTGCTGTACATGCAATATGGATAAACTATGAAAACACTATGCTAAGGAAAAGAAGCCAGGAACAAAAAAGTCACACATATGTGACTTCATTTATATAAAATATCCAGAATAAGCAAAACACACAGAGACAGACTGCTGGGAGCTAAGATGAAAGGTGTATAGGAAATGACTTTAATGGTCATAGGATTTTCATTTGAGTTGATGAAAATGCTATGGGAACTAGACAGAGGTAGTAGTTCTACAATGCTGTGAATATCTATACTAAATACTAATGACATATAAACTTTAAAATAATTAATTTTATGTTATATTAATTTACATCAATTTTTATAAAAAGTAGGTAGAGACTACTGGGAGTATGCAAGGAAGCAGCTGCAATTTTCATAAATAATAATGTTCTTAGTTGTGACATTTAATTTAAAAATTTTGAAAAACATTAAATGTGTATTCAAGCTCAGTATATACCCAAGAGAG
Source organism: Antilocapra americana (assembly GCA_007570785.1). Classification (NCBI taxonomy): domain Eukaryota; kingdom Metazoa; phylum Chordata; class Mammalia; order Artiodactyla; family Antilocapridae; genus Antilocapra; species Antilocapra americana. The sequence goes on from ML661896.1 coordinate 11,729,600, forward strand.
AAAAAAAAGAGTGTCCACACAAAAACTTTTATATGGACCTTCACATTAGCATTCCAACAGCCAAACTGTAGAAATAAACCAAAGACCCATCATCTGATGAATGGATAGCAAAATGTAGTATGTATCTATGCAATGTAATATTATTCAACCACACAAAAAAACTGAGGTACTGATACATGCTATGACATGGGTAAACCTGAAATTATCACACTAAGTTAAAGAACTCATCATAAAAAACCATACATTATACGATTTTATTTATATGAAATGTCCAGAATAGGAAAATCCACACAGGAAGAACATAAAACTGCTGGCTGCCTCAGGCTGAGAATAATGACTGCTAATAGAATAATAAAGAAATTCTTACAGGGACTTCTCTGCTAGTCCAGTGGTTTAGAATACACCCTGCAATGCAGGTTTGATCCCTGATCAAGAAACTAAGATCCCATATGCCTCGGAGCAACTAAGGCTGCAGGCCCCCCCACTGAGCCTGAGCACCACAGCTAGAGTCTGTGATCTCCACACGCAATGAAGATTCCCAGGCCACAACTAAGACCCAACACAGCCAAATAAACAGTTGTGTTTTTTTTAAACTTACAGTTAGATTGTGGTGATGGACATGTAACTCAATGGGTATAAAAATCACTAATTATATATTTTAAATGGATATATTTGTGTGGTAATTATACAATAAAGCCGTTATTTTTTTTTAATTTAAAACATGAAGTTAGACCCTTACCTCCCACCATACACAAAAATTAATTCAAATGTATCAAAGATCTAAACATAGAATCTAAAACTACAAAAATTTTAAGACAAAACACAGCAGTACATCTTTATAACCTAGGATTTGGCAATGGAGTCATAGTAAGGACACCAAAGCACAACAAAAGGGAAAAACGATTAAGCTGAACACCATCAAGATTATTTAAAGTTCTCTTTGCAGGAGAGGGCACTATCAGCTATTAAGAATGGTAACACACTCATGGAATGGTAGCAAATATTTGCAAATAGAATATCTGATAAACATCTAGCATCCAGAACACATAAATAACTTCCACAAGTGCTGACGAGAATACATAAAGAAAAGGGAACCCTTATAGAGTGTTCATGGGAATATAAATTGGTACCATGGAAATCTATGTGAAGGTTCCTCAAAAAATTAAAAATATGATCAGAAATCCCACTTCTGCCATATATATCCAAAAGAATTGAAATCAGGATATCAAATAGATATCTGCACACCCATGCTCACTGTAGCATTTTATTTACAACAGCAAAGACACAGAAGCAACTGTGTCCAACAGATAAACATATAAAGAAAATGTGATATATATGTACAATAGAGTATAATGAATTTTCTTAAGAAAATTTTGCCACTAGCTATTACATGAACATGAAGGACATTATTACGCTGAGGGAAATAAGCCAGACGCAGAAGAACAAATTCTATATGATCCCACTTATACAGAATTCAACATAGTCAAATTCATAGGAGCTAAAAGTGAAGTGTGATTTTCAGGGGTGTATCAAGGGTGGGAGGTTATCAGGACTGGGAGGAGGGGGAACCGGGGATAAGCAAATTAAAGGGTACATAGTTCCCCTTACACAAGACAAACCAGACTGAGAGATGTACTGTATAGTGCATATAATAAACAATACTGTTTTATATACTTACAATTTGTTGAGTAGATCTTATGGTTAAATTAACTGTATGGTATTATATATGGCATCATATATATATATATATGATAGGTTTCACAGATGCATACTTATCTTCAAATTCATTAAGATAAATACACTAAATATGTATAGCTTTTTTGTATGTCAATCATGCCCTCAATAAAAAAATAAAAGGGGACAAAAGATTAAACAAAATTAGCATATGACCCAGAAATTCCACTGGAGGGTATATATCTGAGATTTAAAAACAGGTAGTCAGTCAAAAGCCTGTACACAACTATTGATAGCAGCATAACTCATCATAACTGAAAAGGGAAAATAATCCAAATGCCCATCAACTGATGAAGGATAAACAAAATGTGGTATATTCAAACCATGGAATATTATTCAGCCATAAAAAGAAACAAAGTGTTGACATATGTTACAACAGGGATAAACCTTGAAAACATGATGGTTAAGTAAAAGGAACCAGGCACAAAAGGCCACGGCCTTTGATTCCATTTACACAAAATGTCTAGAATAGGTATATTCATAAAGAAAAAAAGATCAGTGGTTGACAAGGACTGAGAAAAAGAGGAGTGATTGTTCTAATGATTAAGTACTTTCCTTCTGGAGTGATAAGAATGGTCTTGAATTAGCAGTAATGGTTATATAACATTGTAAATATAAAAAATGCCACTGAATTATACAGTTTATAGTGGTTTAAAAGGTAAATTTTAACTAATTTAAATTTTATTTCAATTCTTAAAAAAGTCCTTGCTTCCTAAGGTAATTATTTTTTAAATGGAACATTCACATTTGGTTATGATAAGCTGAAAGAACATTTTATTACCACATAGCTATACTTACAATGCAATTATTTATTTGCTTATTTATTCATAGAGATAAGTCAGAGTTCAGACAGAAATAAATCCTCATACTGGACAGAAGTTACATTTGACTTTGAAGTACGGGACAGGACAGATTTGTTAATGACACATATCTTTCTATTCATGTTTTCAGGCTAAATCGACATGTAAACTTGAGAAAAACTAATTGTCCAATCGTCCAATTTCTGCCTCTCATTTTAATCTCCCACTCCCAACAAGACAAGAGTCCACTAAAAATACATTATGTAGTGAACAATGCCCTTGCAGGAGAACAGAGAAAATGCTCTGAAGCCAGATGGCTTTAGCTGAAACACCAACACCATCACCTGGGTTCTATTTCTTAATGTGTGAACCTGAAGTAACGTTTGTGCCCAGCAACTTATGTGGGCTTGTTCCGAGGTTTAAATGAGCTAATACTTGTTAAGTGTTTAGTACACAGCCTAGCTGCCTACCATAGGACAATATATATTAACGATGATAATTAACAATAGCAGAAAATACTCACCATGTTCTATGAGCTAATTTTCAAAACAGTTTATATATTAAGATACTAAGGGTGAGAAGTCACTTGTCCAAGGAAAACAAAGGAATCAAGTCTTGGTCTCAAATGGAGACATGTCCAACTCCAAAGCCCACAACTGTTTTTTTGAGAGTTATGTTTTATTTGGTTGACATAACTGAGCACTTAAGCCTAAGACACAGACTTCCAAATAACTCTAAGGAACTGCTTCCTCCCACATTTTTTCTACAATCATAAACTGCCTTTCTAATATAAGGTAAGATTCTTATGACTTCTTTTAATGGGATTTAATCTACGCTTTTTCCTAGTGAGCAGCAATCCAATGTAAGAAACAGAAACAGGTTAACAATAGATTCAAATGTTAAATACAAATAGAAAAAAAAATCACTTCAATCGGGGATTTCCCTGGTGGTCCAGTGGTTAAGAGATCTGCCTTCCAATGCAGGTGCCATGAGTTCAGACTCTGGTCAGGGAACTAAGACCCACATGCTGCGAGGCAACTAAACCTGCACAACACAACTAGAGAGAAGCCCTAGTTGTGCTGCAAAGGAGAGCCCACACAGCCATAAACACATAAAAAATCACTGCAATCATTTAAACAACAAGGAAGAAATGGGAGAATTTAGGGAAAAACCTAGACCCTAACTTCTCCTTTCAATATCATCCCTTCCCACCCCATTTTCCCAAACTAATCACGCCATAGTCAACTTCTTATCCTCCCAAAGCAGCAGCTATTTCAGTCCTTAGAATCCTAAATCACACTCCCCTCAGCCTAGCACAGTTGCCCTGCCTCAGCTTCTACCATATTCCCATCTTATGCATTCCTGGCACATAAAAAATTATTGAGTAATAAATGAAGAATGTACTGTCTCCATGTTAGCAATTTTCAAAATGCAAAGTTACAATAAAATGTAGCTGGTACAATTACTCTTAACTGAAAACTTAGAATGTAACTCTTACTATTAAAAATAATCATGTTAAAAAATGAAATTCATTCTATTAGAATAGTATTACCCTGATACCAAAGTCAGAAAGACATTGCAAGAAAACTACAGACTAGCATCCCTTATGCATAAAGGTGCAAAAATTCTAGCAACCCAAATACAGCAACAAATAAAAAATATTATATGTCATGAATAAGTGAAGTTTATCCTAGGAACACAAGGCTGCTTCAACATACAGAAAAATCAATTAATGTAATATACCATATTAAAGAAGGAAGAGAAGGACTTCCCTGATGGTCCAGTGGTTAAGAATCTGCCTTCCATCGTCAGGGGCAAGGGCTTGATCCCTTTTCAGGGAACTAAGATCCCACATGCGAAACTCAAGAAGCCTGTGTGATACAACTACTGAGCCTGCGAGCTCTGGCAAGCTCCTGCAGCTCCACAATAAGAGAAGTCCAAGCACTACAACTTACCCCATGTGCATGTGCTGCAATGAAGCCAATGAAACCAATACAAAAAACAAAAAAAGCAGGGCGGGCAGGGGAGGCAGCCGGGAGGGCTTCTCTGGTGGTCCAGTGGTACAGAATCCAACCGCCAAAGCAGGGGACAAGGGTTCGATTCCTGGTCGGGGAACTAACTACACCAAAACTACTGAGCCTGTGTGCTCTGGAGTCTATACACTCCTGAAAGATCCTGCATGATGGAACAAAGATTCATCAGCAGCTAAGATCTATGCAGCAACTAAGACTAGACACAGACAAATATATAAATTAGTTAATTATATATTTATGTACATGTGTGTGTGCCTATGTGGTGTGGGCTTCCCTGTTGGTCCAATGGTCTCCCATCGCAGGGGTCCTGGGTTTGATCCCTAGTCAAGGAGCTAGATCCTGCATGCAGCAACTAACAGTTCACATGCCACAACTAAAGATCCCACATGCTGCAGCAAAGATTATAAAGATCCCAAGTGCCACAACTAAGACCTAGTGCAGCCAAATAAACAAATATTTTTTTAAAAAAGATTAAGAACCTTTGTGATTTCCCTGGCAGTCCAGAGGTTAGGACTCCATATTTCACTGCCAAGGGCCCTGATTTAATCCCTGGTTGGCTACTAAGCGTGGCCAAATTAAGAAAATAAAGACCTTTGTGCTTCAAGGATACCATCAAGAAAATGAAAAAACCCACAGAATGGGAGAAAATATTTGCAAATCATATCTGATAAGAAACTTAATCCATAACATATAAGGCACTACAACTCAACAATAAAAAAATCCCTATTTTTAAAAAAATACACAAAGAACAAATGGTTTTACATAAAAAAAAAAATACACAAAGAATTTACAATATAGACTCTCCAAAGCAGCTACACAAATGGTCAAAAAGCACATAAAAGGAGTCTCAACACCAGTCATCAGGGGAATGTAAATCAGAATCACAATGAGATAACACGTAACACTCACCAGGGTGACTAAAATTAAAAAAAAAGAAAGCAAGCGTTGGCAAGAATATGAAGAAATTACAACTCTCATACATCATTAAAAGGATGATACAATGGCGCAGTCTGTCAGTTCCTCAAAATATTAAACAATCACCGTGTGACCCAGTGACACCACTGATAGGAATATACCCAACAGAACTGAAAACATATATCCATCAAAAAAACCTACACACAAGTGTTTCTTCTAACAGCATCGTGCCTGCATGCATGCTAAGTTGCTTCAGTTGTGTCTGACTCTGTGGGACCGTATGGACTGCAGCCTGCCAGGCTCCTCTGTCCATTCGATTCTCCAAGCAAGAACACAAGTGGGTTGCTGTGCCTTCCTCCAGGGGATCTTCCTGACCCAGGGATCGAACCTGTGTCTCTTACATATACCTGCACTGGCAGGTGGGTTCTTTATCACTAGTGCCATCTGGGAAGCCCAGCATTACGCCTAACAACCAAAAACGGTGAAAACAAACAAAATGTCCATCAAATGATGAATGGGTAAACAAAATGCAATTATCAATATTATTTGGCAATATTATCAGCAATATTATATAGCAATATTAGCAATATTATTTGGCAATAAAAAGGAATTGAGTAGTTACACTAATACTACAATACGGATAAATCTGAAACCATGCTAAATGAAAGAAATCAGACACAAAAGGCCAAAGGTTGTATAATTCCACTTACATGAAATTCATATCCAGAACAGATAAAATACTTTGTCATAGAGACAAAGTAAATCAGCGGCTGACAGGGAATAGGAGAGGGGAAAATGAAGAATGACTGCTGGCTATGGGTTTCATTTTGGGTGACAAAATGTTCTGGGACTTAAAAAAATAAATAAGTAAATAAATAAAATGTTCTAGGATTAGATAGTGGTTTTGGTTGCTCAGCTCTGTAAATACACTAGAGCCACACTGAGTTGTATCCTTTAAAAGGTGAATTTTGCACATATGTGACTTTTATCTTGATTTTTTTTTAATGCAGTTACTATGCTTTTTTAGAAATGTAGAAAAAAATTAAACATGATGTAAAGGATGTTTGATTTTTACAGGTCCATGCTTTAAACAACAAAAAATACCTTAGGAAAGGAAGAAGGGGAGGGAGGAAGAGGGGAAAAAAAAAAAAGACTATCCAAATTCTAGGTTATTTAAGTATCAAATAAACGTTTATTATTCCTTTTTCTCCTTTGGGCATAAGAAGTATCATAAGAATCCCCATAGGAGCAATTTTTTGGTGGCCCAGTGGCTAAGACTCTACTCTGTACTCCCAAAGCGGGGGGCCAGGGCTCAAATCTTGGGTCAGGGAACTAGATCCCAAGTGCAACAACTAAGACTCAGTGGAGCCAAATTTTTAAAAAAAAAGCTTTAAAGAATCCCCATAGGAATTCCCTGGCAGTCCAGTGGTTAAGACAGTGGGCTTTCATTGATGGCTGTGTGGGTTCAATTCCTGGTCAGGGACTAAGACCCCACAAGCTGCATGGTGTGACCAAAAAAAAAAGGAACCCCACTGAATCTAGAAGACATACCTGTACACCTAGGTTCATATCAGCATTATTCACAATAGTCAAAGGGTGGCCATCAACTGATAAATTGATAAAGAAAATGTGGTATACAGCAGAATATCTTTAAAAAGGAAGAAAATTCTAACAGGCTATAACATGGGTAAACTCTTCAGGACATTTCACTAAGTGAAATAAGGTAATCACAAAAAGACAAACACTGTATAATTCCATTTACAAGAAGTTTCGAGAGCAGTCAAATTCAGAAATAGAAAGCAGAATGGTAGTTGACAGGAGCTGGCAGGAAGGGAAAATGCACAGCTGTTTAACGGGAGTTTTCTAAGATGGTAAGAGTGCTGGAGAATGGCTGCTCAAAATGTAAATACACAATACTATTGAACTGTACACTTCAAAATGGTTAGGACGGGGAGGTTCCGGGTAGTCTAATGGTTAGGATTCCAGGCTTTCACTGTGGTGACCCCGGGTTCGATTCCTGGTTGGGGAACTGAGATCCTGCAAGCCACACAGTGTGGCAAAAAGAAAAGTTAGGATGCTAAATTTTATACTCTGACAAATGAAATAAAGAATCCCCATTGAAACAGGCAAATTCATATACTGCTGGCTAAGAGTGTAAATACATATACTCTTTTAGTGGGCAATTTGGCAATATTTTCAAAATCATAAACATTTAACTTTGATGCAGAATTCAGTCCTGGAGATTTACCCTACAGATTTATTCGTATACATTCACAATGACTTATGTGCACGGTTGCTTCCTTTCAGCAAAAGAATATGTGGAATGAAAATGTTCATACATTCATACAATAAAATACTATCCAAATGTATAAAAGAATGAGAAAATATTGTTCAAAATGTAAAGATTTAGACAACAAATTAAGTGAAAAAGAATGATTAAGTGTGCACAATCTTCTACCTCTGTCATACAAAAAGGTAGGAAGGCCCATAGGAATTGAAAGTGTGAACTAAGCAGGCAAGGTAGAAGAGTACCTCATTAGTTATCTTTCTATGTTATATTTTTCAATCATATACCTAATTCAAAAATTCAAGGTCCATTAGCTCAGCTTCAAAGTTTTAATAAAAACTATTACTACTATGTATACTTAAGTTTCTCCTTTAATTAAAACTATTTCTTACTGGGTGGGCTGGTAACTAGCTGCCCTAGTGGCCCCCAGTGATCCATATTTCAAGGTATTCCCCTCCCACACTGCGTATCTCTTTGGATCTCCTTGTTAGGCTTCTCCTCTCTTGAACCACTAAACTCACTCTGGGGAAAGCCTGCTACTCGCTGTGAGCAGCCCTATGGAGAGGCCGACAAGGCAAGGAACTGAGGTCTCCTACAGCCAACAGCCATATGTTGTTTTTTTCTCCCAACAGCCATATGAGTGCGTCATCCTGGACAGGCATCCTACAATAGCCTTCAAATGACTGCAGCAGTGAAGGACATCATGCTTGTAATCTCATGAAAAAAAGGCAGAACCATCCAGCTAAGCCACACCCTTATTCCTAAATTCGTATGACAGAAATGTTTATTGTTTTAGACTAATTTTCAGGTAATCTGAGGGTAATTTGTTTCCCTAGTACAAAGGGAAACATTCTTCCCACAGCAAAAGAATTTGTTTCCAAAAAGAATATTAAAGACACAATAAAAATTATTTGTATAGTGCTGGATATTAAAATAAAATCTCTATTAAATCAGTAAGACTGTAGCAGATAGGATTTCTTCATATTTTTACAAGCATGTAAAGTTTGTTTATCGAATATATAGAAGCACAATAAGCTTCAAATCGGTAAAAGAAACTAGTCCAAAACACCAATTTGGCTATGTGAAAAATGAAACTTCAGCTCTACAACTACTGAAAATTATTAACTTAAATGAAAAACAGATTGAAAGGAAATATTTATGTCCATAAAATAAAAAGATAATAGCTACAAAACACTACAATCCAGATAAGTCAGCGAAGGATAGACAGCAAAGGCCACAGAAGAAATACAAACATAAACAAATCATTTTCAACAATAAAATTGTATTAATTAAATCAATCTTTCAGTAGCAGTATGCATCTATTTAATTATGTAAAAAACTTAAAAAGAAATCAGTGCTATCAAAGTTGGTTTGTTATCAAAAGGAGGAAAATGTCGGACTTATACACTACTTAGAACTGTGTAAAATCATACAATCCTTTTGGAAAACCATACAGAAGTAGACACATCTGAGACACAAAGAAAATTAATCCATTGCCCTAATAATTCCACTATCACCAGTTTATCCTTAGGAAATAATTCCACAGGCATTATTATGAAATTATTAAGGTACCTATCAAGACTTTACTTAAAACTCCAGTATCTACTCCACCAAGTGACTAATTTCAGTGGTGTAATTACCCGCCCTGTCACACTTCTGCTCCAAAGCTCTACTGCATTAAGACAGCATTTCAAATATAGCACTTTACTACCTCTCAACCACTGCTCTGCAGCTCTTTACAGATCATGGCATGGTGGAAGTGCTTTTTCTTCATGTGTTAATTAGAAAAAGAGTCAATACACTGTCAATTGAGCCACCTGCAACATTAAAGAGATGCCTTTGGACATAAAATTTCATTAACAATTAGCATGGCATTAATGTCTATTATCTTTACTGGGTATAGACAGAACTTGCACAATGCACACTGCTGACATCATCAGGGATCCCCAACAGCTCCAATTACTGCGTCAAGAGAAATTATAGAGATGACAAGGGGAATATACCCTCATAATTTACAGAGAAAGATTACCTTCAGATTCTTCTTGGTATATGAGGGGATATCATATAACCAGTAATTATTTTTAATTTAATGTGTAAATATAATTGTTCATCCTCCAAAATGGATTTTATCCTTCCAGCAATCTTTAACATAGTATTACGGTATTTCCTGTAAGTTCATTAGACATGTGAAAAGAATTTTAGAGGACTTAATAAAGTAATTTTACCTAATAACAGTAACAAACACTAAAATCTGTTCCAATTTATTAAGGGGAAACCACAAGTTTGTAAGATTATATAGTTTCTTTAATAAGTCATCTAAAAGACGTAATAGTTAAAAATTAGGATTTGTATACAGGCATAATAAAGAATGTAGATCATCTAGAATACAGAAAGAACTCTCAAAACTCAACAATTAAAATCAAACAAATTAATTAGAAAATGAACAAAAGACATGAGTATATTTCACCAAAGAGGATATACAAATGGCAAACAAGCACATAAAAAGATGTTCAACACCATTAGCTATCAGGGAAACGCAAATTAAAACCATAATGAGATATTATTACATAACTATCAAAATGGTTAAAACAAAAATAGTGACAACACTCAATGATGGAGAGGATGAACAGAAAGTGGATCACTCATACACTACTGGTGAGAATGTAAAATAGTATAGTCACTCTAGAAATCAGCTTGGCAGTTTCTTATAAAAGCAAACATGCCAGTAACGTATGATTCAGCAATTGTACTCCTGGGCATTATTCCCAGAAAAATGAAAACTTATGTTCACACAAAAGTTATATATGAATGGTCACAGCACTTTTACTTCTAATAGCCAAAATCTAGAATAAACCCAGATGTCCTTCAACAGGTGAATGGTTAAACAAACTGGTGTGTATATGCATGCGTGCGTGTGTGTGTGTGTGTGTGTGTGTGTGTGTAATAGAATGCTACTTAGTAACAAAAATAAATAAAATATTGATATACTCAGTAACTTGGATGACTTTCCAGGTAATTTATGGGCACTTTTCAAATGACAAAATTTTAGAAACAAAGGACAGATTAGTAGTTGGCCAAAAGTGGAGGAGGAATTGCCAGGAAGAAGACGGATGTGATACAAAAAGGGCCACAGGAGAGGCCCTTGTAGCACTGAAACTGTTAAACATCTTGACTGTGGTACTGAGTATACAAATCCATGCAGGCGAGAAAAATGCAAAGAACTCAACACAGCACACACAAACACATACAAGTAAAACCAGGGACATCTGGAATGTGTCCTTATATAAGTAATTTTCTTTAAAAAAAGAATATGAAAAACAAAAGCTGGGTCATCTGAGTAGGTTTGGTGGATTATACCAATGTCAATAATCTGGCTGTGGTATTAGATGCTTTCACAAAACATACCACTGCAAAATCAAGCAAAACACACATGAGGTCTCTGTAGTATTTCTTACAACAAATGGTATGTGAACTTATACTAATTTCAATTAAAAAAAAAAAATCTACCTACATGTTCATTTGAATGCATGTCCTAAATATATTAACTGAAGTATTCAATAATATGTATATGAGGTCACTGGTGTGACCAAAAGACTAAAAAAAAACAAACAAAAAATGGTCTATAAACACAAAAAAAATTCTAATAAAATATTGACAGTGAAAATGAGGGAGCATTGAGAATTCCCTGGCAGTTCAGTGGTTAGGACTCTGCTTTCATGCCAGGGGGCCCAGGTCCAACCCCTGGTTGGGGAAATAAGACCCCACAAGTCACAGTTTGACACAAAAAAAGGAAAAAAGAGGGAGCATATGAAGGTGACAAAAATAAAGATCTTTTTTTATTAATATTCCATTTTTCATTTTTACCATGAATTTATGTTACTTTTCTAACTAAAAAGATTCCTAGTAATTTCTTCATTTGAGATCATTTAAAAAGTTTCCGAAATGATCACTCAATGAAAATCAAGCCTACCACCAGAAAAGAGGTGGGCTCGCCTACAAACCAGGGAGTGGAAATGTAACATTTTCATTCATGACCAAGAACACTCAACAAAGAGCAACAATGTAATAAATTATACCACTTCACAGCTGGAGTACAGAAAGATACTGAACTTACCTCCCAAATGAAATTCTCCTGATTACCAATCAAAAAATGGATCCAATTCTCCTGATATTAAACAAAAACTGAAACTGTCAAATAGTCCTATTATGACTTAATATCCTTAAGTAAGAGCTTGAACATGAGAATAGAGAGGAAAATGAAAGCTTGAGATATAAGGAGCACAAATTCAAAGCCCTTAGAAACTGAAGGCATGAGGGAATGAAGTGAAAAAAAAAACTCTGAAGTTTTGAAATTTGGTTCATTGAAGATAAGAGCTCACCATCTGATCACCTTCCTACCTAAAATTTACTCCCCTTCCCAACGTGTATCTCTGTAATAGTACCATTCATTCTTCTACTCCATAAGTACAATGAGTATCTGCTACAAAGAAAGCATCACGCTACACACTGTTAAGATACTGCTGCTGCTGCTGCTAAGTCGCGTCAGTCGCGTCCAACTCTGTGTGACCCCACAGACCACAGGCCCACCAGGCTCCCCCGTTCCTGGGATGGTCCAGGCAAGAACACTGGAGTGAGTTGCTATTTCCTTCTGCAATGCATGAAAGTGAAGAGTCAAAGTGAAGTCGTTCAGTTGCGTACGACTCTTAGCGACCCCATGGACTGCAGCCTACCAGGCTCCTCCGTCCATGGGATTTTCCAGGCAAGAGTACTGGAGCGGGGCGCCAGTGCCTTCTCCATTAAGATACTAAATGCTGAAGTTAGACCAGGAAGAGAAAGGCATAAGCCAAGGGACTGTGAAGTCAGGCACCACTAATAGGTCAGGTTGGCTGAACTCAGGCCAGGCAGGATATCTTGGGTTTAGCATATGGGATTTGGGAAAGTCAAGATGAGGTCTTATCAAAGACACTGAATTTGGGCTTTATTTGTTTGGCAAACAGGGAGAAGAGTCAGGCACTGAAGGCAAAGCTTTCATCAGAGCCCTGTGCTTTGGTTGTGTTCTTATAGTCGCTCAGTCCTGACACTCTGTGACCCCACGGGCTGTAGCTCACCAGGCTCCTCTGTCCACGGGGTTCCAGTCTAGAGTACTGGAGTGGGTTGCCATGCCCTCCTCCAGGAGAACTTCCCAACCCAGGGATCGAACCCAGGTCTCCCATATTGCAGGGAGATTCTTTACCATCTGAGCTACCAGGGAAGCCCTATCAGAGACCTCACCTCATATTTCTCATTTTGAAGGTCAAAGGTAATTCTGTCTGTCTCTCCAGACAGAGTGGAAAGAAAAATATGAAGACCAGTAATAAAGACAACTTAATAGAATGGAAATAGCATAAAAATTCAACCCTATAACATAGAATACAAGGCCTATCTTTATACTTAGCTCCTGACAACCCTGCTCCTCTCAGATTCCTATCAAAGAATTTCTTGCCACTTTCATATGCTATTCCTCCTTACTTACTGGCATGTCTCTGCTTAAATATATATAACCTTCTATGAAATTCTTCCACATTACTCCAGGAATGACTTTTTCCAAACTCCCACAGTACTGCTCTATAACTTCTACCAGGCCATGTGGTATTCTGTACTGTCATTGTTTACACTAGTCTTCCTTGCATGGTAAAGTTCCTTAAAAGCAGACTGTATCTTTCCTTTTAATACCAGCAGTGCCTGGCATCGAGAAGGCACTCAAGTGCATTTTGATCATATAAACAAGTGACTCCAAGGTTTCCAGCCTTGAAAAGAACTGGAGGATGATGCCATCATTAAGACAGGAGGGGATTTCCCTAGCAGTCCAGTGGCTAAGACTCTCCGATTCCAGTGCAAGGAGCCTGGGTTTGATCCCTGGTCAGGGAACTAGATCCCACATGCAGTAAGAGTTTGCATGCTGCAACTAAAAGACCCCCACAGGCTGCAATTAAAAGATCATGAATGCTGTAATGAAGATCAAATATGCCTCATGTTACGACTAAGATCTGGCATGGGCAAATAAATACATAAAAATAAATATTTTTTTAAAAGACAGAAGGAAAAGCATGTTTGGCAAAAAGAGATGGTCAAAAGTAGGTAAGTATGCTACAGGTGGAAGAGAAACTCAGTTGGAAATTTGTTTCTTGGTCTGAAGCTCAGAAGTCAGATTAAGAGTTTTCACACAGTGGAGAAGTAAATTAATAAAAGCAGATAATACTGCAGAGAATGACAGAAAAGAGGAAGAAAAGAGAACACGCAGTCCAAAAAGAAATGTTTAAAGGAATAGTCTTCAAAACACTGCACATCTAGGAGGATAAGTCTGGAGGTGTCATTTGTAACTTTGAAAAGAACAGATCCAACAGAGTAGAGAAGTCAACCCACAGAGCTTTAAGGAGGGGTAAACAAAGTAGACAACTCTCAAGAAATTCCCCAGGAAACAGGAAAGTAATCACAGGGGTTAGAGGATAGAGGAAGATTCTTCAGAAGAGAAAGATGTCATTCTGTTTTTAGGCAGAAAAAATGATGCAGTGAAGATTGAGAATAAAGATCCAAACAGAAAGCAGAAAGAGTAATGAAAAGAAACAGGAACTCCAGCAAGGAAGGACAGAGTCAGAGAAAGAGCAGAAGCTGAGAAGTGTGGAGACAGGAAAGGAGGAAGCAGAGAATTGCTGAGATGAGAAGGCAAGAGAGAACCCCATTTCTGTCTCAGGTACCAACATGACAAGCCTTGGATATAGTCTGTACTTATCTCTTTCATTCCTCAAATCCAGGCTTCAACTTTATTTCCAGTCCAGGCAACCCTAAAAGGGCTGCCAATTTTCTCACCTCTGAAATAATCTCTGATTTACCCCCTTTCTACTACTGACTCTGTTCAATTCTAATTTCTAATTACTACTGCAAGACTCCACAACCTAACACTGCCTCTACTCTCTCCCAGCCAAAATTTCCCAAACACAGACTTCATCATGTCACTACTCAGCTAAAATTCGTCACCAGATCCCAGTTTCTCTCACATCAACATCAAATGCCAATCTGAATTTCTAGGCCCTATTTTGCATGGACAGGCTTCCCTGGTGGCTCATTGGTAAAGAATCTGCCTACAATCCAGGAGATTTAAGTTCGATCCCTTGGTCAGGAAGATCTTCTGGAAGAGGAAATGGCAACCCACTCCAGGATTATTGCCTGAGAAATCCCATGGACAGAGGAGCCTGGTGGGCTACAGTCCATGGGGTCAAAGTGTCAGACATAACTGAGCAACTAAACCATCCACACATTACCTGAGGACATTCATCCTATCCAACCCTGTGAAAATACTATGTTTATTTAATTCTTTTTATCCAAAGTACCTTTCTAAACCTAACTAAACCTAACCCAATCAAAGAATTGCAGTCTCACTCTTCACTGGAGCCTTGATAGCTCTAGGTTCATTCACCTCTCCACTGATCTCCTTAACCATCTGAACATCCACAGCACAGAACTTAATACAGAGGGTGGTTCATATTTTCTGCATCTCCAAGACTGTACAGGGGGATACTGTCACAACATCGAGATATCTATTTTGAAATGGCTCCCAAAAAAGTCTCTATTTAAACATCCATCCCATGTACAATATAGTGTCTGTCTCTACCTAATGAAGCACAAGCTGGTATTACAGAGCAAATCAATTACAAGGTAAAACTGCAAACAAATCTGGTACAAAGATGCTGTGTTTCTTAAAGTCAATGTAAATAATAAAGAAACAATAAAGAATAAACGACAGGCAAGAAAAAGGGGATCTAGGTCAACCAATAAACAAGTGACAACTGACAAGGAGAACAGGACAAGAGCTTCAAAGAGAGAGATGATGAACATCAAAGGATTAAGAAAAGTCAATGAAATGACATAGTGGAAGGAGGATAAAACAAGATTGGCAAAATATCAGTAATTCTTATAGCTTGGTGAGGAGTACATGGAAATTCAACCATTTTCTTTGGTATACACCTGAAACTGTGCATAGTGGAAATTTTTTTAAAACAATACTTTAGTTAAGACTAAATCCTTAAATATTTTATAAAAATTTATCCTTATGATCGTGGTAAGAAAATGAAGTAAAATAAAGTATGCCATCTACCTATTGTACAATTTTGCTGGACAAAATTTTTAAAAACCTACTTGAGGGCTTCTCTGGTAATCCAGTGGTTAAGAATCTGCCTTGCAATTCAGGGGACACTGGTTCAATCCCTGGTCCAAAAAGATTCCATATGTCACTGAGCAACTAAGCCCCTGTGCCACAACTACTGAGCCCGCACTCTAGAGCCTGAGGTCTGTAGCTACTGAAGCCCAGGCACCTAGAGCCCATGGCTCCACAACAAGAGAAGCCATTGACATGAGAAGCCTGAGCACGGCAATGAAGAGTAGCCTATGCTCGCTGTTAACTACAGAACGCCCATGTGCAGCAATGGAGACCCATCACAGCCAAAAATAAAACTCTATTTGATTCTTGCCTTATTATAAAAAAATAGTTGCCATCATAATCAAAATTTTGATAAAGGTTTAAAATTGACGTTTTTAATTCTCAATTTTGTATCTCAATATAAAATCTAAATAAACCTTTCCCTCCCTATTTACCTGTGAAATTTTAGTTCTCAATTTTAATTGTGTTCATTTTTAGTGGTCTTCTTCAGATAAAGAGAATCACTAATATAACATATACTTTATACTACTCTGGAGGCCACCTACATCCTAAGAACTTTGAGGATTCCCAAAATTCATGAATACTGCCACAGCATCAATTAACTCAATTTTAGCTCCATAAAATATCTAAATGAGGAAGAATATCAAACAAACAATTGCTGCAATCAGCCTAGTAAGAAAACCAGGAGTTACTTCAGGCGCAGGCAAGAGTGTCAGGGACCCAACCAAGAGTACTCAAATAATTCTATGGTTTCAATGGTTTTCAGTCTTATCCCCAATAATCCCAAAGACCTTTAAGGCGGACCTAAACCTTCCATGACATTTGTTTTTTACTACTAGGCTATGAAGACCCAGTGAGACAATATAGACCAAAGCACTTAAAACTAAGTTATTGCCTGTTATAACTTGGAGCTCTGGGAACCAACCATCCTTGAAGATTTTTTCCAAGCACCTACAATATACAAAGCACTGTACACTATATATGTACACTGGCAGAAATTAGACAGTGTCAACCCAATTAAATACACAAACACCAGGTCAGGATTATTAACTATAGTGACAACCATCTCACATCACTGTATGTGGAAAAAGCAACTGAAGAGAATGAAGGTAAACTGAAGAGGCTGCTACTTTATGACAGGACAGTCTGCTGATAGCTAGGCGTACGAAAGCAACTGGCGATACAATGTTGAATTATGTTGTCATTCTCTGGTTACAGACAGAGAGTTTAAAATCTTAATAAGTATTGGTTACTCTTGCCAGGAGAATCTTATTCTTTCACAATATCACATACAGAAAAAGATAACAGCATGTGCAAAAGATTTTCTAAAATGTCTGGCCCTAAGCAGGCTCTAATACAGAGTAAGTGCTCTCCATACCTACTGCATCAACCAGTCACTGTGAATAATCTGAATACATCAAGTGTGTAGCTATACAGAATTTATTTTAATTACACCTTTCTCAAGTTTACTGTTCAACTAAATTTGCATTTTTGAGACTGACTTCACTTTAAATTCTCAGAAAATATCAAAGACGAAAATGAAAGCAATAGATTTTGGATGAAGCAATTCAGATCTATCCACAATCTGTAAGAAAGGCTTAAAAGAATAAAGATTCGAATTCCCTGGCATTCAGTGGTTAGGACTTTCACTGCCGTGGCCTGGAACTAAGATTGAACTACTGTTCAGTCCCTGGTCAGGGGAACTAAGATCTAATAAGCCACATGCAGGATGGTCAAAAAAAAAGGATACTGGCCTCTTGAAGTCCACAGTCTTTGAGTAATTTTATTTTCTACATGAAAAAAATTTTTCTACACTTATACAAGTTTGTTAACTCTCATTTTAGATGCATAATGTTTTCCTAAAGGCTCTAGTATTTTAGAACCAATAATGACATCTCTTTGATAAGAACCACATAGATTTACACTTACACTTCTAGAGAAACATGTATCTCCACCTTCCGATCTAAGTTTTTATGTAAAGACAAAACTGTATACATGTAAAATACATTTCAATGTAACAAGAAGGATATGTCTAAGCTGCTGATAGGCTGCCAACAAAGCCTATCCACCCTAAAAAATATCTAGGACAAAACAGACTCAAGATAACTACCGAAACAAATTTTTAAAATCTGCAACTGCCAAACTAAGAAATCAAGTAGTACTAAAGCATATTTAAGATATGAATCAACAGAAACAAAAGCGACACACCCACATTCTCACTTTTAATTTTAAAGAACAGCAGGGATACATAGTAAAATGAATGTTTAATGCACTCAAACTATCACCACACACCATAAAGTTTTTTCTATCTAAATCTTTACAGAGTGTTTCAAAGGCATCTTGGGGAGGGAATAGGATCCTCTTTGGTGACATAACAGATGACCATGACAATGTGTCTGGGTAGAAACAAAATCAGAATCAAATATTTAAAGTTGAAAGGAATCTTTTAACAATCAAGCTGGTTCAGATTTTAAAAGTGATGAAACAGGGTAAGTGAAGTCAACTGGTCATTTAGCTAACTAGGGACAGTCAAAAATTCCGGGTGAAGACCAGATGTTTAAAAAGCAAGTGTCATTTACCACAATCTAACAATAGTAGGTAGCACTACTGAGTAACTCGAAGAACATTTTTTCCCATTTCTATACACATACACGCATGCCGCACACACACATACATACACTTCAAAATTTAAAAGTAGAAAAGGTTCAAGAGCCTACTCTGATGGTGGCCTTTACCATAGGATGCTGTACAACACGTACCTCAAAAAATAGCCTAATTTAAATTTTGACTGATGCTTTTACCCTGAATGTGAACCCAAAACGTACTTCAACCTGCAAGTCATCCCATCAACTAAAAATATAAGCCATGCCTTATGCAAAAATAGGACTCCAGGTAATTCATTGATTCCTGTACTCACGACACCAGCACCCCAAAGCCAAGGCCACTTTAAAAAAAAAAGCTAAATAAATGTATACCTCTATCTTGAAAACTTAATTCTGAACTCAACCAAATGCCCTTAAAAACTTAACTCTTAGCCAGTCCTCAATTGAGAGCTAACTTGGAAAATCAGAAAAGAATCAAACTCATATAATACAGAAAAAATTTTAGATGAAAGTAAAATTTTCCCAAAGGGCTTATCATTAGCAATAAGCTTTCATCTGTGAACTGATAAACAACCAAAAACCAATTAGTTATAACCGGTTTTTATAGTTTCCCTTTAAGCTGCCTGTATATATACATTTAAGTTGTACCAAAAACTGCTTACAAATGGCAATTCCTGTGAAGTAGATGATGATGAAGTTCCAGGTAATTCTAGCATGTTTCCTAATGTACTGGTACTGGAGTCTGGATCATCCTGAAAAGATAAATTTATTGAGTTTAATTGCTCTTCTATAGTAACGTTTGTATCTCCTAGTGAAAGGGGGGCTGGGAGAAGGGCTGCTTTTTCATTGCTGCCGTCCACTTCATTTCTTTGCTTATTTTTCTGTGTTTCAGTTTGAGGAGCTAATGGCAAGAATGGCGATTTGACTGCACCATGTCTACTGTCTGGTGTGCTGTCTTGTTCATTTCCCATGGCCACGTCTACACCATTCTCTGATTTAGGCTCATAATTGCAGGTGGCATTGGTTTGAGTTTCCTCAAAGATCTCCTCTATACTCTCATCCTCTGTGACTGGCTGTTCTGGGTCCATTTCAGAATCTACATCTGCATCGTCCACACAAGTAAAATTCTCAAAGTGCAGAAAGCCATTCTTGACAGTCTTTGTTACTTTTACCTGGAGTTCAGGGGAGTTATTACAAGAGGGTTCCTGTTTCATAGCAAGTGCTGTTGGACCACCAGGATTCAAGGAAGTGCAAACAACTGGCGACTGAGCTCTTGAATCACTTTTTTCAGGGTCTTGAAAGGATTCTGATCCATCAGCAGACCCATTTAAATACTCTACATTGATCATGGAGGCCAAATCCTGTAGTCTCCGCAGTGGAATGTAACAAGATGGAGAATCTTGTCCATAAGCATTTTGGGATGTTCCACTGGCAGTCGATAACTGCATAGTACACCCATTAAGTGGCTCAGAAAAATTGGATTGACCATTACCGAAAGGGCTGTCCTTGTCTTCAGGGGCATCTAAATTCACTGGATTGGAAAAGGGCAGCAGACAATTTCTTCTAGGTAGTTCACAGGTCTGATCCATCCTGGGCCAGCATCAACCTGGAATCCAAACACACGGCAATTAATCTGAGTTAATGGGCCATTAGACTCTTATCTTCAAAATGGCAGCCACTTCTCAAGGCCTGGTGGCCTCGATGCTTTTCTGCTGCACTTCCATGGGTGGAAAAAGTTCCCCAGCTGACGATGGAAAAACGGCCTCGGTGAGCCTCCGCGAACTCCATCTTCCCCGAGACGGGTAGATCTTGCCACATGGAAACAGCCCGTCCCTTTTTCCTGCAGACTGGTGGACAGTTGGGCTGATCTAAAATTAAAATCCCGTTGGCAGTAGAAATTTCCAAATCTCAAACAAGATTGTCTTCCCCCTCCCCCGCTAGGAGTCCAGCGGCCGGATCTCCCAAAAGCAGGGGGCTGAGGGTTCGAGGGGTGCTCCGGGACGCTGCACAAAAAGGTTACCCCCCCATCCTTCCTGGCTCGCTCGGGCGCAGCGGTCACAATAGCGCTGCACCCTGCGCCCCAACTGGCGCCCGAGCCTTTGCAGTGGCCGTGCTCAGGCCCCAAGCAAGTCGGCGAAGCGGGTGCACCCCGAAGCTCTCCTTTCTGATTGCAGGCCTGCTTGGTCCACAGCTTCAGGCCCAGAGGCTGGAACGCGGCAGGGGGAGAAACGGAGGCAGTCGGTGAAGCCGAGTCAGGGCAGCAGCAGCTGCTGCTGCTACAGCTTGACAAACATGGCTGCTGCCGACGCCGCCGCCGCCTGCCCGGGCCGCGTTCCTTCCCGCAGCACCGGTAGCACCTCCTGGCCGAGCCGATCGCACTCATCAATATTCAGCACCAAGCAAAGTTTGCTGCAGGAGGGCAGCCGGCCCCGTGCCCCCCAGCCGGCTACCTGAAGGGAGGCGGAGGCCGAGGTGCGCGCGGGAGGCCGGCGGGGCACGGGCCGCGCGGGGAGGAAGTTCGCGGAGGCCCGGCCGGCTAGGCCTGAGCCCGGCTGGTAGTGATGGAGGGGGAGGGGGCCTGCGGCTGCAACGCCGCGGGCCACCAACCCTGCGCCGCGCCCGGCCCTCCCCCGCGCCCCTCACCTCACGGCCACCACCATCTTCCCCGCCCGGCCGCCTCCCCCATCCGCTCGCGCCAGCCCGCCGCCCACCCCAGCGCACTAGTTACCGTGCCCCGCGCCCCCTCCCGGGCCGGCTGGGGGGAGGGGGTGACCCTCATTACACTGGGGCGCGAGCGGAGCGGTGGGGAGAGCGTGGAGCCGCTCGCCGCACCCCCCTCCCCCCGCGTCTCTCTTCAGGAGAGAAGGTAGCAAGCGCGACCTGCCCCGGCCTATTCCGCCGCCGCCTCCTCCTCCTCACACCCCCACCGCGCGCGCCCCCGCGGTGGCGCGTGCGACCGAGCGCCTCGCGCCGGCCCGCGTGCGGCTGGGGCCCCGAGTGCGCGCGCACCCCTTCCCCCAAGGCGCGCGCTCCTTTGCCTCACTCTTCGGGGTTCAGGGCGGGTGAAGTCGGGCTCGCGAGCGCGCCACCCAATCAGCGGAGCCGCCGCTGCCGCCCCCTCCCCTCCCCCTGCGCGCCCGCTCGCGGCCCGGGCCTACGGGCCGGCCCGACTGCCCGGGCGGGGCCTGAGGCGGGCTCCCCAGGGGCCTCGCGCGCCTCCCCGGAGTGTCGGGGCCTGCGGGCGTCGTGGGTGGCACTCCGATCCCCTCACCTACCTCGGGGAGCTGCGCCGGCCCCGGGTTGCACACACTTCCAGCACCCTACCGGCCTGGAGCCCCAGCCCCGGCGGCACCTGGCTGGGCTGAGGCCTGTCCGACCGCCCCGCCAGCCCCGCTCGGGCCCGCGTCAGTCCCGGCCTCCATCTTAGGTTACAGCCCGGGTTCCCCATCCACTGGGCACCTGCCTTCAGCCCGCTCGGCTCGGGCTCGAGACCAAGGCAACCCCCCTCCTACCGCGGGGCTCACCTGGGGGCTTGGGCTGGGGTCTTCGAGGCCTCAAACCCCGAACAGGCGCGGCCGCAGGTGAACCCCCTGCCGGGCCGCACCCCAAGCCCACATCACCACCACCACAGACCAAGCAGAGCAGGAAACAAAATGGAGGCAGCAGCTCGGGTCTGCCTCCCCGAGCCAAGCCTGTGCAGCCCCAGGGCTCCCTCCTGCCGCAGGCCCGACGCCCGCGAGGCAGGGGGCTGGTTCGTCCCGGGCACCAAAAGCAGCCGCCCTAGAGCAGCGCAGACAGGCCGGGGACTCAGCCCTGCGGTCCCCACAGCCCCTCACCCATCATCCCTTCCCTTCCCCCTCCCTCCATTCCTCTTCCTCCCCCTGCCCGGCCGTGCGGGGTGAGCGGCTCCCGGGAGCCGGGTCGGGTCGGGTTACCCGCCCGGGCACTGCCCGCCCAGCCTTGGCCTCCGGGAGGGGATGAGGCCAGGCGACCCCCGCGCTGAGCCCACCCCCCGCACCCGAGCCGGGCAGCAATCTGACAGCGCGCCCGCACCTCGGCCTGCCGCGGTGCGGCCCCCGCCCAGTGAGGCCGAGTCCCCAGCCCAGGCACCGCCGGGACGAAGCTCCCTCGTCACCCCCGGGCCCAGGGGTCCTCGCAGCCCCGGGCGGGGCGAGGGGAGCGCTGGGGGAGGGGTCCACTAATCCCTGCACCGCCTCCCGCGCCTAGTCCGGGTCTAGGCCTGGCACTGGGACTCGGGCTGGGGGCGCGGGCGGGCGTCAGTAGGTGTGTGCGCGCGGGGCAGTGGACGCGGGCTGGGGGCCCAGAGGGGCCGAGCCTCGCACCGCGGACGCTGCAGTTCTCTGCACCCAGGCAGATGGCCCTCTCGTGCCACCTCCGCCCCGCGCAGGCCGCCTGCTCCGCAGCCCTGTTCCCCGGGGAGCGCGCGCCTCGCCCCTGCAGGCCGGGCATCGGGACCCCGGCGGAACAGCGCTGGGAGGGCGGACCGCCGGGCTGACCCCGCCGAGACTGCTCGCCTAATTCCTGGTCTGGGGCGCTCTGCCCTCGGGCGCCTGGCACCTCGAGGCCTGCATCCAGTACCTGGGGCCCCGCAGCACTGGACTATCAGCAAAGACACCGCGAGGGCAGGTGGGGAGACCCAAATAAGGACCCCGCGACGCCGACCTCCCCCAGACCCTTCGCCTAACCCGATCCAACTCTGATCCCCCTCCCCCTCCCGGCGTGCTCCCCGTCAAAAAGCTCACCTGGATACCTATTTGGTCCCTAGAGTGCTAAGTTCATCCTCGATGTTCAGAGAAAATCACAAACGACCGCCATAAAAATTCCTCCTCCTCCAGAAAGCCTTCTGTGATTAGAGTTAACTCCATCTCAAAGCCGAGGGCGCCGCCCTCGAGAGCCACGTGACTACCATTCCTCCTAGGGCTTAGTAAATGTGCATAATTATTGCCTCAGTGGAGTGTTTACCCGCCATCCTTCTATCTGTTAATAGCGAGCCCACCTGGGAGAAAGGCACTTTTGGCATTGTCTTGCGCGGTATTGGCTTTCGTTTGCGTCTCCCTAAATTCCGTCCTTCAGCCTTCCCCAGCCTTCACCCCGAAACTGGCCCCAGTAGAGTTGGAGCTCAGGATGCCCATAGCTTCCTTCCCTCCAAGACCCACAGACCAACCAAGGAGATACACAACAGGTCCTTACCACACCTGAGTGCTGGGATGCATCCCTGCCAAGAAAGCAAGCAGGCTGTCTTGGAAGGAAGGTGTCCCCTGGAGCCAGTGTGATGAGGGAAGCACTGTGACCTCAGGCGGCCTCCTTCTATTCAAGAGAATGAGGTATCCTGACTGTTTCCAAGTGCATAGTCAGGTTGGCAGTGTAGTCGAGGAAGAGCTGGGTCTACACTCCGGGGTCCCGCCCTACAAGGACCCGCCCTTTGTTCTGCTAAGGAGTGACTCCTGCTAATCCTTTCTAGTCAATTCAATGGGGGAGCTCTGACTGGCTCCTTCTCCCTGGCTCCTTCTCCCTTCGTGCATGCTAAGTTGTTTTAGTCCTGTCCGATTTTATGCCACTGTAACCTGCCCAGCTCCTGTGTCCATGGCAAGAACACTGGAGTGGATTGCCCTCCTCCAGGGGATCTACCCAACCCAAGGATCGAACCAGTGTCTCAAGTCTCCTGCCTTTGCAGGCGGGTTCTTTACCACTAGCGCCACCTGGGACTCCTTCGCACCTAATCTTTTGAACTCGTCATTTCTGACTGACTGTTACCTCCTATCAACTGCCCTGATTCAGAAGATTACTTGCAACCCTTTACTCTCCCATGACTGTCCTGAGGGCCTGTGAGGTGCCACTCAATGGCCTTGAGCCACTCAGTTAAAAAGCCACAAGCCTCAGTTTCCTCACCTGTGGTTTCCAATGCACAGGGTGGCTCTGAGGCTCTTGCAAGGCAAAGGTGTTTGGAGCCTATATGGACTACATACCTGGTAAATGCTGAGCTATGTTTCATTGCTTCTTTCAGCAATCATTTTTTGTATTCCAGGCAGTTTTGCTAGATGCTGGGGAAGCAAGGGATGAGATCCTTAGGAAAAAAACACTTAAAGGTACAAAAGTGTGAAGAGGGACAAGGACAATGGTTCCTCCAGAGCTGACCTCTAGACATCACTGACCTATACGAACCTCTCTCCCCAGCTTCACAGGCCCCACGGAATAGGTCTAGTGCCTACATGCTGTTATGCCCAACTCTTTGCAACCCCATGGACTGTAGCCCGCCAGGCCCCTCTGTCCACAGGTTATTTTCCAGGTGAGAATACTGGAGTGGGTTGCCAGTTCCTCCTCCAGGGGATCTTCTCGACCCAGGGTTTGAACCCAAGTCCCCTGTGTGTCTCCTGCATTGGAAGGTGGATTCTTTCCCACTGCCCCACATAGAATAGGTGTAAGAGCTAAAGGAGGACAGGCAGCTGGGGATGAACAGCTTACTGGTGATGGTCTTAGGGAAAAGACTGGAATCCCAGAGAAAACCTCCTGGACTTTCCCAGAATGACTCAAGGGTCCCTTCCTGCCTCTCAGAGTAGAATTTGGCTACAGAGATCTCACCCACAGCAGCTTCCTTTGGTGACTCTCATTCAGAAGGCTAAGCACCTGTTGGGTGCCAGCATTTGGTTGAGGGGACCCACAGGACCCTATATTCTCACAAGGACACTGGCTCCCGAAGTAGGGGAAGAAAGGATAGGGCTGTGTCTCAGCACAAGGAACTTTTCTGGGCCTGTGCCTCCCATCCTTAAAACAGAGATTAAAATCAGTAAATACTTGCTGAGTCTATGCAGTATACTAGACACCATGCTGGTTACTTGACATGCATGAGCTCCTTGAAACCTTTAGCGGCCCTATGCAGAAATGAGGCCCGAAAGATTAAGCCCTTCTGCAAGGTCTCAAAGTCTTGTCATCTCACGTCTTCTGCTCCTGGCAAACACACCTTCCGGCTACAGTAGGTGAGAAGGCCCAGTACAGTGCCTTGCGCACAAGGACTCTGGAATTTGAGTGGTGGGCAGAGTGAGATTACCTTAGCCTCAGTTTCCTCATCTGTAGATTACCGATACTGGTAACCTGCTGAAAGAGATACCTGTAGAGACATTCTGCCAGTGTATTCCTTTTTTCTTAGAAATGCCCTCCTCTTTCATTCATGAATTCAGCAGATACAGCTTCCCACGTGGTGCAGCAGTAAAGAGTCCGCCTGCCAATGCAGGAGACACAGGTTTGATCCCTGGGTCAGGAAGACCCCTAGAGTAGAAAATGGCAACCCACTCCAGTATTCTTGTCTGGAAAATTCCCCTCAGAGGAGCCTGGCAGGCTATAGTCCATGGAGTTGTAAACTTTGTACTTAGGAAGAAAAAAAAAAAGGGTATGCATTGATTCAGCAGATACTTATTATGTTTCCCCTCAGAGTCTTGTGGGAAAGGCAGAGAAGTAGTAACAAGGTAGAGAGCTGAACACAGAGAGAAGCCAGAGGTGCTGGGGGAGCTGAGGAGGGCTCAGAGACCGTCAGAGAAGGCCTTCCGTGGGAGTAACATTCAGAGGGAACTCAGAAGGATATACAGGAATAGCTTGGAAAGGAGGGGATAAGTTAGAGATTCTAGCAGAAACCGGGCTTTGGAGGGACTGACCACAGTTCAGTGTGGTCAGAGGCTAGTGCAAGGTGGGAGCAGTAGAGGTGATGAGTGCAGTTAAGAGGCCTCAGACGAAGATGGGGAAAGCCACAGGGACCTGACAATTCAGGACTTTCTTTTTAAGCTAAAGAATTCAGCTTTTAACTGGAAAGGCAGTAGGGAGCCTTGGAAAGTTAAGAAGCAGATTAAGAATCTCATCTGTGCAGCTGAAAGCTCACTCTACCAGCAGTGTCCAGAAGAGATGGATACCTCTTCTAGAAACAAGAGGGCTTTGCCTTGGGGTATGCTAGGACTGTTTTGTTACAGTAACAGTTGTGGCTTCTCTTCTTCTGTGCTGGCTACTCTGCAAGACACTTCTCATCTATTCCTGAGATGGGCACTCTTGTTATCTCCATCTCCCAGGGAGGAAGTGAGGAAGTGCAACTTGCTCAGAGCTGAACTCCCACCCCAACTCCCAGTTCAAGCTCTTTATCCACGCTGGACAAGAGCAGCATATGCTTTCTGATGAAATAGCCAGGTTTTGTGGGGAGGTTAGGAGGCCTGTGGTGATTAGTCCCAAACACTGCTGGTGAATACTACAACCACTCCTTGTGGTGGGTCTAAGACTTTCTGTCCCACTGAATGGTTTCTCCAGAATTTAAGTGGATTAGGCTTCCACTTAAGATTGAGGAAGGTTTGGCATTTGGAGCCATACAGCCCTCCAGCAATTTCCTTCCTGCCCAAAATACCAGGTTTCTGTCAGCTAACCTGACCTTGTGGCCCTAGCCCCAAGTATTCAAGTTTTCACCTTCAAGTGTTCTGTTTTTCAAATGTTCTCTTTGGAAAGCCTTGAGTGTAGTGGCCTCTAATCCCTACCCTCCTGCCCTCATCAATTTCCCGGCTGCCCAGTGTATCACTGTGCCAGGACAGACCACATCCCATCCGTCCTGTGCTCAGGCCCAGCCCTCTGCCTTTTCCCCTGTCATGCAAACTCCTACTTATGCTTCAGAGCCCAGTTTAGAAGATTTCTCCTCCTGGAAGTCTTCCCTGTTTCCTCCCTTGCAGGCAGTCTTTTTTTTTTTTTTTCCTGAATGAGCCCTTGCAGTAACTATTGGCTTTACATATCTAGTCCAAGCCAGTTGGTGAGCCCCTTGTGACCACCAGTGACCAAGCCCAGGACTATGAAGATCAGAGTAAGTGCTGAGGAAACATTTCCTAATGCTCACCTCTTTTCTAAGTCTGTGTCTTCAAATGGTAGAAGAATTATGGCTCGTGGCTCAGACGGTAAAGAATCAGCCTGCAATGTGGGAGACCTGGGTTTGATCCCTGGGTTGGGAAGATCCCTGGAGGAAGGTATGGCAACCCACTCCAATATTCTTGCCTGGAGGACCCCATAGACAGAGGAACCTGGTGGGCTACAGTCCAGGGGGACACAACTGAGCGACTTTCACTTTCACATGGACCACCTGGTCATGTCAAACCATCCCTCAAAGGATTCAGGGATGTTTGGGGAACACTCAGGCCTCTGTGCCAGATGAGACTTTCAGAAAGTATGAAAGCCTATAGTATCTGGAGTCAGATAGATGTGGGTTCAAACTGCAGTGGGGCCACTGATCAGCAAATCCTTTCCCTTTCCTGAGCCTCACAAATGAGGTTGTTGGGCAGATTGAATATGTCAATGTAGGCAGGACATGGTAGGAGGGCTCACATAGAGCAGCTGCCCATGAGACACCTGCTTCAGATGCCACCAGGCTCCCCAACCCAACAGGTCAGTCTTCCCTCCATTCCAAACCTCTCCTCTGAGCACTTGATTTTTCAGATGCACCCTTAGCTTCCAGACAAGCACTTCTGAAGGTACTAATTCCCAGGGAAGAAAGGGGGATATGGAAGAATGCTGGACTCTGGGCGGGGCGGAGGGAGGATGAAGTCAGAGGAAGGAGGAGGTCTGCAGCTGGTGGCCAGGAGAGCACTGTACCTTCTGCCTGCCTAAGGGTCACCATTTTACACCCACCCACCCATCGTCTCCCTGCAAAAAGAGGATATTGTTCTATTTTACATATGAAAACAGAGGCTGAGAAAGAAGCAGTGTCTTGTTCTGGCAAGTGGTCTAAAGGCTCAGAGTTTACACCCAGTAGTCACTTAATGGCTCACCAGTAAAGAATTCTACCTGCAGTGCAGGAGCTGCAGTAGACACAGTTTTGATCCCTGGTTCAGGATGATCCCCTGGAGAAGGAAAGGGCAACCCACTCCAGTGGTCTTGCCTGGAAAAAATTCCATGGACAGAGGAGCCCAGTGGGATAAGACAGTCCATGGGGTCACAAAGAGTCGGACACAACTGAGTAACTAACACTCACTCATACTATATGTGTACTTTAAATACATCATAAAGCCCTGGGGCTGTAGATTCAGCTCCATCAGTTTATAGAAAATGTCTCTCATGTGTCTAAAATGGCAAAATCGGGCCCCATCATCAAATGCCTCAGCCAACTGAGACTGACTTTTTAATATAAGAATGTGGAGTGCTCTATGAATTTGCGTATCATCCTTCCACGAAGGCTAATCTTCTCCGGAGCATTCCAATTTTAGTGTATGTGCTGCTAAAGCAAGCACTCACACTGATTTTCGATTAGAAAAGATTTGACTCCATTCTCAATTAAAACCAGCATGTTATAATATGCGTCCCCATGACAACCATGCCTTTGCTGGGTTCTAATTCTAGGACTGACAGATAAGGCTAAAGCCCTGACCTGAGTTTACTGGATGAAGTAAGTCCTTAGGAAGCTCGGAGGTCTCTCCAGCACCCTCTCCTTAGAGTGGTTGGCCCACAGAGATTCATCTGGGTGGGATATGGCTTGTCTCTCAGGGGTGGGAAGCCATCTGAAGCAACTGAAGAGAGGTGTTTTCTTAGGCAGATCAAGGAGTTCAAATGGAAGTTAAAGGTCTGGGAATTTGTACCCTTAACTCCAACTAAGCTCGGAAAAATCTGGAAAGTCTTCACATGCCCCAGGTGACAACCTGAGGCAAAAACCATGATTGAAAAAACAACCATGCTCCAAATAATCTGGAAAATCTTCACAGCCCTCAGGTAAAGACCTTAGGCAAAAACCATGCAAAACAGGGGGCCACGTAGAACAGCAGGCTAGGAGGGAAGAATTTTTCTAAAGGCAGAAGGGACTCAGTCTTGTGTAAACTATTCCATCTCAGAGGCTGTGTTCCTGTGTCTAGAGGATTCCATTCCCACCTCCGCCCGGATTCTATCTATGAGTTCAAGAGTCTGTCTTCAGACAGGTTTCCCTGGCTCCTCCCTCAACTTAAGGACTTCCAGTTGACACCAGGTCACTCTGTTACATCTTCCTGTTGAGGTAACTTAACAGCAATTACCATTCCCTGAAATTATCTGATTTTTCCCTACTTATTTCTTTATTTTCTTTTTATTGAGATATAATTCACATACCATAAAATTTGCCCTTCTAAAATGTACAATCCAGGAATTCCCTAGTGGTCCAATGGTTAGGCTCTGGTCTTGCACTGCATGGGGCCGAGGTTCAATCCCTGGTCAGGGAACTAAGATCCTGCAAGCCATGTGGTGCAGCCAAAAAATAGAAAAATATATAAAATAATACACAAATAAGTAAAATGTGCAATCCAGTGATCTCTTTTTTTAAATCAATTTTTAAAAATCGTTTTTGGCTGCACCTCGAAGTTTGTGGGATCTTAATTCCCGGACCAGGAATCAAACTGGGTCCCCTGCAGTGGAAGCACAGAGTCCTAACCACTGGACTGCCAGGGAATTCCCCAGTGGTTTCTAATACACTCATAAAGTTGTGCAGCCATCACCACTATCTAATCCCAGAGCATTTCCATCACTTAAAGAGAAACTTCATACTCATTAGTAGTGAGTGACACCCCAATCCCTCCCTTCCCCTAGGCCCTAACAACCACTCATCTACTCTCTATCTCTGTGGATTTGCCTGTTTTGGACATGTCATATAAATGGGATCAAATAGTACATGGTCTTTTATGTCTGGTTTCTTTCACTGAGCATGATGTATTCCAACTCATCCATGTTGTGGTTTGTAGCAGTACTACATTCCTTTTTATGGCTGGATAATACTCCATTATGTACATATACCACATTTAATTTATCAGTTGCTGTTTTGTTTTTCAATGATGCTTTCACTTTGGGGCTATTATGAACAATGTTGCTCTGAACATTCATGTACAAAATTTTGCATGGACATGTAAATTCATTTATTTGTCATATATACTTAGGAGTGGAACTGTGGAATTGTTGGTCATATGGTAACTCCTTAGGAGTGGAATTGTGGAATTGTTGGTCATATGGTAACTCCATGTTTAACCTTTTCAGGAGTTATCAGGAACTCTTTGAAGAATGGTACCAAAGTGGCTGTACCACTTTACATTTCCACCAGCAGTATGAGGGTTCCAATTTCTCCACATGTTCACCAATGTTTTTTATTATCTGCCTTTTTGAGTATAGTTATCTTAGTGAGTACAAAATGGTATCTCTTTGTGGTTTTAGTGTGCATTTCCTGAACAACTAGTGATGTTGAGCTCATTTTCTTGTGTTTGTTGACCATTTGTATATCTTCTTTCAAGACATGTCTATCCAGATTCTTTGCACATTTTTTAAATTGGGTAATATCTTTTTTGTTGTTGAGTTATAAGGATCCTTTATGTATTCTGGATACAAGTCCTTTTTGGATATAAGATTTACAAATATTCTATCCCATTCTGTGACTTGTGTTTTCACTTTCTTGATAGCATCCTTTGAAATACAAAGGCTTTTAATTTTGATGAAGTCCAATTTATCTGTTTTTTGTAATATCTTAGAAACTATTGTTTAATCCCATGAAATAGTTTTAGCCCTTACATTTAGGACTTTTGAGTTAATTTACTATAGTGTGAGGTAGGGATCCAACTTCATTCTTTTGCATGTGGGTAACTAGTTGTTCCAACAGCATTTTTTAAACAGACTGACTTTTCCTCTTCAATAATGGTCTTGGCACCCTTGCCAAAAAATCAGGGACTTCCTTGGTGGTACAGTGCTTAAGGCTCCATGTTTCCAGTGCAAGGGGTGTGGGTTCAATCCTTGGTTGGGGAACTAAGATCCCACATGCAGCACAGTGTGGCTGAAAATTTTAATTAATTAAAATTAATTAAATTAATTTAAGCAAATTAAACAAAAATTAATTTAAAAATAAAGAAAAAGAAAAAAATCAATTGACCATAGAAGCATGGGTTTCTTCTTGAATTTTCAATCTATTCCATTGATTGATAGATCTTTTATAAAATTTATTTTTAATTGGAGGAAAATTGCTTTACAATGTTGTATTGGTTTCTGATATACAATAACTTGAATCATCCATACTTATATATATATTCCCTCTTTTCCGTCACCCTTCTAGGTCATCACAAAGCACCAGGCTGGGCTCCCTGTGTTATATAGCAACTTCCCACCAGCTGTCTATTTTATACAATAGTGCATACATATGAACGCTACTCCTTCCTCCCTGTGTCCACAAGTCCCTTCTCTACATGTGCATCTCCATTCCTTCCCTGTAAACAAGTCAATCGTACCATTTTTCTAGATTCCATATATATGTGTTAATATATGATATTTGTTTTTCTATTTCTGACTTATTTCACTCTGTATAACAGGTTCTAGGTTCATCCACCTCACTATCACTGACTTAACAGATCTATCTTTATGCCAGTAGTACAAAGTCTTATCTTTTCCTTTTTTATGGAAAAGCATATTATTTTAACTATAGCAGTGTGTACATGTCAATCCCAAACTCCCAATACATCCCTCCCTCTCTTTCGCACCTCTATAAAGTCTAAATTGCCTGATTTTTTTTTTTTTGTCCCATACCTCCATCTTTCTCATTGTCTAAAATAGACATATCAACAAGATAGGACTCATTTACAGCTGTGTTCCCAGTGACTGGTGCAGAGTAGATGCTTGACAGATATTTGTGGATTGAATGAATAAATCAATTGAAACGTATTCAATATCTTATTGAATGAATAACACTGAATAAGTACAATGATTTGGGAAGAAGCCAATTGGGAGGGGAAACTTGAGGGTACAGTAATGATGAGAGGTCACTGAGGTCAAGAAGGTGCAAAGAGGTACAGGGTGTTTGAATGGGGCCATAGCGGAATGGGTGGCCCAGAGAGCAGATGACAAAGTCCTTAGTATTTGAGACATGTAGGGAAAGGCAAGTGGCCTCAGCTATGTTTTAAGTGGGAAAGGAAGGAAATTGAGAGAGGTCCCACCCACTACCTCTGTGTTCTCCAGAGATAGGAAGTGAGAGGGAAGGGAGGGACTTGCAGGCTCAAGGAAGCAGAGGACAGCTGAGTGACCTTGGGGCCAGAGCCCAGGCTTGGACCTAACAAGTGGGCACTCTCCACTCATGACTGGATCCCCTCCAGGGTTCTAGGGGGAAATGGTTACCAGATGAAAGGTCAAGGGGTGATAGGCTAGAGAGGATGCATGCGAAGTCAAGGCCTTGGGACCCAGGCTGGCTGAAGCAGGGGAGAAGCCATAGCACAGGGCCCCTGACCTCAGGCAACATTTCCTAAACCCTACATACCAGCCACTGCTGAGCACACATTGGTTAGTGTGGAGTGTTACCTCCTGTGGGAGACTTCTCAAGGCTAAAGTGACCTGAGGCAGATCACAGGCCAACATGGCTGGGGTAGGAGCAAAGGCAAGCCATGAGGCCAGTTTGAGAGTGGAAGTAAATTAAATGAACCCTGCCTCCCTCAGTGAGTTTGGCTGATCTCTGAACTGACTGGCTACATATTTTCGTCTGTAGAT
This sequence comes from Antilocapra americana, assembly GCA_007570785.1. Lineage (NCBI taxonomy): Eukaryota > Metazoa > Chordata > Mammalia > Artiodactyla > Antilocapridae > Antilocapra > Antilocapra americana. Next base: position 11,762,662 of record ML661896.1, read on the forward strand.
TTGTAATATTCTTGAATCTTTGGGAGATCTTGGAATATTTTTGTCTTAATTCCTTATATTCTTAATTTTAAATGTATATAAGGAGCTCCTTTAGATTTACTCATAGTTTTAAAAAATCATATATCATTTTTGTGCATTCATAAACAGAAAAATAAAAGTGTAATAAATTAATTAAGATATTTTTAAAACTTCTTTACATTTGAATGTAGACTCCTGAGTCACTTTTTTTGGTTCAGAATTGTTGATGTGCATGTTAATTTGCTCAATTATCATTCTTTGTGTTATCAGACGTTTTGTGACATGGCCTTTCTTAAGGGTGCTCCATGGAACTTCCTTGGTGGTCTAGTGGTTAAGAATCTGCCTGACAATGCAGGGGACACAAGTTTGATCCCTGGTTCAGGAGAATCTCACCTGCCTCAGGGCAACTAAGCCCGAGTGCCTCAACTCTAAGCCCACACTCTAGAGCTGGGAGCCTCAACTACTGAAGCACACATGCATGCCCTAGAGCCGGTGCTCCACAACGAGAAGTCACCTCAATGAGAAGCCTGTGTACTGCAATAAGAGAGTAGCCTCCACTCCTAACTAGAGAAGGCCTGTGTGCCGCAACAAAGACGCAGTGCAGCCAAAAATAAATAAAAAAACAAATATTTTAAAAAATTAAAAAGGGCTCCATTATTGTCTCCAAGATTATACCTCAAACCACTGACACCCATTCTCTTATGTGGACACTTTCCCATTTGATGAAGTTCATAAATTAGGTTTTTCTCAAATACCTCAGTTGAATAGGATGGATTTTTTTTTTTTAAACAGCAAGGCCTTCAAACATGCTTTTAAGAATTAGACTTTTCTATTTTTTAACAGTATCTCAGATTGAATTTATAGCTTTCTAGTTACTTTTTTTTCAAGACTCAGTTCTTAGAAGATATTTTTGTATCTTTTTTTTCTTTTCTTTTCAGAAGATATTTTTGAAGGGTATAAAGGAAATGTAAAGGGGTCTGGTTGATATGGCTGAAAGGGAGAGAGAATTTTAAGAAGTCATCAGGAGCAGACTATGAAGAGCTCTGAGGACTGGAATTTAATTCCACTGGAATGGGGAATGCCACAGATACAACATTGAAAAACATGAACTTGGGACTATGTGGAAGGTGAGTGTGGAGGCAGAGATACCTGGGAAGATGCTGGGACCATAAGTCAAGAGGTAGCTACCGTCTTTACCAGAGCAATGGCAGGGAAATGGGGATAAAGGATGGACTAAATCTGGGGCATGTTGTATGTAGCATGATGACTATAGTTAATAATACTGTTTTGCATATTTGAAAGTTGCTGAGAGAGTAGATTTTAAAATCCTCATCCAAGAAACAATGTTTTTGTAATTGTATATGGTGACAGATATTAACTAGGTTGATGTAGTGATCATTTCATAACATGTACAAATATTGAATTATTATGTTGTATACTTGAAACTAACACATTATATAATCAAGTATATCTCAATATATAAAAAAAAAGGACTAAGAATGGCTTCAGAAAGTAGAAAGGGCAGGACACAGAGACTGAATGAAAGCATGGGGGAATATGAAGAGTCAAAGCGGGGGTCCAGATTTCCAGGCTAGAAGGATGGCTGCATCAACCACTAAGATGGCAGACATAAGGAATATAGCTGGGACAAGGGGGGGAAATATATGTTAGTTTATTTTAATTAAAAAAATCTGTTTAATTATAGAATACATTTAACTGTACAAAATAATTATAATTCCTCTATTTCCACCTGTTTTGGACCTTTTGAGAATTTCTCATATACACATACTCACAAACTTTCTTTGTTAGTTTTTTAAAAAACTATATTATATAGGTTAACACTGTTTTGCAATTTGCTTTTTTTCACTTCTCAAGAGTACACCACGAACCCCTTCTGGTTCAGTATATATAGACCTGACTCATGTTTAATGGTTGGATGTGTCACTCATATTCAGTAACATCAATATACTGTAATTTATTTTACCAATTCCTTTGCTGATGGACACTTAACTTCATTGTTTTGCCATTACAAGTAATGATGAAATGAATATCCTCTTCACATATAATTAAGTATAACTTTTTCATTATATATTCTCTCTCTATATATATATAGTGTAAATGTAAAATTCAAATTGTATATATATATAATATATATATTGCATTATATATATTACTTACTTGCATTTGTGCAAATATTTCTATAGGCCTGATTCTTGGGTAAAAGGAAATACCCTTACTTGTCTGCCTTTTTCTGGATGACAAATTTCTGATAATTTTACTTGCTGATGACTTAAGTTTCAAAATATGCCAAATGCATTCGGCTTTAAGTAGTACACACTGTAGAGTAGGACTTAGTGAACTTGAGGACTGACAGGATTTCCTGGCTTGCTTACTTGGAAAGTGCAGTGATGCCTCGCAAACCTTTTGTTTTCATTATTTTCAAATTTTCTTGTGGATTGTTTTCTTTAATGGTCACCAAATTGAGCAATTCTCTTGGTAAAAGGCAATCTGAGGCCAGTGGTAAGCATCTGTCCATTACGTCACTCCCATTTCTGCCACCAGCCCAAGCTGCCTCTTTCAATCCCGTGACTTCCTACCTCCTTAGGTGGAGTAACTACATTGGATTAAACATCAGAAGATCAACCTTCTCCTTCAATCTCGGTAGCAAGCCTGGAACCAAATCTGTAATTATGGGTTGAATATGGACTTCGTCACAGCATGCTGTCTCCAGGGTACACACTGCTGCCTTGGGGTTGACATCAGTGCAGATGTACAGAGCTTGAAGACCGATCATAGAGGCTAGGAGTGCAGGTATCACTGCCGCTTGGAGTGCGTCCAGCAGCAGAAACATGTCTTCTGCAGGCTTCTACACTGAAGGGCCTGCAGCCCATAGGCCCATGCAACAGCGTTAGGAAGCTGGGCGCCACCATCTTTTTCTCCCTATGTTAATTTTTCAAATATACATTTTATTGTGACATTGTTCAAACATACAAAACAAAAAGATATAATCAATACACCTAGAGTCAGTGTCTGTTAACATTTTGTTATATTTGTTTCAGAGATAAAGTTGTTTTTATTCCCCCCCCACCCCCCCACCCCCGCTACGTGCAATGTGCAGGATTAAATTCCCCCTGCAGTGAAAGAGCTAAGTCTTAACCACTGGAAAGCCAAGGAAGTCCCAGAGATAGAAATATTTCTTTTCTGTACAATTTCAAAGTGAGTTATAGACATTCTGATACTTCTCACCTAAAGACTCCGCAAACTTCTCCAACGTATGAGGGTGTTCTCCTATATAACCACCGTACCACCTATAATTCCCTAATATCTAACGTTCTTTCCATATTCAAATTTCTCCCAAATGTTTCTGATAGATGATTTTTCTGAATTAATCCAATCAAATTTTATATATTGCATTTGTCCTTGTAGCTCTTAAGCTTCTTACAACCTCGAATGCTCCACCTCCTCTTTTCTGAAATACTGACTTTTGCAGGGACTGGGCCAGTTATCTGGCCCCATGTTCTGCACTTGGCTGATGCTTCTTCATTACCTGTTCATATGCCCCCGGTATTTCCTGTAAACTGGATATAAGGGCAGAGGCTTGATTACACTTGGGTTAGTGTTTTTATAAGAATGTTTTGAAGTAAGGCAGGTGCTGGTGTTCAGGCATGTTAGGTTTGGAGAGTCTGAAGGACATCAGGAGCACATGTCATGCTAGTGGCTGGAAATACATTTGGTTTGAAGACCTATAGGAAGAACCAGGTGAGAGAGAATACCTCGGGAGTCATCATAGAGGAGGTGGGACAAGAAGCCTTGGGTAGGGGCAGGACAGGACAGGTGGTGAGAAAACCTAGGGAGTATGAGGAGACTGCCAGGGAGTTTCCAGAGAAGTCAGTGATAAGACAGGACCTATGAAATGAACAACTGAGGCTCAATGGTCAACAGGAGCCCTGCCCTGTTCCCCCAAATTCTGGGCCCCTTGCCTGGAGAGTCAGTTGATGTGTCTAGAGTTCATAATCAGCCCCAGGGAGATTTGCAGAGGCTTTAAATAATGAGGCATCTCAGGGTTTATACAGTGGGAGGATAGGAGGATGCGATTGACTTCAGGCCTATCTAATTAGTCATATTAATGAGCCTTAGAGAATTATGAGACCAGAAAGGAGGAGCTGGGGGGGCAAGGTGGTGACATCTCTAGTCCTGCCCAGGGAGGGGACCCTGGGGGACAGCCAGAGGACTGAGGGCTATGATAGGCCCTGGATCTCCAATCCGGTCAGGGACTGACGCTGCTGAACCATAGTAGAAGAAAGACTGCTGCTGCCTTCTGCATCCCAGGTCTGCGGCAACAAAGGGTCAGAAATGCCTGTGGAGGGACTTCCCTGGTGGTCTAGTGGTTAAGACTCCGTGCTTCCAATGCAAGGGGTGAAGGTTCAATCCCTGGTTGGGGAACTAAGATCCCACAAGCCTTGCAGTGTGGCCAAAAAAAAAAATATATATATATATATATGCCCATGGAACACCTAGTCACATGCTTCTGCTGTGCTGACACAGCTCCTCTCTGTGGCCTAGACATCTTAAAGATGTGCACCTGCTTGCAAGTCCAGGCTGGTCATCGACCTTGCTCCCCTCCCTACCTGCCCTTCAGCTACACTGGCCTCCTTTGGTTCGGAGATGCAGAAGACTTTGCCCTGTTAGCCCAGCCCTCTGCACAGTTTTATACTGTGTGCCAACTGCCTGTGCTGCTGCCTGAGAGGTAGCATATAGTGCAGTTATGGGTATGGACTCAGACCCAAAAGATCTTGTTTGAACCCCCAACTCTGCCACTTAATAGCTGTGTGATCTCAGGCAAGTTACAGAACCTCTCTGTGCCTGTGTCTCCTCTCTGTCAAGTGGGGTTGTGGACAGCTAATATGAGCTTCAAATAGTATCTAGCAGCTGGTTAGTCCTGCAGTTGTTACAGTCATGATTATTATTCTTATGAGGCTCAGAGAGGTCAAGATCTGCCTGAGCTCACAGAGCTGGTACCTGATAGTCTTCTAAGACTTTTTTTTCCCCCTAGTACATTAATGTTGCATTATAAATAGCCCCACCTAACTGCTGAGATTTTCCATGCTATCAATTCCTTGATTTTGTCTACTCTGTCCTGCTACTGTTTCTGTAAGTTAAATTTACTCTTGTCAGACCAGGTGAAGGGACCATGGAGTTGGAAGACTACAAAGGTATACAGGCACATTCCTGTGGGCAAGCAGTTAACATTCTAATAAGAGAACGGGAATTAAAAATAGCTTAACACAAGACCCTGTATAATGAGGACTGTGAATTCCTGATAGGTAGAAATATCGATAATAGTAAATATATATATATATATATATAATCAATGTTTTGGGGAGCTCACCATGTACCAGGAGCTGGGCTTTACAATCCTCACAAAAACACCACAGTAGGTATTAGGAGTCCCGTTCTACAGATGAGGCTCAACAATGTTAGACAGTTGCTGTCGGTCACAGGATGACTGGAACTGGGGTCTGTCTTCCTTCAAATCACCACTTTGGACCAGTCAAGGCAGAGGGACAAGGATGAACACACCTCGGCTGAGTCACAGAAGCTGCCAAGAGAGGAAATGTAGCAAAAGGACTTGGGGGTTGTAGTAGCCGGATAGGAAGGAATCCAGCGGGGTTGGGGGAGGCCGGGCCTCTTCTGAGCTCTTCAGGGGCTGAGAACTGCTCTAACCTCGCTGTCCGCAGGGACGCTGGGCCTCACAGCAGCTCAGCCTTGCACCAGGGGCCACGCGTGGGGCCCCACTCCTTGGGAGAGCGCCTCTGATTGGCCGGCTCGGTCAGGTGGCTCCCGTGGGCCAATCAGCAGCGGCCAGACCGTGGTCCGCGCGATTCACTCTGCCCTTGGGAGCAGAGGGTGGTGGAACCTCGGGAAACTTTATCTTACTCAGAGGGGCGCGCTGGAAAAGGCCGGCAGTATTTAGTAACGTCCGGCATGCCGCAAGTCCAGCCAGAGATTGCGCCCTGCCCCTCGGTTTGAGATAGAAAAGAGGACTGGGCTGGGCTGGCCTTCCTCTTGGGCTCTGGGTTCCGCCCTAATGCTTCCGCCCGCTTTTGTGCATCTTTCTCCTTTCGCTCCCCTGGAGCTCCAAGCCTTCCTGTCTTTCTCGACAGCCCACAAACCATGTAGTCTTTCCTTCTAGTAAGAGAAAGATCTCCATGCATCTACAGCGAGGCTCTGTCTCTTCTCCCCTCCGCTGACTCTGGCCTCCCTTTCTCATCCCACTTTAGTCTGGCTTCAGGTCAACAGCAGTCCTGCTCTGGCCAGAACCAGTAGTATTTCATAATCTTTGCTGCTCTGCTTTGCAGCATTATACTCTCTTGACCCTTGGGAACTAACAAGGTTTCCAGAAGCTCCCGCTCTAGTCTGGTCCCTTCCTACCTCTTAAGCCCTTCCCTGCACCATCCTGTCATGGGTATTACCTCCCTTTCCCCCCGTTTGGCAAACAGCAGTCCATCTTACTGATAGTTTACCCAGACTTCCTGAGGAATCCCATATGGTCACTGGCATATCCTAAATGCCAGTAATTTCTGAGCCTCAAACTCTAGCTTAGATTTGTCCCAGAGTTCCAGACTTGCTACCTGCATGTCTCACGGGTACCTAAGGCTGAAGGGTAGGTGTTTTAGTCAATAAATATTTATTAAGCTGAGGGCTCATTTACACTATGAATATTTTTAAACGTATCTTTACATATAAAGCTTCCCTGGTGGCTCAGATGGTAGAGTCTACCTGCAATCCAGGAGACCTGGGTTTGATCCCTAGGTGGGGAAGATCCCCTGGAGAAGGAAATGGCAACCCACTCCAGTATTCTTGCCTGGAGAATCCCATAGACAGAGGAGGCTGGCAGGCTACAGTCCACAGGGCCACAAACAGTCAGGCAGGACTGAGCGACTTCATTTTCTTTCTTTCTTTACATATATATGTGTTTATTGTTGTGTGCCAAAAGATTGAAAGTACTGTGTCGCCTGTGACTGGCCAACAGTGGGTGCTTCATTACTGTGTGCTGAATTAAGGTAGGAATGAATGTTGGTTGGCATAATACCTGGCACAGAGAAGGTGCTCAAAGTTGGTTGTCTCATCCCTCAGCCCAGCTCCTCTCTACCCTGGGGATGGGAACTGTCCCATCACCTCACCTTCAATGCAAAAGCTGCATAAGGGAGGTAAACAAGAGAGAAAAAACAAGTGAAAGTCCTTCTTGTGTCTGCTCCACAAAGGTAGCACTGCCCAGTGATGGGGCAGAAGAGACAGCCAGGAGCTGTCACCCCAGGACGGGAAGCTGCTGTAGGTAGACTGGGAGACAGACAGACCAGGGTTCAAATCCTGGTTGGATTATCTTATGGGTCCTCCTGGACTTCTGTAAACCCACATTTCCACCTGTAAGGTAGAGATATAAAGAGACTCTACCTCACAGAGATTTGTAAGGATTCTCCCTAGAGCCCTTGAGGAACCTGACATGTATTCATACTTGGTTGTTGTTTTGGCTGAAAGACAGGTAAAGAGGATTTTCCTGGTGGCACACTATCGCCACCGTGTGACAAGATGGAAAATTACATAAGGGAGGTTCTTTGGCCTGAAAAGGGCTACCTAGACGGGTTTTCTTTTCTTTTAAAATATTTATTTATTTAGCTGTGCTGGGTCTTCATCGCTGCACCTTGGCTTTCTCCAGTTGCAGTGAGCAGGGGCTACTGTCTATTCGCGGTGCATGGGCTTCTCACTGGGGTGATTTCTTCTGTTGTGGGGCATGGACTCCAGGGTACATGGGCTCAGCAGTTGAGGCACAGGGGCTAAGTTGCCTTGCAGCATGTGGGATCTTCCAAGTCCAGGGTTCGAACTGGTGTCCCCTGCATTACAAGGCGGATTCTTAACCACTGAACCACCAGGGAAGCCCTAGACTTGGGTTTTCTGAAATCTGAGAATTTGGCTCCTTGCTGCCGGTGCTCTGCTGTCTCGGCTCCCTCTGGCCTCCGGTGTCAGTGCTGTCCCCTGTGGAGGAGAAATCATCCCACCCATAGGTGTAGGGCTCTGGTTGTGCCTTCTCTAACTACGGAACTTTCAGTGGTTCCTCACCGTGTCATTCAAACCTTTTCAGGGCTAGTATCTTTGACACCTGCTGTGTGCTTGAATCCTAGGGCCACCTAGCTCCAGACCTGCTGAGCTCACTTTGTCCTCCTCCTAATTCACAACTCCGAAGTACATTCTCCCAGTGAACATGTTAAGTTCCTGGAACAGTGTTCATCTGAACAGCAACCATTTATTGATCACCTACTATGTGTCTGATGCTGTGTTGAGCTCCTTATGGGCATTTAGTTCATACACTCTTCACAAATCCTGCAGGACAGGTTGCTACCATTGCCTCTATTTTGTAGACGAGGACATTGAGGCAGAGAAAGGTAAATTGACCCATCCAAAGTTGCATTGCCATCAGCGGACAGAAGCCTGCTTACAACTTCTGGGACACCTGGTGTGGTGAAGGAGGCAGGCAGACCTCAGCTCAAATTCTATCTCGATTGCTTACTACTGACTTTCCAACTTTGAGCCCAAGCAGCCTGTCTTCCTCTAAAATGAGATGGCAGCTCCCACAAGGCACAGTTGGCAGTCAGAGCTGATATGGAACACACTGAGGTAAGTCAGGGTCCTGTCAAGGAAGGAAGCTATAGTCAATGACTGGGAGCTCCAGCTCAGGACCCAGCCTGCAGAGAGCTCCCATCAGCTCTCACCTGTGCAACCCCTGGGACCTGTTCTGCCCACACCCACTCTAGCTTCCCCAGTGTGTTTCCCACTTGGCAGCCTTGTGTTGGCCTTTCCAAACACACCTCTGATCATGCCCTTCGCTACTGAACAGCTTGTCCTTTCACTGCACGCTGGGGTCTCAGTCCCTCACTAGAGCCTGTGATCCTATGGATCAGTTGCTGTAGCCTGTCAGCTCTGTCACCTTCTCTGGTCTCTGGCTCTTCAGGTCTCCTTGACGCTACCTTTGACCTTTGCACATGCTGTTCCCATGGAAGGACACACTCTTCCTTCCTCTCTTCGCCTAGTTGATGTGGAGGTGCTGGAAGGGCTGGGGGGTGGGAAAGTGGAGAATTTTTGTTTGTTTTTTAAAATTATGAAGCTTCTTGAGAATTTTTTAAAAATTATCATTCTATTTGTTTTTGACTGTGCTGGGGCTTCATTTCTCTAGTTGCCACAAATGAGGGCTAGTCTCTAGTTACCATGCGCAGGCTTCTCATTGCAGTGGCTTCTCTCATTGTGGAGTACGGGCTCTGGGGTGCGTGGGCTTCAGTGGTTGTGGTTCCTGGGCTCTAGAGCACAGTCTCAGTAGTTGTGGCATGCAGGGGGCTTAGTTGCTCCAAGGCATGTGGGATCCTCCCGGATCAGGGATCAAACTCATGTCTCCTGCATTGGCAGGGGGCTTCTTTACCTTTGAGCCACCAAGGAAGCCCTGGAATGGAGAATTTGGAACCTGCAAGAGTAGAGTTTGGGAAAACTGGTTGGAGGAGAAGAGAAAATTGGTTCCAGGAAGAGAGAACAACCTGTTCAAAGGGATGGAGATGCACCTCTACAAGGGGCGGGGGACAGGTAGGGATGGAGACTAATAGGAATGAGGCATCCCGAAGGCCAGGGCCCAATCCATAGTTGCTATGCCAAACAGCTTGGCCCCAGTCCCAAGGGCAGTGGGAGGGTTTTTATCAGGGACAGCTACAGTGGTTCCCTTGGGTAGGGTCAGCACCTCACTGACAAATGGAGTACCCAGGCCTGAACAGTCCTCCAGGAGTGATGTGATCATCACCAACATGAAAGCTCCATGGGTATAGCCCAAGGCCCCATCCCCACCCGACAGGCTGAAGCAGGATGCTACACTTCTTGTGGCCTCCAGGAGGTGGCACCATCACCCCAGTGTATCCCCTCTACTCTGCTCCCTGTGCTGGAGACCCCTCCCAGGGTGCAGTTACAGGACAAAAACTGGAGAGGAAAGGAGGCCGCGGGCCTAAGGGGTGGTTGGGATGCAAGGCTCAGGACAAGGAGAGTTGGGCTGTATTGGCTCCCTTTTTATTTTTTTCAGGGTCAAGCACAGTATGTCAGTCTGACTCAAATCTTTTTTTAAAAAATATTTATTTGACTGTGCTGGTTCTTAGTTGCAGCATGCAGGATCTTCAGTCTTAGTTGTGGCATGTGGGATGTAGTTCCCTGACCAGGGACTGAATCTGGGCCCCCTGCATTGGGGGCGTGGAGTCTTAGTCACTGGACTACCACGGAAGTCCCTAGATTTTCATTCACCATTGTGCTTCCCACCCTCCTCCATGCAGCCCCTCCTCAGTCAGGCCCCTGAAACATTCACAAGGACCCCACCTGTTCACCCAGCTCTTAGCCATTGCCAAGAACCACCTTCGTTTCCTTCCGGCCTGCATTAACAAGCCCTCTCATTCTAAAGACATCCTTCGATTTCTGCTTCTGTCCATCGCCTGGCTACCAGAGGAGTTTGCAGTGTGGCTGTGAAGGGTGGTATTGGTCCCTGGTGAGAAGATGGGAGGGTAACTGGATGACCCCTCCTTGGGTGCATTAATGCTCATTACATTCATCACCCTGGGAGACTCCATGAGTCCTTTGGGGGTGTTGTCCCAGTTCCCAGCTCTACTCAGACACTGTAGTGGCCTCTCACCCATCTCTCCACATCTGTATTAGCAGCCCCTCACTCTCTGATCTCTTCATTCCTCTGGGAATGAAATCCGAAGCCTGCAAAGCCCTCTTTGGTGTGGCCTCACCTGGCATCATGTCCTGCTTCATTCTGTATGTGCCCTGTCTACTGGAGTAGCTCGGATTCTCCCCACTCCTGCTTGCCTCCAGACTACTGTGAGACTGTTCGCTCTGTCTGGAATGCTTTTCCTCTCACTCATCACAAAGCCAAGTGCTGTCCTCCTTCTACCAGATATCACTTCCTCATGGAGCTCTTCCCTGGGTTGGATCAGGATCAGTCCCCAGTGTAGACACTCACAGCTATAGTCGATTGACCTTCAGAGTCTGTGTTAATTATAGTCAGTGTTTCCCTGGGTGTTTATTTAATGATTGTCCTCTCTTCTAGATTTCTAGCTCTTTGCTGCTGCTGCTGCTGCTAAGTTGCTTCAGTCGTGTCCGACTCTGTGCTACCCCATAGACAGCAGCCCACCAGGCTCCGTCATCCCTGTGATCTCCAAGCAAGAACACTGGAGTGGGTTGCCATTTCCTCCAATGCATGAACGTGAAAAGTGAAAGTGAAGTCGCTCAGTCGGTTCCGACTCTTCGTGACCCCATGGACTATGTAGCCTACCAGGCTCCTCCGTCCATGGGATTTTCCAGGCAAGAGTACTGGAGAGGGTTGCCATTGCCTTGTCCTTCCAGCTCTTTAGGATAGGGTATAACCACTGAATAGAATGGCACCTGGTATGTAGTAGGTGCTCAGTAAGCATTTGTTGATTTACTGTGCCTTTCTGCCTTCGTCAGTCTGATTTCATCTTCAGCTTGGGCTCCCACATTACCTCCTCTGGAGAGCATCACTGACCCCTGCCTGGAGTGCATGCGGGTCCTGGGCTTTATTCCTTTGTTTGGTTTTCAGTTCCCTTTGAGCCTCATTCCCCTCTTACCAGCCTGTGCCTCAGGCATCAGTGCTAATGGTTTTGTGTGTGTACTTATAACATGTGTGTCCTCTGTGTCATCATCATTTCTTTTGTGCAAATGGCTTTGTGCTTTAGAGCTCATTTCATTTCTCACCCTTTCTACTCAGCACTAGGCTTCTGAGGTCCTCCCACATGGCTGTGCATCCACTGGGTCCCCGCACACGTAGTCCATCCACCTCCTAGGGTGGACTCCTGACTGCCTCCAACCCCTCCTCCAAGCTTCCCATGTGGGCCCCTATGTGTGAGGGTTTGGGAAGAGGGGGTGGTATATATTCAGGCCAAATTGCTAGATCATAGGGCATGCACTTATATAACTGGCGGAAGCTCCCAGGCAGCTCTCTGTGATAGCTGCACCCACAGTCCAGGTGGTAACCCCCACCCCCACTTCCTGTCCCTGCCGACACCTGGCATTCTCCAGCTCACTAACTTTTGGCAGTGTGATAAGTGACATCTCTTGCATTATTCTTGAGTTTCAGGGTCTCTTCATAAGCTTGCTGACCCCTGGTTTCCTGGTTTAATCACCTCATCATACTCTCTCTCTTTAGTGATTTTTTGTTGTTAATTTTTGGCTGCAGTTTGCAGCATGCAGAATCTTGATTCTCCAACCCAGGATTGAACCTGTGCCCCCTGCAGTCAAAGTGTGGAGTCTTAACCACTGGACTGGCGGGGAGGTCTCTGTAGTGTTTTGAAGTGTCTTTTCCTTGTGGATTTGCAGGCCCCTCCTTGGATGCCCCATGCTGTCCTGACACAGGCTGACTGGCTTACAGGCAGATACTCTGAGCCTAGCTGTGGTAAGGGTAGTGATGGTCCTGAGCCATCTTGGGGTTCCGAGCCCCACTCAGAGAGGAGGACGAGGGTTGACCATCCCTTGGTAGACACTATGGGGCTCATCACTGTGATTCCCTCAGGAGGCTGTGTGTGTATTCTAGGGAGACTGTCTTAGCTCCCAGCTTGACAATCTGGAATTTGAATTTTGAATCTGAGAAATTCATTCAACACATATTCATTCTGTGAATATCTAAGGAGCCCTTATCCTCAAGGCCCCCAGACCTCATTGTTGACAAGTACAGCTATGAACAGGATGGTCCCTTGGCGTCTCAGAGCTTGCCTTCTAGGGAGATGGCAGTCAGTAAAAGAGTGAGCAAGTAAGATAATGATAAAAGAAAACACACAAGGGGCTAAAATATGGAATAGCGGAGGGGGGTCTTCGGCCACAGTGGTCAGGAGAGGCCACTCTTAGGAGACGAACTTGGTTCTGACGTCAACCAGAAGCCTCGAGGGACTGGTATTCCCTGCAGAGACCTGCAAGTCAAAAGCCCTGAAGTTCTCATGAACTTGGGATGGCAGAGAAACAAAAAGAAGAAGGTGACTGGGTCTAGAGACTTGATGAGGGAGGGATGGTGCAGGGAGTTCGGGGAGTGGGCAGGGGTCAGTTCAGGCTTTGTCCGATGGGACTGGGCTCAGCCTGGGCTGGCATGTGAAGCAACAGGAGGACAGAGGGGCTATGTAGGAGGGCCCCGACCCCGGGAAGCTCTGCGCCTGGCTCCTGGGACAGCCTGAGCTTTGTGCCAGGCCACTGTGGAAGCTGATGTGTACTCAGAGGGGATACTTTTCGTCTCTAGTATTTTTTCTTTTCTTTTAATGAATAATTATTATTATTATTATTATTATTATTATTTGTGGCCATGCTGCATGACTTGCAGGGTGTTAGCTCCCCAACTGGGGATTAAACATGGAAGGACTGATGCTGAAGCTGACACTCCAATACTTTGGAGCTTCTTTCAAATGAAGAACTGACTCATTTGAAAAGACCCTGATGCTGGGAGAGACTGAAGGCAGGAGGAGAAGGGGAGGACAAAGGACGAGATGATTGGATGATATCACCGACTCTATGGACATGAATTTGAGCAAGCTCCGGGAGTTGGTGATGGACAGAGAAGCCTGGCGTGCTGCAGTCCACGGGGTCACAAAGAGTTGGACACGACTGAGCGACTGAACTGAACTGAACTGAACCATGGCAGTGAAAGTGTTCACTGGTCCTGCTCACTGGACAGCTAAGGAATTCCCTCTTTTTTTTTTAATATGCAAATTTTTTATTATAGAATATTAAGTGAACACAGTAAATATAAGAATAATATTGATATATCTGCTGCCCTTACAGTTTTTTTTTAAATTTCAATTTTGATAAATAACAATGCATATATCAAATTTAAAGATCAAAAGAAACAAAGGTCCCCTCCCTGTGTGGGCCCATCCACCAAGTTCCCTTCCCCAGAAGCAGCCATAGTGAATGCCTGCCTGCCTGCCCTTCGCAAGTGATTGTATCCCCACAACTGGACTAAGTGTTTCACGGGGACAGGGGTGCACCACTTCATTTCGAATTTTCTCCTCAGCATTGTCAGGTGGAGTGAATTCCCCATCAGGACACTTAAGAGCCCCTTTGTGAAGGCTCTGAAGCTGTCCTGTCGATGCACAGCTCTTTAAACTTGTATTTAAATGAATTAAAATAATCAATCCCTCAGTTGCATGAGCCACGTTTCAAGTGCTCAGTAGCCACATATGGCCAGTGGCTACAAAATGGACAAAAACGGATAATTTCCCTCATTGCAAGAGGTTCTCCTGCCAGTGCTGCTGTAGAGAATTCTATGCCATCCATCATTTATCTCTAGCCTGTCTGTTTTCAGAGCTTCCCTGGTGGCTCAGACGGTAAAGAACCTGCCTGTAATGCAGGAGACCCACGTTCAACCTCAGGAAGATCCCCTGGAGAAGGAAGTGACTACCTACTCCAATATTCTTGCCTGGAGAGTTTCATGGACAGAAGAGCCTGGCAGGCTATAGTCCGTGTCTGTTTTCAGCAGTGACTTGGAAGGGGCTACGGTCATCTAGGCAGAAACTTAGTTGTGTGGGTGAAGCCTTCCTTAGCACATGCAATAAGTCCCCAGCAATTATAATAACCTCATTCCCCCAGGATCTGAGGGCTAGCCCGCTGGCAAGGTTGTAGAGCTGTGCTGTCCAATATGGGTCTCAGTCTTCCGAGTCAACTCTCCTCTCCTGGAACCTGATTTCCTAGGGTCCTAGCTGTGAAAGGAAAAGGCCTATACCTCCCTGATCAGGAGCCTCATCATCGTCCTTACCAGGTCATTCAGTCATTTCACAAACCTTTGTGGGCCTGCCCTGTGCTGGACCTGACTTCGGGGGGGAGCCCATGAGGCTCCTGTCCTCAGTGAGACAGAGAGGGCCATAAATGGGTCATTCCAGTTGTGCATAGAGGTGGAATGCCTAGGCTGTGCTGTGAGATCAGTGTGGGCTTCTTGGAGGAGGTGAACGCCGAACCATGGCCCTTAAGGGAACAAGAGTGGTCTGGAGGTTGAGAACTGGGAGGCGCCCACAGCCATATGCCACAAGCCCAGTGGGTGCAATCGGTAGGGCCAGGTCAGGCTGGGCCCCCAGCAGCAGCACAAGAACAAGAGGCTGGCACCAGGGGCCCGGAAGGGACTGGCGCTGTGGAATGTGAGTGGCAACTGAGTAGGAGAGGATGCGGGAGAAGGCTGGGTGAGTTCAGCTGTTGGCGATTTCACGCCATCTCCTCAGCCCTTCTTGGGGACAGGCCTCAGCCTAGGGGCCCAGGTGCTGATGAAGGTCAGATTTCGGTAGCAAGAGAATAAAAGGAGATTTCCTCTGGAGGGGAGCCCTCTCCCTGCAGAGAGAACTGCAGCTGCCTCACACACATACTCTGGGATTAGACTAAATCCAACAGCAGGTGGAAGGATGGGAGGGGGGCTCCCAGTTAGGGTCCTAGAGTGTGGGAAGGCGCATACAGTGGTGGTACACACCTGAATGTATCTGTTCCGGGGGGTGAGTCTCCTCCATCTGTCCCTCCATTCAACTTTTTACTTCATCTCCATTCTGCCTAGTGCTGCCCTGGGTGGGAGTTGGGGGGCAAGGACAGTAACTGCTAACCTGGGTCAAGGGCTCCATGAACATGGGGGGAGCAATGCAAGAAGACTCAGAAAGTGGAAGTTTTTCTTGGGAGCAACGAGGGTGGGAACAAGGAAAATTTTTTTTTTTATGGAAAATCTTTTGTGTCATTCAAGTTTTTGTTTCAGTTATTTAAACCATGAACACAGAATGCCTCTTTAAAATGTGGTTCTCAAAGTGTAGCCTCAGACCAGCAGCATCTGCATCCCCTGAGAACTTGTTAGAAAAATTTGCAGATTTCCAGGCTTTACTTCAAACCTCTGTGTGTGTGTGCTTAGTCGCTCAGTCATGTCTCATTCTTTGTGATCCTGTGGACTGTAGCCCGCCAGGCTCCTCTGTCCATGGGGATTCTCCAGGGAAGCATGCTCAAACCTACTAGATACAAAATTCTGGGGTAGGACCCAGCAATCTAAACTTTTCAGATAATTTTGATATATGCTAAAATTTTAGAACTACTGGTTAAAAATCTACCAAGGCAGTGCTTGCTTCCTGGGAATCACACTTTGGGGAAAGGAGATTCTTGTGAGCATCCTGCTCTATAGCAATGAGAGCATGAAGTGGGGCCCAACTTGGAAGGGGGCCTTGGGGAGTCTGCCCCCCAAAATGAGGTTTAAGTGAGATCCAAAGGGCAGGAGGGCTTGGCCAGTTAAGTGGGAGAAGGAATAGCCCATGTGAGGCCCTGAGGTGGCAGAGATGAAGGTCGTAGGGCTGGAGCTCACCGTTGTAGTGCTGGGTCGTAGGGCCCAGCACCTCTGTGCTTAGGTGTCATGAATGACCATCCATTTGTATGTGTGGACATTCCATTTCTACTTCATGGAAATCCAGAGCCTCTCCTGGTCCTTGGAATGACTGGGCCACCACGGCTTTGGGAACAATCTCTGCAGTGGGAAAGGCACGTGGTCCCAAGCACTGATTCTCTCATTGCCCCCATGCGACTGGGAGGAGGAAATGGCAACCCACTCCAGAATTCTTGCCTGGAGAATTCCATGGATAGAGCCGGGCGTTCTGCAGCCCATGGGGTCACACAAGAGTCAGACACGACTGAGTGACTAACAACCTTGGGTCAGTCACTTCCTCGTTCTGAGCCTCAGTGTCCTCATCTGGGCAATGGGGAAAAGCATGCCTTCCAGGGAGGGGATGCCATAAAGAAGGCATGAGATCATGGCAACCCAGACCTGGGGGCCATTCCCCCCTAATCCATGTAGCAACAGCCGTTTTTGACTGAGCATTTCCAACCACTCTCCAAGGCATGTTGTCATTCCCATGTTTCAGGCTCAGAGAGGGTAACTTCAGTCATAGCTCATCACCCTCCCACCCGCCTTACGAGGGCCGGCTTACCCCTCCCTCCCAGGCACTGATTCCCTCCAAGCAACCTCCTGCCTCTTGGCTCTGGCTTCTGAGATCTGAGTGGCCGTCTGTCTGTTGCTCCTACCAGAACCTTTGGCTGACCCAAGCAGCCAGCAAGTGGCAGAGTCCGGAGGTGACCCAGTGCTTTTCGGACAGGCTCTTGTGGTTGGAGGGGTGGGTGGGCACCAGCTCAGAAGCTGCTTGGAACCCAGGCAGACCAAGGGTGTCTGGTCCAGATGCTGCCACACTGCCCAGAGCAGGCTTGGAGAACGGGAGACGGAGCAGAAAAGCTTGCACAGGGGGAATTAGTAGCATCTGTCTCATTCTGACATGGGACGTGAGGAATGTGGAAAGGCCCCAGTAAGCACGTGCCTGCCAGAGAGGCTAGCAGGGAGAGGGCGCAGGGAGAGGGCACAGGGAGGGGCAGCTGAACCCCTCTGGGACCCCAGGACCTCCTAGGCAGCAGCTGTCCCCATCACTCTGATGAGTCTCCCATGTACACAGGACCTGCTGGGAACCTGGTGTCGGGGATCAACTGAACTCCTTCCTTAGACCCTAATCCTTATGACCCCAGGGCCCGTCATATCCTCAGTTTCTCTACCATTAAATTGGGAAAACCAATTTATCTGGGCTTCCCAGGTGGCACTAGTGGTAAAAAACCTGCCTGCCAATGCAGGAGACAGAAGAGACTTGGCTTCAATCCCTGGGTTGGGAAGATCCCCTGCAGGAGGACATGGCAACTCACTCCAGTATTCTTGCCTGGAGAATCCTGTGGATAGAGGAGCCTGGCAGGTTGCAGTCCGTAGGGTCATGATATCTGGCAAGGCTGTGATGAGGGAGAGTGGTGGGCCTCTCCCTCCATTGTCCTGGGCCTAGCACAGCAGTGGGCTCACGGTGGGAAAGTGGAAAATGGAGATTCTCATTGGCCACTCCCTTGTCCTTACACACTGCTCTAGCTTCCCAGCCCTTTTCTTCCCTGGGTGGGCTTTGAGGGATCTGCTGTACTGTGTTGACCAGGTTAATGAAGCATAGTCACTAGCCAATGATTTCAGTGGGAGATAGGGGCTCAGTCAGAAAGTCTGGAGGACTCCTGGGAGCCAGAGGGGGTTCTCGAGTGCAGGAGGAATGTAAGCCAAGAGCTGTTTTTGGAAGCTGCCTGTGGAGCCACCTGCAAGGGAATAGGAGGGAAGGGGATGGAGGAGACCTTGGGCAGGGAGACCCTTTGAGGCAGCCCTGAGACTCAGGGATGCGGCAAGGGCCAATTTCACCAGTTCTTAGGGAAACACTCAGCACAACCCACGTGAACTCTGCAGGGCGTCCTTCCCCAAGCATGTGCTCATCTGAGACTCTTTTCATCCTAGACCCTAACCCCTGGAGGTAAGCAAGCAGGAGTACACGACTCGTATGGGTGAAGAGTGATGATCAAATAAGTGAGAGCAGTGGCCGTGGGACAGTGGAAGTGGCCACTCTAAACTTCCCAGCTCCAAGTCCGGTGTTCTCTCACTCCATTGAGGAACAAGGCTCCTGAGGGAAAAGAAGAGGTCAGGGAAGACTTCCTGGGTTTTCCTCTGGTGCCTTTTCTGAGATGGGGGCTCCTGGAAGAAGTACAGTTTTGTGGGGGAAGGTGGGACATAGTGAGGCAAAGAGGGCACAGGAATAAGAAAAGACAAAGAGGAGACTTGGAATAGAAAGAGAAGTGTGGCTGCTGCTCTGTCTTCCAGGATGGCCCTAGTCCAAATCCTAATTCCTAGCCCCTTCCGACCCTATTTGTACTTTCAGCCACCATTCCCTAGAGGTTCTGGGGGCAATCCAGGAGCTTCCACCAAGGGTCTGTCCTGGATGGGAGCTCCTGTTTCAGCAGGGCCGAGCAGGGCCAGAGAGAGTGACAGGCACTGGGTCGGGTACCTCCTCTGTGGATTCGGGGGCTGTAGAGCGGCAGTGACTGCTGGGATGGAGCCGGAGAGGGTTCCAGGCTTAGGGCCCTGAGAAGCTGATCCCTCCACCCTCCCCCAGAGGGTGTTTGAGAACAGGGCCGTAACAGCCTCCCCAGGGGAGGACCAGGCAGGCAGGCAGAAACAGCTGCAGCCCAGCCAGGCGGCAACCAGCTGCTGCCTGGGAGACTGGCCAGGGCGGGGCGGGGTGGGCACAGCCCCCACCCTGAGCGGCAGAGCGTGGGAGCGGGCAGCAGCCTCGAAGCTGAGTTTCAGGCTTTCACGCTGTGTTAACGGTCAGCTTGGTTAATGCTGAGCAGATGGGGGTGGGGTGCTGCCAGCTCCCTTGGGGACAGTCCCAGGGCATGTATGCACATAACGCACTGCAGAGGGTACAGGAGTCCTGCCAAGTGGATGGTGCCGTGTGGACTCACCTGCCAGTTAGCACTCGCTCACACTATCATATATCCAATGAGGCTGCTGAGACAGACAAACCAAGACAGAGGGGCACAAAGGCTCCTGGGTCCACCCTGAGGCAGCTGGAGGTGGATATCAACCCAGGGCCTGGCGTGGAGCCCTCCGTCTGTGTCATCCTCAGCAAAACTCCCAGCTCAGGGATCTCTCCACCCTGTTCCCCCTCCATCCGCTGTGGGGAAGACACCAGGCAGGCACACAGAAGTTTATTTCAAAAAATAATTTATAAAAGGTCATTTGCTTCTGTGTTTCGGCAGGCTCCCAGCCTCTCAGCCAGCACGGGGCGGTGTGGGAATGGGGTGGGCACGTGCGTTCCTTCCATCAAGATGCTGGGACAAGCAGCAGAGGGAGGCAGGGGAGGCCTGGGGAAGTGGGGTTCAGAGGTCTAAGACCTCTCTTGGTATGGGGAGGTTTAAGACAGCCCTGCAACCAGGTCCAACCAAAGCCCCAGAACAAGGACTGAGTGCCAAGGCCCAGAAGTCCAAGCAGAACCTTAACAAGCCATTAGAACACTGGGGCCACGACTCCAGAGAACAGGGCCTTGAGATTGGGGTTGAACTTTGGCTTGAGACCCAGAGGCCAGAGAAGGAAGTCTCAAAACTAGGGACCCCAGGATCAAGGACAGACCTCCCCCAAACAGAACCAGAGATCTGGGATAGCACCCTTAGGTCAGGGCCTGGGGCTGTCAAGGTCGAGCACCACCTGGTTGCAGTTGAGCCAGGAGGCCCAAGGCTGGCAGCCAACCTTGCCCATACAGCCGTGTGCCCCTGCTCATGTCTGCACCGCAGGGAAGGAGAAGGAGCTGGGCCTCAGTGGTAGGGGGTCGTGGCTGAAGACAGAGTCGCTAGAGGAGCAGGTGCTGCTGGCGTCCCCGCCGGCAGGGGAGTAGGGTCCAAAGGTTAGGCGGAGGTCGAGGTACTGTGGGGAACAGTGCTGGTCAGCCCTGGTGGTCAGGTGGGATGAGGCCCAGAGGGTGGTGGGCATGGGGGGGCGGTCTTGGGACCATAGGGGCGCAGTACCTCCTCAGAGACGGCTAACAGGACCTTGTCCAGCGCCTCCACCAGTTGCTTGAAAGTGGGCCTCTGAGAGGGTGCTGCATGCCAGCACTCACGCATCAGCCCGTACCTGGGGGAGGGGTGGGGGAGGGTCAGAAGGAACCCAGGGCCTGGGTGAGGGGGTGAGGCAAAGGGGTAGGAGGGTTTGATGCGAGGTGAGGCTATTCAGTGAAAGAGTATCCTGCCAGGCCTTCCCTGCTGGGCTGAGGAGGTGGTGACCACGAGTGAGAGCTGACCACTCTGTATGATCGGACTGTGAGGTCAGGGTTAAGACAGAGGATGAGGACTGGAAAGTGAGGGAGAGTGGGGTGAGGCCTCACAGCTCTGGGGGGCAGTGTGGGGGCCGGTCCATCCGATGCCCCTCTCGTAGCAGTGAGAACAGCTCCTCCACGGGGATGCCAGGGTATGGGGAGCCCCCAAGGGTGAAGATCTCCCACAGCAGGATTCCAAACGACCACCTGGAGGGAGGCAGAACCCAGGCTCAGCAGGGCACAGCTTCACTCCCTAACCCTGCAGCTAGGATGGGGGACCCCACAACTATGATCCACCATGGGGGTGGGAATAAGGGCTTCTTTCAGAGTCTGGTCCTACTCAGACCCCGGGCAAGGGCTTTGGAAAGACAAAGGTTGCCTGCAGATATATCCCAGGCCCCAGCTCCCAGGACTCACACATCACTCTGGTGTGTGTAGACTCTGTCAAACAAGGCCTCTGGTGCCATCCACTTGACAGGCAGGCGGCCCTGGAGGGAAGAGGGCACACTGCTGCCAAGGGCCACGGGTCCCAGTGCTTGGCCCCAACCAGCCCCGCCCCGCCTCCTTACATTGCTAGTTTTCTTGTAGTAGTCAATGTGGTGGATGCCACGGGCCAGCCCGAAGTCAGCAATCTTCATCACGTTGTCCTCGGTCACCAGCACATTGCGGGCAGCCAGGTCCCGGTGGATGCACTGTGGGTGGGGCAGGGGTCTTAGACTGAGGACACACAACTGGGAATTGGGCACAGGGGACCTCACAGCAACCTGACGGGTGGGGATCATCCACCCATTTTGCAGATGGGGAAGCTGAGAGAGGGGAAACGTAAGCCAACTAACTTCAGGGCCCACACCTTGTCTCTTGCACCGCCTCTTCCTGCCTGTGGGGTAGGAAGGAATGGGAACATGCAGTGTTGACTGCATACGGATGAGGCAGTACAGAAGGACTCAGGGACACTTACAGTAAGGAAAAAGAGGAGAGAGGGAGAAGTTGGGGGCATTTAATGCAGGGCATGAAAGTGTGGGGATGGGTCATTACCTTCCGAGACTCCAGGTACTGCATGCCCCGGGCCACCTGGTAGGCACAGGAGACTAGGGCAGGGAAGGAAAGTGGCCCTTCGCTGCTCCGAGGCCCGTCAGGGCTAAGGTCGGGGCCTGGGGGGCGGCGGGCCCGCAGGAACTCCCGCAGGTTGCCCTTGGCAGCACACTCCACAATCACATACAAGGGCCCTGCAGAGGAGAGGGGCGACAGGGGAGCTGATGAGGCTGTGGCTCCATGTCCCCACCGTCCCCACCCCTCACCCCGGCCTGCTCCCACCTTCCTGGGTGCAGACGCCCAGCAGGTTGATAATGTTCTTGTGTCGGCCAATCAGCTTCATCACCTCCATCTCAGAGACCAGGTCTGCCAAGTCCTTGTCAGAGGCGTTGTCTGTGAGGGTGACAGCCAGGATGATTACACAAGGGAGGCTTTGGGTTGGGGACAGGACGTGAAGCCCTAGATTCCATGCCAGGAAGGTCTGAGCCTGAATCCCTGCTAGGCTGTGTGGCCTTGAAACAGTCTCTTAACTTCTCTGAACCTCAGGATTATCTTGTATGAAATGGGACGATGGATCGTGCCCTACTCTCATGGCAGTTGCAAAGATGCGACGAGATCAGGATCTAAAAGTGCTAGGCCTGGCAGTGCAACCAGGAAACAGGAGGGAGGGAAAAGAGCTCTGAACAGGAAGGAAGCTCCGTCTGGAGGACTTGGCATTAGTCCCTGAATGGGGTGAGAGCTCCTGGGGGCGGAAAGTAGGATGGCGCCCTGAGGTCTGTCTGACCAGGGCCTGGCGTCCATCTGGCCTGGGAGTTCAGGCAGCCGCTGGTGGGGCGCAGCCAGGGAAGGCCAGGAAGAAGCTGCTCTCGTTTCTCTTGAGAAGGCTAAGGACCAGGGGCTGAGCCCCAGGGGCTGACCTGTGGCCCTGGGCCAATGACATACCCTCCCCGCCAGACCTCACAATGCACATTTCTCAATCCCTGCCTCCCAGAAAGTGCCAGGTGGCCCCAGCTGTGCAGAAAGGAGGGGCTGACGGGAATGGAACAGCGGTTTGGGCCGCTTTTGTAGAGGGGGCTGGGGAATAGCAGCGAGAGGCCTCGAGATGGTGGTTCCCCGCTGGGTGTCCTGAGCCTCCTGGGGCTGCTGCTTGGGCTGTTCTCTGAGAGGGTGGTAGACACAGGGGGAGATGTGGGAAGGGCCTGGGGGAGACTGAGGGTGTAATCTGGGGGGGAATCATGGGGGATAAGGTGGAGGCCTTCAAGGCTAACAAGGTTATTTGAGGTCAAGGCTGACACAGGGTAGCAGACCCATCACCCTAAACCCTTGTGGTCACCATCATCCCAGTGGTGAAGACTTCAGGCGTCATTTCCCACCAACCTCGGGCTGGGAGGCATGGACTATTATTTATCCCACGTGACCTGTGAGGAAATCGAAACTCAGAAATGACTTGCCAGGGTCAGTGGCACATTTGGGCCCTGGGCCTGAGGCAGGGGGTTGACAGCCTTTCCTGGTCCTCACCTACTAGCACCCGGAGCCTGTCTGTTACTCCCAAGGTCAGAGGTCTCCCACAGGCCACCACACTCACCCTTAAGCATCTTGACGGCCACGGTGCTGGCGTGGTCCGGCCGGGTGGGGTCCATGCCGAAGGCCTCTGCGCACACCACCTGCCCGAAGCAGCCCTCGCCCAGGGGCTTTCCCAGCACCAGCCTGGAGATGAGAGAGATGAGGCCTCAGTCACTGGGCGTCACTCCCGCCCAGGTTCTGATTCCCACCCTCCCTCGGCACGGCATACCTGTCCCGGGGGAACTCCCACAGTGGGTCAAGAGGCAGGTCGAGACTCACGAGGCCAGCAAGCAAGGGGGGGCCGCTGGAGGAGAGACGGACACCTCGCACCAGGGACAAGCTTGACTTGGCCGAGGAGCCCGACTCCAGTGAGAACTGCAAAGTGAGAGACTTGGTTGGACTGCTGAAGCTGAGCTGGGGCGGGAACGCAGGCCCTGAGCCTTTGCTACACGGGGGACAGCACGACGGATACCTGTCGGGCCAGAGGGAAGCGAGACAACTTCTGTACGGTGGCAGGCTGTCGGTGGTGTCGGGTGAGGAGCGTCTGCCTGCGATATAGCCCAATCAGCAGCAGGAACACGATCAAAGCCAGAGAGCCTGACGAATACAGGATGATGTCCGTGTACCTGCCTTCGGGTGCTGTCGCTGTCCATGTGAGATCCTCCTCTGTCCGCGGATGGACACACAGACAGAAACTGACTGGTCAGTCAGCGGTCAGATGGCTGGCCCCACGCCCTCTCACTGAGGCCCTCATAGCTCCTCACGTAGAGAGACACACACCAGTAAAACTGCATTGATACCCCATCCTGCATACCCCCGGGCTTCCCTTATGGCTTAGACAGTATAGAATCCACTTGCAATGTGGGAGAACCTGGCTTTGATCTCTAGGTTGGGAAGATTGCCTGGAGGAGGGCATGGCAACCCATTCCAGGATTCTAACCTGGAGAATCCCCATGGACAGAGGAAGCTGGTGGGCTACAGTCCATGGGGTCACAAAGAGTTGGACATGACTAAGTGACTAAGCACAGCCCGGTGCTGCATACCCATGTCCCAGAAGGCTGCACAGACAGTCATATGTGGACATGCATAGCGGGATTACAGTATGCAAAATCCCCAATCCATATCTCACAGACCAAGGAAGACTCTCTCTACCCAGCAGGTCACAGCTCACAGCTGGACCACAGCAGGAGCTCACCTGGCAGCACCGTGAGCCAGGCCGACTGGTAGGAAAGGCCGATGGAGTTGCCCGCCAGGCAGGTGTACTCGCCTGCATCCTCAGCAGACACATTCCGAAGGTACAAGACCTCCACCTCTGAGCTATTGATGTCTGCTGTCTGGGGATGGGGGATACACTCAGGGGTCACAGCAGGGCCTGGGGTCCCGCTGTGGCCAGGAAGCGAGGTGGGGACTCCCCACCCCCGTGGGAGGATGGTGGAATCAGGTGCCAGCATGGACTAGACCTTTAAGACTTGCACATAGGGGAAGCCGTCGGCACCGAAGCTGCTGCCGTTGATGACGATGTGCTTCAGCCACTGGATGTGGGGCTGGGCGTCGCTGTACACCTTGCAGAGCAGTTCCACGTCACTGCCCACCACTGCCGTGGTGTTGGCTGGGAGCCCTGCCTGCAGGATGGGCCGGTGCGGGGACCGCTCTGGGGGTGAGGCCGGGCCAGGCTGTCAGCTTTGATGGGTGGCACCTACCTGCCTCCCACCTACCCCCCAGCTCAAGGGAGGGACCTTCCTGATACTCAGCTCAGACCTTGTTCATCCCCTCCTTACACCATTCAAACCTTCCGTGGCTCCCCATTGCCTTTGGGAACAAGGAGAACTTCTCAACCAAGCACTCAAAAACCCTCCAGGCCTGGCTCTCTGCTTAAATCTCACAACCCAGGCATATACCTCCCCAAAGAAGCATTGTATTCCTCATGCCGAGGGCTTTGGCTCTGCCTGTATCCTCTGCCTGGATGTCTTTCCCATTTCCCCACCTCAGCTGGGCCCTGCTTCTCCAAGCCCACGTTACTCCCTGTGCTTCCCTCGGACCCACCTGGACACTTTGAGTAGCTCGAGTGAGTAGCCTAAGACTAAGTCCATCTGGCCTGCCAGACTGGGTCCCACCTGAAGGCAAGGACAGGGCTCCCACCCCCACGCCACCTCACCTGCCTGCCCACCCACTCACCCAGCACGTCCAGCAGGTAGCTGTAGCGGATGCTGCCCAAAGAATTCTCCACGAGGCAGGTGTACGTGCCACGGTCAGAGGGCACCACGCTCTCCATCACCAGGCTCCAGTGCTGGTGGCGCAGCTGGGGAGCATGCAAGTGTCCATGAGAAGCCACCGAACCTTGCCCACAGGGGTCTTCTCAAGCTCTCTAAGCCCCGTGGAGACCAATGCCAAGGGTAGGGACCTTGAGACAAAGGAGAAGGCTCCCAAAAGTATCCAAACTGTGGATTTGAGTCTTTTGAGTTTTAACTCTACTTCTTCCAACCTGGGCCACCTTGAAACAGCTTTTGCCCTTTCTGAGTCTCAGCTTCCTCTGAGACTACAGCTTGGAACCGACCCTGTTGTGGTCTCATCGTGAAAATGAGCCGCTGAAACACTGATACCTGCTGGTCAGTGAGCTTTCCCACTTTACACACGGAGTTGCTAAGGTCGGAAGGTTAAGTCACTGGCCAGGGAGTAGCAGAGTGGGAACTCGACCCAGAGCTGTCCATGTCCACGGTCTAGTGCCCCTTCTGAGGCCCTCGGCTGCCTTCCCCATTAGAAAAAGAGCTGTGGGTTTGACTTGAGGGCCCCAACGAGGGAACCTGGAGACTCACCCGAATGCCTCCAATGCGATGCTCCCCGTGAAAGTCCTGTCCATCCTTGAGCCAGCGGATGGTGGGCATGGGGTTTCCTGCAGCTGGACAGCGGAACTTGACGGTGTTCCCGGCAGGCACCGCATGCAGTTTCTTCTCCATGCGCTGGGGGTGCGTCCAGTAGGGTGCTGAGGAGGAGGTGGGAGAATTCAGTGTCCACTAGAAGACCTCCTATTCCCACACAGATCTGTTCTCAGTGGCCAGCAGAGAGGCAGGGTCTTTGAGGACTCACACTGACCTTGCTGGGGGTAAACGTGCCCATTCAAGGGGCCTCTGTGGATCTTGGGGTCCTCGTTGCCATTGCTGGAGGTCATGGAGTCTATGTCCAGGACAGAAGGAGGTGTTGAGGCCCAGGACAGAGAGTCTCTCTCCCCAGGCATCCCTTAGCCTCTGCTGGACCCCCTTACCGTCCACAACCAAGGTGATGTTGTACAGAAGTAAGGAGCCTCGTGCAAGGCAGAGGTACTGGCCAGCATCCTCGGGTAGGAAGCTGGCAATCTCCAAGTGGCCTCTCCAGCCTCGTACCCGGCCAGCAGGTGTCAGGCGACTGCCCTCCTTGTACCAGTGGCCACTGCGCTCGGCCCGCCCGCAGCATAACCGCACAGGCTGCCCAAGGGCCACCGTCAGCTCCTGCTCTTGCTGCTCCAGGCTGGGGGCCAGGCAGGGCTCTGTGGGTCGAGGGCAGAGGTCCGTGAGCCCCGCAGCCCCGTGCCTACAGAGAACATGCTGCGCACACAAGACACGAGCACGCCCCACACATGCTAAACACCTGCTGCCCCTTCACGGACACACAACCACATGCTACAGACACTATGTGCAGGGCAAATGCCACCCCTCTGGCACATGGCACACACACGGCACATAGCACACATGCTGGACTGGACATGCCACTGTCTAAGGGACACACACACACAAGGCACATGCTATACGTGCCACACACAAGGCACACACCACGCCTCTGGGGCACATCACACTCACAACGCATACACCACACATGCCCCC
Source organism: Antilocapra americana (assembly GCA_007570785.1). NCBI lineage: Eukaryota > Metazoa > Chordata > Mammalia > Artiodactyla > Antilocapridae > Antilocapra > Antilocapra americana. Next base: position 11,789,864 of record ML661896.1, read on the forward strand.
CAAGTCCCACACACCCAGTGCACAGAACACACACGCACACAAACACACACGCACACAGCCAAGGGGCTCACCACCAGCTCTGCGGCCCAGCTTGGGGCCCTGCACCCTGCAAGGCCAGTCCTCTCTTGGGGACACACAGACAGGTGGACGCTTGCTGGGAGCCAGACACCAAGTCTCCACGGCTGAGTCCTGCCCTGCTGCCACCTCCTCAGGGCCTGAGCCAGGATCCTCTCCAGCCCTGCTCAGGAGCCCCCTCCTGAGGCCCACTCTTCCCACCCTGGCCACCCTCTCCCTTCTTAGAGGCCATACCCAGCTCCGTTTCCTCAGAGGCCTCAAAGGACAAAGCTGGAGCCCCAGGTGCCCCCAGCAGGACCCCCAGTAGGACCAACAGCAGCTGCATCTCCTTCCTGCTGCTCTCGGGGACCCAGGCTGGGCCGCCTATGACTGCCTTCCTGAAACAGAGAGGGCGAAGAACTCCTACTAGATCCGCACCTTTTCTGCCACTCTGCTCCTATTTTGCAGATGAGGAAACTGAGACAAGAAATGACTAGCTGACTTGTCTAAGCCCGACAGGCAGCGTCAGAGCAAAGACTAGAACCAGCTCTGCCATTAAGGAGAGCTCAAGGCTTCTCCACAGTAGGTTGAGAGCAGGCGGGGGCGCTGGGAGGGGGCTGGGCTTCCTGCCTTCTTGGGTCCTGCTGAGACCTTCCTTGGCACAAGTTCACAGAAAGGGCAGTTTTGGAATTCTTTGCTTGGAGGGAAACAGAGAATGGAGACACATCTTCTCCCTCTCAGCACACATAATTTATTTTTTGCTGAATAAATGTATTACTGAAGAGCCAAAAAAAAAAATCTGAAATATAATACAAGGCCAAACTTCAGCATTTGGATGTTATCTGATCTGACCCCCACTCCTTAGAACATTGCTTACATTTCCATGACCAGCTTCGGATACCTATAGTGGCAGGGTGTGTGTGTGTTTAGTTGCTCAGTCATGTTTGACTCTTTGCGACCCGATGGACTGTAGCCCGCCAGGCTCCTGAGTCCACGGGGATTCTCCAGGCAAGAATACCGGAGTGGGTTGCCATTCCCTTCTCCACGGGATCTTTCTGACCCAGTGATCAAACCCAGGTTTCCCACATTGCGGGTGGATTCTTTACCCTCTGAGCCACCCAAGAAGCCCCACAATGGCAGGGTGCTCACTGCTAACAAGGCCGTACATCCCAAGGCCAGGAAAAATTCTGAGCCAGAATTGCATTCTGGGGATACCTCTGTTTTTTGTGCCCCCACAATTATATCAGAGGTGACACAAGCTCTTGTAAAGCAGGTAGACTCTAGTGTCTGACAGAGCCAACTTCAAATCCCGACTCTTACCAAATGCAAGTCACTGTCCCTCTCTGGGCTGCTGCCCTTACAGGACTGCTTTGAGGGTAAAAGAGAACATATGTAGGGCTGGGCGCACAGAATGCTGCAGTGTTTTTTTCCCTTTCCCCTCTCCATGACTGTCATCCTGCGTCTGCCCTCAGCCAGTCACCTCCAATTCTGGTGCTATTCGTAAGCAGGCGTGATGTACACCCCCATCCCATCTAGGTACTCTCCTCCAAACACCACCAACAATGTCTCCAATCCTCCAAAAGGAACACTCAAACCTGAGCCTCAGCTGGCAGGGGAAGAGGGTGACTAGTATAATTCCAGGGGCCTGCTGGCTATCACCTAGGGCTGAGTAACAGGTGTCATTGGTGTCTCTGCATCCACCTCACTCAGGTATCTCACCGCACCCCTTCTCCTCAGCCACTGCTCCCCCTGTCCAGCTCTGGCTCTGAGTCACGGGGTGCTTAGCTTGTCCTGGCCAAAGCCATCATCTCTCCCTTCAAATGGTTTCTTCTCTGGGCAGGGACATCCAGCAGGGACATCCCCAGCAGGGACATCCCTTGTCCAGTCCCTTCCAGTCCATCTCACCTTCCCTGCCTGAACCCAGAGCATGCGATGGGCATCTCTAGCTTGGGCCTTTGCAAACATCTCCCTTGATTCTCCAGCAGGGTTTTAGAAATTTACGAGCCTGTCATGTCCCTCCTGCTCAACACCCACCAGCTTACAAGCCCATAATGGCTGCCTGTGTGCAGCAGCATCCAGTCCACGCTATTTATCCAGCGCCCAAGGCCTCCCTCCCTGCTCCTGTCATTCTCATTGGCCACGCAGTCTGCTTCTTCAGCACTGAGAAGTCACTGGCTTTCGGAACTGGGCATGTCTTCTCTCTTGCCCGTACCTCTGTGACCCCACTTCTCTACCTGGCGCAGATGCCACAACCTGTGCTCTGTCTGTGTCTATCTTCGGTTTCCATTGCCCTCCTCTGTGAAATCCCCTCACCCTGCTCTGCTCTTCAAGGATGTGGCTCTCTGGGTTGGGAATGGAGTGGGAGGCCCACTCCGAGGCTACCCTGACCTCAGAACCTTAGTCGGGTCACCCGCGCGGATGACCGGACAGACTGCCCTGCGCCTGGGGTCGAAGGGTCTGACTCTGACATCAGGTAGTCGGTTCTCCAGCCTCCCGCACTCAAGCGCTGAGAGAGCCTGGGCAAGCGACTGCACCTCTCGGAGCCTCAGCTTCCTCATCTCTATTCGGGGCGAGCAGACCCTCCAGCAGCCGAGAGACCAGCGCGCCCTTCCTCCTCCGCCCGTATCGGGCTACCCTGGGGAGCAGTGCCAGTCGGCGGGTCTCGAAAGGAGCTGCAGGGACAGTCCTCCAGCCCCCGCCCCGGTGGGCAATGAGTAACCAGCTCCGCGGCCAGGGTGCTCTTTGGACGGAGCGGGACAAAAGGCCCTGTGTGCGCTACGGGTTACTGATTTACCTTCCCCTTCACCCCTACGCCAAGCGAACGCCCAGGTCCCTAGTGCTGGGAGGGGTCAGCTCCCGGAGCCCCGCTGCCGCTCGCCCCCTGGCGGCTGGGAGCGCAGCACGGGCCTGCCTGGGGTCCCGGCTCACCTCGAACCTTCGTGGTCCCGCTACTGGCACAAGGTCCCGACTCACCTGGGTCCTCCGCGGCCCCGCTCTCAGCTCCTGCCAGTCCCGACCCCAGCGCCCCGCGGAGACAGAAGACTGCTCGGGAGTTGCTCAGCTCCCGGCCGCAGCGCCAGGAATGCACCCGAGACAGCGGCGTGGCCACGGGTAGCCCAGGGCCCCGCCCACCTCGGGTTTCACCTACTTCGGGCTCCGCCCCTCCTGGACCAACTCTGTCCTAACAGCGGCTTGGCGGGGAATGGCCCAGCGTCCCGCCCATCTCGGGTCCCGCCCCGCCGGGACCAGCTCCTGACAGCTGGTGGTACAGCGTCCCGGGTACCTGGAGACTACTCCTCGAACTCAGCTGAGCCTGGTAGCCTAAGGGGTCTGCCCAATGCTGACTTGCACACCCCTTCAGAGTCCGCCCCTTTTGCCCCACCTGGGCCAGGCTTCCAAGTTCTTGACCATCGCTCCGTCCCTTGCTCCTCACACCTCAGGGAACAAGACTTAGCAGTTCAGACCTGCCACCTCCGCAGAATTTGGCTTAGCCTGGCTCCTGTGTCTTCTGCACAATCATCATACAATCGACCCTCTCTGCCCTAACCCTCATCCTTCTCTGCACAACCTTCAGAGTGATACTTAAAATACAAATCTGACTGTGCCAATCACAACCATCTCTTAAGACTTTCCAACACCTCAGTAGAACTGATTCAAATATATTCTTTTTAATGGCTGAGTAACATTCCATTGTGTATATGCACCACAGCTTTCTTATCCATTTGCAGACTTTACTTTCTTGGGCTCCAAAATCATCGCGGATGGTGACTGCAGCCATGAAATTAAAAGACGCTTGCTCCTTGGAAGAAAAACTATTACAAATCTAGAGAGAGTTGTAAAAAGCAGAGAAATTACTTTGTCGACAAAGGTCCGTATAGTCAAAGCTATAGTTTTTCCAGTAGTCATATGAGTTTGACCGTAAAGAAGGTTGAGTGTCAAAGAACTGATACTTTCAAATTGTGGTGCTGGAGAAGACTCTTGAGAGTCCCTTGGACTGCAGAGAGATCAAACCAGTCAATCCTAAAGGAAATCAGTCCTGAATATTCATTGAAAGGACTGATGCTGAAGCTAAAGCTCTAATACATTGGCTGCCTGATTCCAACTCATTGGAAAAGACCCTGATGCTGGGAAAGATCAAAGGCAGGAGGAGAAGGGGACGACAGAAGATGAGATGGTTGGATGGCATCACTGACTCTGGACATGAATTTGAGCAAGCTCCAGGGGATGGGGAGGATAGGGAAGCCTGGTGTGCTGCAGTCCTTGGAGTCCCAAAGAGTCAGATGTGACTGAGTGAGTGAACAAACAGCAAAACAGTCACTCAATCGTATCCGACTCTGTGACTGCATAGACTGAAGCCCACCGGGCTCCTCTGTCCATGCAAATTCCCGGGTTAGAATACGTATTCTTTGCATCTCAGCTCACGCCCCCAGAGAAGCCCTCTGAATTTGCCAGGTTCTTCTTCCAAGTCTTTCCTCCTGTGAGCGTGGGAAAGAAGCAGGTAGTGAAGTGATTTAGAGCACAGACTGCAGAACTCAAATTCAGCACCATCACACATGGCCTTGTCAAGTTACTCCATCCCTGTGTCTACATTTTCTCATTAGTAAACCAGGTATGATAGTATCATTCTCAGGAAATGGTTGCAAAAAGTAGACATGTTCTTTTCACACACAACAGTAGTAATATAAATTCGTGGGCACCCTGTGGAAAATGGTATGGTGGTTTCTCAAAAAATGAAAAAAAGAACCACCATTTGACCCAGCAATTCCATTCCTGAGTATATATGAAAAAAAATGAAAACATTAATTTGAAAAAATACATGCACCCCAATGTTCATAGCAGCATTATTTACAGTTGCCAAGATATGGAAGCAACATAAGTATCCATCAACAGATAAATGAATGAAGAAGATATTATATATATATATATTACAATGGAACACTACTATATATATATAACGGAATACTACTCAGCCATAAAAAGGATAAAACTTTGCCATATGCAACAACATGAATGGATTTGGGGTGTATTATGCTAAGTGAAATAAGTCAAAGAGAAAAAGACAAATAATGCATGATATTACTTATATGTGGAATCTAAAAGATAAAACAACCTAGTTTTTATATCTAATATATAAAACTATATATAAACTAAAACTGTTTCAATACAACAAAATGAAACAGACTCACAGATAAAGAGGACAAACTAGTGGTTACCTGTGGGGAGAGGGAAGTGGGGAGGGGCAAAATGGAGGGGATTAAGAAGTATAAACTAATATGTATAACAAGGATATATTGTACAACACAGGGAGTATAGCCAATATTTCACAATAACTATAAATGGAGTATAACCTTTAAAAATTGAGGATCATCTTGTTGTATGCCTGTACTTAGAATGATTGTATAGTAACTATACCTCAATAAGAAGGAAAAATAAGTAGACATATTATATGTAAGCCTTCAGAATGTTGGTGCTGCTGCTCCTCAGTCTGACTCTTTGTGACCACAGCCAGCCAGGTTACCTGTCCAAGGGGATATTGGAGTGCATTACCACGCTCTCCTCCAGGAGATCTTCCCCTCTTAGGGATCGAACCTGTGTCTCCTGCATCTCCTGCATTGTGCAAATTCTTTACTGCTGAACCCAAGCTTTCAGAATGCTGCCTGACATATAGCACTAGCTTTATCATATAAGCCGTGATTATTTAGGACTTGCTATTCCCTCATCACATGTTCAAAAAACATAACAGCTAATTCTGTAAACAGAAGGCAGGAATGGCCCATAGGCCATACCATTATATTTCAGTTGCCTGGTACACAATAGGTGAACTCCGAATAGCTCCACCATGTCCCTTCCAGCTCAGGTCTGCCTCAACTGTGGGCACTTCTCTCTGAAATATGGTGTCATAGGTCTGCTGACCTTTGATCTCTATCCAATCTTCACCTTAAGTCCAAGCCCTGTGCTCCTCTGAAGACTTCTGCAGAAGAAAGGAAACCCTGCAGGGGAGTCTCAGTCTCACCTCCCAGTCAGCCCCCAGGCTGGCGGAGACCCTGCCCTCAAGAAGTAGCTTCCTTTCCCTTTGTTATGCGGAGGAGTCCAGCTTTCTCCACCCTGACTCCCAAAGAGCTAGAGTCTTTTCCTTTGCATAACTAAAGTGAAAGAAAGTGAAGTTGCTCAGTCAAGTCCGACTCTTTGCAACTTCATGGACTGTAGCCCACCAGGCTCCTCTGTCCATGGGATTTTCCAGGGAAGAGTACTGGAGTGGGTTGCCGTTTCCTTTTCCAGGGGATCTTCCTGATCCAGGGGTCGAACCCAGGTCTCCTGCATTGTAGGCAGACGCTTTACCATCTGAGCCACCAGGGAAGTCCTAAAAGGCCATCAAAGTGATTTTCCCCTTTTCTCTCTCAAACAAAAGAAGGGTCTCTTCCCAAAGATAAATCAGAAAAGAGTTGGTTATCTTTTTAAAAAATATTTTATTTTATATTGGAGCATAGCTGGTTAACAATGTTGTGTTAGTTTCAGGTGTATAGCAAAGTGATTCAGTTATATGTGTACATGTATTTTTTTTTTTTTTCAAATTCTTTTTCCATTCAGGTTATTAGAGAATATTGAGCAGAGTCCCCAGAAAATAGTTGGTTAGCTTTTAAAAACTGTTTGTCCTGATTCCCCCATGAGGGTCCTTCCTTGTGGAGCACCCTGGAAAGATGAGTTTCCGGGCACTGGGGAAGCCAAACAAACGGGAGCCTCCCTCCCAGAGAGGGCCTCAGACCTCCCGGACTCAGCTCCCCACTGCTGGTCCTCTGCTGGCTCCTCCGTGAATGTGGTTGAGGGGGAGTGGGGTGAGCTGCCAGAAGGAGCTGGACCCCACATAGCTTTCATTCAACTTCCAGGCACTTTCCCAGTTTACCTGAGCCAAAAGCAGAATAAGGCTTTCATAGTCCAGGTTGTGCAACCTCCCTGTCCCCTGAGATGCCCAAGTCCTTCAGCCTGACAACCCTGCCCCCTCTCCCTGCATCAGCACACGTGTGTCCAGCCCTCCTCCCACACGCACAGCTTCTCACACTGAGCCTGTCCAGAGTTTGACACTCTCTCACAAGGGCTCTCATTCATTCACTCACTCACCAAGCGTGTATGGAAGGTTCATTATGTAGCATATACTGGTCTAAGTCCTGGGGTTAAAGCTGCTGACACTGTAATAGGGAAAGATAGATAAGTAAACAGATCGCAGAAGGAGACATGCGGGGGGAGTCTGGGAGAGGCACCCAAGCCTGTCTTCCCTTCACGGTCTTGCTCTGTTGCTAACAATCTTTCACCAGTCATATTTGCAACCTTTCTCAAAGATGGTCAAACATGCATGGACACACACACACACACACAAATACACACCCCACGCTCCTAACAGGGCCTCAGGAGCCTGCCATCTTGTGATTTTTGTCTTTAGCTGTCTCTGCCTCAATTTCTTTAGCCCCCAAATGGATTCACCCTACTTCCTTTTCCTCTGAGGTGTTGGAGGAATTGAATGAGTTAAGAGAATGGGCTTCACCAGAACAGGAAGTGGAGAAGAATTCCTCGAGTTGACTGAGTTCCCACCATAAGCCAGGCACCGTGCTAGGTAAGGTATTATCCATCCATTATATTCTTTGATCCTTCCCTCCAGCCAAATGGGGGAGGAGTCCTTAGCTCCCTTTCAGTGACAGAGCAGGCACTCAGGCAGACAGAATGACTTGTCCAAAGTCACACAGCAAGTGAACTTGAATGGAAGTGAGCCGTGAACCCTACTCTCCTGGGCCAAAAAGGGGAGGGAGACCTCAGGGTGACTGTCTACAGAGCTGGGGTGGTTGGTGCTAATACATCAGCCCACTTTCTTCGTGCATCTCTCTTTCTCTCTAACTCTGAGGCCTGGAAAAGCAGAGATTCACCTAAGGTAAGTATAGGCTTACATATAACATGTCTACTTATTTTTCCTTCTTATTGAGGTATAGTTACTATGGGAGCTGGAGCTGGGCATTGCTCCCTCTCTGCCCAATTGGCCAGGATTGATGGGGTACCTATGAAGTGCCAGGCGCAAGGCAGGGGTTGGCAGGCTCTGGGATCCTGGATTGCAAGGCTGGGCCAAGAGGGACTCCTGAGGCCAGGCCCCACCCCCCACCTGCTGGGAGCAGAGTTGGGGGAGGGGGTAGACATTGCCTGGTGCCGGCCATGTTGCTCTTGGATGGCAGCCGGGCCCGGGGAACACTGGGGCTCTTGTGCAGAAGGGCCGCCTTGGGCCCCTGCCCAGGCCCCACTCCAGCACAAGCCTGGCCTCATCCTCTGACCCAGTCTTGTGCTTTCTGTTCTTCTTTCCTTCGTTTCTTTATTTTAAAACAATTTTTATTTTGAGGAAGTTTTATAATGTGGAAAAAGTACCCAGGGTAATAGATTAACAGTTGTTACTCAGAATTGACAATTAGTATATCACTTTACCATTTTCTCCCAAACCTTTTCTCTTCTGGTTTCTCCCATAGGCTCTGGGGAGGTCTGGCTTGGCTTGCAAAATGGAGGTGACACTGTTAGCTATTGAGTGGTGAAAGGCTGGGTGTTAGAGTCAGACAGATAAGTTATTTGAATGCTGAAAGCTTTGTGACCTTGGATAAGTCACTTAAGCCTCAGTTTCATTTTCCATAAAATGGGAACAACAACTCTTCTGTGAGGGCTCAATGTGATAATGATGTGTCTAAAATATGATGCATACATCCCATGTTCAGGAAAGAAGAGCCAATACTAATACTCACAACTGGGGGCCTAGGTAGGACCTGGTCCAAGGTATGGGAAATATACTCCTGAGACCAGAAGGGAGGGACTACGAGGGTCTTCTCTCCTCCAGCCCTCATATCTCCTCATAAGCTACCCATTGGGCACATCTACATTCAGTTTCTACTCTGGGGACAACAAAGCCAGGAATAACAGGCTGCCCAGGACCTTGGTAGCAGAGGCAGGGAGCCTGGTGTTGATGTTGGTAGTCTGGGAGGCCCTCTGAACCAAGTATGATGGATAAGAATGGACTACGAGGGATATGAGGATCTCTCCGGGTCACACCTGCTACCTCCCAGAGTCTCAGCAGCATTCTTGGTCCCCTCATGTCTGGTCTCAGATGCTGTGAGCCTGTGTCCTAGCATATTAGGACCAGAGGTGTCTGGGGGCTTTCGTGGTTTTCCAGCCTCAGGCCTCCCTTAGCTCCAAGTCTGGAGGTAGGTGAAGATCATCTTGAAGTCATTGGGATTGTGGTCTCTTCTGGTTGCTAGACTTTTACCTCATGGTTGCAAAATGGTAGCTTCAACTCCTGCCATCACATTTGTATTCAGGTAGGAAGAAGGACATAGCCACAAAGAATTGAATCTGTACCCAGCAACTTCTGATTTTATTTCTTTGACCAAACTGTGACACACGGCCATGCCTAGCTGCAAAGGAGGCTGGGAAGTACATACATTAATTCTGGTGGACACATTGTCTCCCCTAACAAAACCTGGATCCATTAAAAAGAAGGGGTGCTTGAGCATTGGGCAAGTGCCTAACAGTCTCTGTATCACCAGTCTCATCGGCCCTGCAGTGACTTGTTTAAAACACAAACCTAACCCAGTCACTCCTCAGCTTCAACTACTCTCTTCCCACCACCCACTAGTATCTCCAGCTCTTCAGCCTAGCACTCAGGACCCTTCAAGATTGGTGTCTACTGCTCTCTCCTGTCCAATTTCCCCTCTCTGATTTCCAGTTGCACTGAACTCCCTCTTGAACAGATTTGATTTTTCACATCTGATGCCTTTGTACTTGCTGTTCTTGTTGGGATTATCCTTCCTGCCGATCCCTCCTTCCCCCTCTCCCTCCAGTTATCCCGCCAGATGCCTGCCATTTGGGTTTCTGGCTCCTCTCAAACATTCCATCTTCTCGGGGACCCTTCCTGACCACCTCGAACTGGACGTTTAAATCCTTTCCCTCTCTGTGGAAACAGGACCTCTTCCTTGAGGTCCTGGCCCTTTCTTACTCTGAATTCATCAGAGGTTTGAGTGGAACCGACACTTCTCCCTGGTCCTGTGGTGGGCATGTGTCCCTTCACCTGGACAATGAAGGTATTCCATCTTCAGCCTATTATGACCAGGTTAAGGATGAGCATATGGCTCTAGCAGGGCCGGTGAGAGGCTGTCTAAGCCTTTTGTTGGAACTAATGGGAAGCTAACACTTTCAGGGGTTTCTGAGGTATGAATATGAAAGTCTAGAGCTGTTTGAGTAAATCTGCCTGTTAGTGAAGCCAACACAGGAAACAAGAGGGCCAAGAGATGGAGCGTGCTTGTATCCAGCCATGCCTGAAGCCATTACCTCTTCGAACCTTCCATTTATGTGAGCCAAATACTTTTTTTCTTAAGTTAATCTGACTTTTGTTTCCCCCCAAATTCTTTATACATAAAAGGCTCTTAATAAATATCTTCCGCAGTAGATATTATTCCTCCCTCCTTTGTCTCCATCATCCTCTGTTGACTCTTGGACCACACTGTTCATCCGTTCACATGTCAGCAGATTCATCACGTCTCTGCTTCCATTTGTTTAAAACCATTCAGTGGCTTCCTAGCGCTTTGAGAACAAAGACCTGTATTAGTTATCTATGATTGTATAACAAATCACCCCAAAACTTAATGGCTTAAAATAACAAACATTTGGCTGACTGTTGACAGGAGCCCTTCGCTTCTCTCCACGCAAGCCTTCCCACAGGGCTGCTTGAGTGTCCTCAGGGCATGTTAGCTGGTGCCCATCGGAGCTGGTGATCCAAGAAAGACCGACTGCATGTCTTTTATGATTCGCTCGAGAGTCATACTCGGTCATTGCTACATTACTCTAGTTGTCAGAAGGGAATCACTCAGTACAGGCCACTCAAGGTAGGGAGTGGGGTGGGGAGAGGAAATTAAAACTTGACTTCCTGAAGAGAGGAATTGTTTAAGAAATACCTGGCCATATAAGACCGCTGTAAGACTATAATAAAACCACTCTAAACCCAGATCTTACTCTGGTGTTCGTTGTCTGAACCCTTTTCTAAGGTTTTAGAAATGACCCCATTTTCTGCCAAAAATGTTAGCTGTTTTCCAGGTTTCTCTTCCAGCTAAGGCCCAGGCTCTTCCCGTTCACACCATCAACTCCAGAGAGCCAGTGATGCCCACAAGTTGGGCTGGGGGGGCCCAGGAGCAGTTTTCTCTGGTGGGGGCTGTGGTGACAAGACTGAGGTGGTGGACTCTCCTCCAGAGTCAGGACTGGCTAGGCTACTGGGACAGGCAGCAGTGTCTGAGCTGAGTATAGGCAGGGACAGGGGTGTCCTTTCTGTACCTGTTCTGTAATGTGATAGGGGTTATATACCTCAAGCCCAGTTCTTTAGGGCTCTTGGTAGTTTCTTGAATTTTAACTAGCTGAAATTTATTTCTGCTGCTTTCTGTTGAAAATCTTGATTCACCTGGAGGGACTTGGCCCTGCTAGTCTCTCCCCTTACATGGTGACATATTCTCCCTCCTTCAAGATGACAAGCATCTTCTTGCCTCAAGGACTTGGCACACACTATTCCCTCTGCCTAGAATATCACCTCCCCTCCCCTGCACCTGTTACCCACAGCCTAGTTCCTATTCAACCTTCCAGTCTTAGTTTAAAGGTTACTTCCTCAGGGAGACCTTTCCTGTCCCTCCTCCAGCCTAGGCTCAGCCCCCCAATTATATGCTTTACTGCAGAGTCGTTTTCCTTCCCAGCACTTTATCATAATTATAATGAGTAACTTGTACGCATTGGGTCCTCTGGGACAGAGATCGTGTCTCATTCCAGGATCCTGGTATACAGGAGGCACTGAGAAAAAATAAATTCACTTTCCCACATGCTCCAGGGAGCTCTTTCCTACCCTAACAGCTCTCTGCCAGGAACTAACTGCTCAGCTCCTAGCCAACTTCCTGGCCCTCAGGTGCAAGTAACAGATTTCCCAACTCTAGTCAGCTTATTGAAGATTGAAGGTAGGAGGAGAAGGGGAGGACAGAGGATGAGATGGTTGGATGGCATCACCAACTCGATGAATATGAGTTTGCGTAAGCTCTGGGAGTTGGTGATGGAGAGGGAAGCCTGGCGTGCTGCTGTCCATGGGGTTGCACACAACTGAGCAACTGAGCTGAATTGGCTTATACAAAATAGTGAATTGATTGGCCTTTGCCTTTCAAAGTTCAGGGGTGGACAGTTTCTAGTAACAGCTGGATCAGGACCCATTCTCTTTCCTGTTTTCTTCCCAAGGGCTCCTTTCTCCAGCAGATGCTCCCCAAGAAGTAACAAAGAAGGTCACCAGCAACTCTGGGCTCAAGACTTTCCCAAAGCTTCTAGCAGAAGCCAGGAGAGTAGAGTTGGACCCACCCAGACCACAGGAGCTGAGGGTGGGGCTTTTCCAGGAAAATCCTATTATAGGAAGAAGGGTAAATAGATACAAGGAAGCCAAGGGATAGATACTGTACTTGGTGATTCTGTGACCTTTTACTGTGCAATGACTCATCCCCAAACATAGTGATTTAAAACATTATTATTCCTATTGATTAGCTGGGCTCAGCTTGGCACTTCTGCTTCTCCCTCTCAAGATCACCTATGCTGATGGTTCCTCTTAGACTGGACAGTTGAAGATGTTCTCCTTCATGCATGTGGAACTGGCTACTGGCTTCTGTCTCCATGTTGTCTAGTCCAGACTTCTTTTCAACATGGCGGGAGTGGAAGCTTCGAGGCCTATCCTTAGCCTTGAAAGTTGCACAATGTCACATTCCTACATTCTCTGAGCAAAGCAAGTCTCGAGGTCAGTCTAGATTCAAGGGATTGTGAAATGGACTTCCTATCTTGATGTCTGGGTTTTCCAGGTAGCTCTAGTGGTAAAGAACCTGCTTGCGAATGCAGGCAATGTAAGAGACTCAAGTTTGATCCCTGGGTCAGGAAGATCCCCTAGAGGAGGACACGGCAACCCACTCAGTATTTTTGCCTGGAGAATCCCATGGACAGAGAAGCCTGGTGGGCGACAGTCCATCGGCTTGCAAAGAGTTGGACACAACTGAAGCAGCTTAGCATGCATGCATGCATCTTGATGCCTATAGTGACAAAGTTGCTTTGCAAAAGAGCACAGACCCAGGAGGCCAAAAATCCTGAGAGGCCATTATTGAACCAATCTACTATACCCCATAACTTCTATGTCCTTTCAGTCTCTTCCCACCCAGCAACCTGGTTCCTTTGACCTTGATAATCACTAGAGTCTCTGCTCCTTCAAGAAGTCTTCGTGTAAAATTCCAGCAATGGTCCCTACCAGCCCATATTCACTTATTCACTTATCCATTAATTCACTCATCGCAAAGCAGTTATTAAGATAATCACAGTCCTATGCTAAGCACGCGGGACTCAGGATAATGAATAAGATCCAGTTCCTGACCTCAAAGAGTTTCTAGTTTAAATGAAAGTGTTAGTCGCTCAGTCGTGTCCAGCTCTTTGCCACTCCATGGACTGTAGCCCCGTGGAGCCCTCCAGCCTCCTCTGGCCATGGGATTCTCCAGGCAAAAATACTGGAGTGGGTTGTCATTCTCTTTTCCAGGGACTCTTCCCAACCCAGGGATTGAGCATGGGTCTCCGAGCATTGCAGGCAGTTTCTTTACTGTCTGAGCCACCAGGGAAGCTGGCCATGACAGAGAGTATTAATAGTAATGCTAGAGGAGGCATAGGGTATCTTGGAGCAAAGAAAGGCAGGCAACTCAACCTTGAGGGTCAGTGATCTTCTCAGGATGAGTAGAAATGTATTAGGGGGCACTCTTGGTTGAAGTGATAGAAAGTCAACTTAAACTGACTTAAGGGAAAAGGAATATATTGACTCATAATGAAAAAGTCCTGAGAATATTAGCTTCAGGCATGGTTGGATCCAGGTGCTCATTAGAAATCAGTCTCTTCTTATCTCTCAGCTCTGTTTTCCTCTGAAAGTGGCAGCTCAGTCGTGTCCGACTCTTTGCAGCCCCATGGACTGAAGCCTACCAGGCTCCTCCCTCCATGGAATTTTCCAGGCAAGAGTACTGGAGTGGGTTGCCGTTTCCTTCTCCAGGGGATCTCCCCGACCCAGGGATTGAACCTGGGTCTCCCGTACTGGAGGCAGATGCTTTACCATCTGAGCCACCAGGGAAACCCTATGTTGGCTTAATTATCAGGTAGACTATCCTTATTTATTGGCAAAGATGGCTACTAACAGCTCCAGACTTATGATTCTGATTGCCCATGTTTAGGTCACAGGTTCACCCCTGAAACAGGGAGTGGGTGGAGTCAGTCTCTCAGAACCACAGGGTCTAAAGAATGGAGCAGAAACATCACTCAAGTGAAGAGAGTTTTTAAAAAAGGCTGATAAGCAGGCTAGACATCAAGTGTACTCCCGGGCAAGTGACTAAATTACAACCCTCAGAGTTATCCCCCAAGGGATACCTGGTAAGGTGTGCTAAAACTTGGGATCATAGGGGTAATACCTCTGCACACTATGTCTTAGTTGTGTAAGTTTTGCAAGAGTTTGCCTCTGTATTTCTCCTGTTAAAATGTCTTGAGGGCTAAATGAAATATCAAATACAGGGGCTTAGAAAAAGTCATTCTGTTCTCTTTGGCATTAAATCAAACAGTAAAGTCCTGAGACTGGTCTACTTTGTCCAGCAGAAAAGGGAGCTTTCTCCACCTAGTGGCCAGCGGGGTCATTGCACTTCAGAGTTGACCTTTTCCCAGAACCGCAAGATTTCACCCCGGTTCTGAAGCTCTTGGATGGATGGAAGCAGCATCTGTGGAGAACAGCAAGCTTGGGAGTGCTAGAGCAGGGCTGTGTCTGCCCTGTCTGTAATGTGGGCTTGACACAAGGCAGAGTAGGTGAGGCCATTAGGTGGACAGATGGTGAGAGGGAGAAGTTGTTTTTCCTATTTGACACTATTGGCTGCCCATCAGGCCTGGTTAGGGGTTGGAACGGCTCCTCTGACAGGGGCTGTTGTGAGGGAAGGGCTTTTTTTTTTACTATTTCTTGGAAGAATCCCTGCCTGTCACTACCTCTTTAGAACTCTGGCTGAGAACTATGATTTCTTCTCATTTCTACTTCACAAGAAAATATTGAGGCCTCAGGTCACATGAAGCTGGTGGCAGGGCTCAGACCAATAATACCCAGGGGTCCAGAATCATATAGCTCCTGGCACATACAGTCTTGTGTCTGCATTGAGTGGTTGGTGCATCCAGTTCTGAGCTAAGAGCTTTACCTGCATGATTCCATTTCATCTTCTCTTCAGGTAAGTCATTGGCTGTACGGCTTGGGGTGCAGTGATAGGTTGAGGCTCCGCATCAGTGGAAGATGACTTCTTGCTAGAGCCCAGGCGAGAGTCATCTTTGGCCAGCATGTTGCCTTTTTTTCCTCCCTCGATCAGATTGAAATAGGTTTCTGACGTTTCATAAATCACTGAGTCTTAATACAGGGGGGCTGAGCCAGATGTCATCTGCCTATAGACTTCCCTCTGGCCAGTGATAAGAAACAGTAGTCATCATGACACATGACTCTCATGTGTCAGTCACTGTAATTTTTTCGTATGTATATATTCTTTTGGGCTTCCCAGGTGGCACTAGTAGTAAAGAACCTGCCTGCCAATGCAGGCTTCTCAAGAGACTCAGGTTCGATCCCTGGGTTGGGAAGATCCCCTGGAAAACGGAATGACAACCCACTCCAGTATATTCTTGCCTGGAGAACCCCATGTACGGAGCAGCCTGGCAGGTTACAATCCATAGGGTCACAGAGTCATACACTACTGAAGTGACTTAGCACACGTATATTCTTTTAAATAACCCTATAAGGTAAGTGAGTACTACCATTTACCTATTCCAGAGCCTGAGCTCTTGAGGTACTTCTGGTTTTTTTGTTTCCCCTTGGCCACGTTATGTGGTATGCAGGAGCTTACCTAACCAGGGATCAGACCCATGCTCCCTGCACTGGAAGAGAAGTCTTAACCACGGGACCTCCAGGGAAGTCCCAGAGCCCGACTTCTTTGCTGCTTCCCTAGGCTGCCTCTCCAAGGCTGATACCTATTCTTCCATGAGAACTTTCTTGGCCAGTGGAGTCACGGGCAGGGGCTCCCTCTAATGTTTATCTGCTGGGTTGTGTATTGTGGGTCCTGGGCCACACTGGAGAATATTCCAGGCTACAGAAATTCAAACCTGATCTCAGGGGTGCTCAGAGTAAGAGGACCCTTATGAAAAAGGTAAGACTCTTGGGCTCAAATTCCCGGGTGCCCCCAGAATGGTCAGCATTAGAAAGATGACCACCACCAAGTGCTGACAAGGATGTGGAGCAGGTGGGAACGTAACCTGGTAGGACCACTTTGGACTGCGTTTGGCATTATCTAGTCCACGTAAGCACGCACCTACCCTATGATGCAGCAATTCTATTCCTGAGTGTATGTGTGCCTGTGCACACCAAATGACAAAGAACAAAATTTTTTATAGTGGCTTTATTTATAATAGTTCAAAACTAGAAACAACTCAATTGTCCATCAGCAGTAGAATGGGTAAATTATGGTATATTCATATAATGGACTACTATACAGCATAGACTTTTTTTTAATGAACTTCTGATATACACAATAACATGGATGAATCTCACAGACATAATGCTGAACACAAGTGGATGCATGTGTTACAAGTGCCCTTATAAAATTGAAGGGCAAGCAAAACGAATCTATGGTGAGACAGGTCCAGACAGTGTTTGCTTCTGTGGGGTACTGACAAGGAAGGGGAACAAGGCCAGCCTCGGGACTGGTGATGTTTTCCGTCTTGATCTGGAGGCTGACTGACCATATGGATACACTATCCTCATCAAATTGTACTCTAAAAAATTTGGCTCACATTATTGAATGTATGCTGCATCTCAAAACATTAGAAAAGCAGTGATCAAGTAAAGGTAATCTTTGAATATGGCTGACAACAACAGTTATTTTTGCCCTCCACATCCACTCTTCTCCCTTGGGACGGAGAGAGCTCTGCACTTTCTTCTTTGACGCAAGTGTATCTCTCCCTCTTTCAGTCAGTGTGTTATGGGTGGGACTCGCCCCTTTCCAGATGCCCAGAGGACCATTTCCCTTCACTGCAGTGACTGGTTTAGGGATGGGAACAGATCCAGATGGGCTAATGAGTCAATACCAGCATTTTTTACTGGTACCAAGAAAAAGATGTTCTTTCCCACTGCAGTTACCAACCTATTAGGATATAAACCTGCAGCTGCCAGAGGCCGTCTCCACCTTCTGGAGAAAGTCTGCCCAGGGAAAGAGGCCACACAGAGCAAACCAGAGTGAGATGACCAGAACCTGAATCTAGCCATCCCTGTACAAGGTTGTTTCATTCGGAGAATCAGTAAATTTCCTTTTCTAGCTAATCACTTTAAGTTTCTTAAGGGATTCCCTGGTGGCTCAGAGGATAAAGTGTCTCCCTGCAATGTTAGAGACCTGGGTTTGATCCCTGGGTCGGGAAGGTCTCCTGGAGAAGAAAATGGCAACCCACTCCATTACTCTTGCCTAGAAAATTCCATGGATGGAGCAGCCTGGTGGGCTACAATCCATGGGTTCACCAAGAGTCGGACACGGCTGAGTGACTTCACTTCACATTTCAAGTTTCTTCCAATTACAACTAGAGTCTAATACACCAGGAGTCTTGGGTAAAATTATGAGAGCCGTGTCCAATACCATTTTGACGGTGCTGCTGCCACCCTGCTGAGTGGCTACTCACTCTGTGAGACCGTGGCCCTGCCAGATGAGTGAGTCAGGCCCAGGGGTCATGGGGGAAGTACTCTGGTCCTTGTTTGTTTCTATGCTCTATTTTCCTCTTAGCAGCGAGACCTTAGGCAAATCACTATACCTTTTTGAACCTTGTTTTTTTCTATAAAATGGAGTATCATCTCCTAGCTCAAAAGGTTGTTATAGAGATCCAATGCTAGTTTCCCAATTTCTTCAGTGTTTTCATACCCTTGGCCGAGTTAGTGCCTGCATCTTTGTGAATTCGCAGAGCATCCCGTATAACCCTCTATCACCGTAATGATCTTTGACTGCATGAGCTACCCAAGGGCTCTAAGAGAATGTTCATTCCTGCATCCCCAGGCCAACAGGGCTGGGCACACAGGGCTTAGGACTCTTGAACCCTGACTAAGAGGTCCTGCAGGTCAAGGGCTCATGCTCTGGCAGCTCACTCACCTCTCTGCCCTTTGCTTCCTTGCTTGGTAGGTGGGGCTGATCATGACATCTTGGTTGGGGCAGAAGGACTCTGGGGAAACTGCTAAGGCAGTCTAGGCTTTGGAAGCTGAGAGCTGTGTAGGGCCTTTCCCAGTTGGTGAAGAGCAGGTTCCCAAGAATAGTTTGCTGAGTGAAGAATGGGAGTTCAGGCTGCCTGGGCACCTTCCTCAGATCTGGCTGTCTGAAGCAAAAAAGGCTGCTGAAGTCATCGCAGGCACTCCTTTCCCAGCTCATTTCTGGGTAATAGAAAAGGTTTTTCCAAGAATCACAAGTACCATGGAACAAGCCTACTGCTGTGTATGAGCTGAACAGGAGAAGCCCATCTCTTCTTATGCATCCTCATTCATTCATTCTTTCATTCAACAAACACTGCATGACAAATCACTCTGTCCATCAGAAGAATGGAGATGAATGACATTAGGTCTCTGCCCTGAAGGAGTTGGCCTGGAGAGAGTCAAATTGGACACAGCTTCCATTTTGGTCTCCCTGTACATCTCCTTTCTTACTTCCCTGAATTCCTTCTCACACAGTAGCCACATGATCATCTCAAACAAAGTAGATTCCCAGCTTAAACCTTCTAAAGACCTCTGTGAGGCCCTCTAGGACAGGGGGAGGTAGATGAGCAGATAAGCTTGTATTGAATTTAGGGCACCTGGACTCTGTAGGACTTCTACAGAGCTGCCAAGCACTTTGGATATCTGTTTCTGTCCCAGCTCCTAAAATCATTATTTAGGATTCTGGAAGTCTGAGCAGGGCGAGGGCAAAGGGTAAACATATACATACTAGATGACTCAAATCTCATATCTGTTGAGTTGCAGTCTGGCTCATGGGAGAAATTCTTTATTTAGATGCTTTAGTGACCAAAAGATAGAGCATAAGCACGCGCACACACACACACACACACACACACACACACACACCCACACACAATACACAAAGGCATTTATAGGAGAAGGGACAAGGGAGTGGAGGGAGGAGCCCATGAGAGTAGCTGTGGACTTCTCTGACCCAGTGAGGAGGGACCTCAGAGGGTGACCCTCCATGGAATTCCTGTTTGAAAGCTATGAGGTAAAGTCCACTCCCAGTGAAGTCCCAGGCCATAAAGCACAGCAGTGTTATAGAAATCTACATGTGGGGTCGGGGACATAGCTGTTTTCTCACTGCAGAAGCTTACACCAGCTCTCTTTTCTTTTCTCTAAGGGTCCATCTTGCTCCTTGGTCTCCAGAATCTCCTAGTGGACAATGAGGGGAGGACTAGCACCACAGCAGCCTGGGCGGACAGTCTGCTGCGCAAGGGGAACAAGAGGACCAGTGGGGCCGAAGGACAGCGGTCAACCTTGGAGCTGGTTGGCCTAAGGGCAGTTTCCCTTTAAAGGGAGAGAGCCATCCAGGAAATTTTTATGTGGGGACCTTCCCACATGACCCTGTGCCAGAGCACCTCTGATGGAGGAGGGGAAAGGCCTCTGTTGGCATTTTCTGTGATCCCACTGGGCACTGAGGCTCCTTCGGCTCTAGCTTGTCCCCTATTGCTGCAGGTCCTTAGCACCATTCAGGAACTGTGGAGAAGGGGAAAGCAGGATAGCAGTGCTCTGCCAGGACTGTGTCACTGCTCCAGGAGGAGACTTCACAGTGGGCAGAAACCTGGAAAACTGGCAGGCATCGGATACCAGCCTCAGGAAAGCTCACACTCTTTGGGGCCAGGAAGAGTCACATGAACTCCAAGCCTCCATGTGGCAGCCACTTGCATCTTCCCTTTCCTACCTAGGTCATGGCCTGGAGTGAAAATTCTGGGTTTCACTGGAGATGCCTAGAGCTTAGGGAGACTGCAGGGAGTGGTCCAAAAGTGACCTCTAGTGGAAAGACAGGCCTGGGGGGGGGGGGGGTCTCATGACATATGGCCCGGAGGGGCTGACGAAGGGGAAAGGCCATCCTCCAAATTACCACCCTGGGAAATCCCAATTCCTGTCAACATCTCTGCTTCCCTTACCCTGACCTACAGGGCCGATTCCAAAGGGGAGGAGGAGTAGATTTGCCTGGGCCAATCAGAGGCTGTCTATGGTCTACTCCTGCCTCAGGCCTGTGTATTCTCCAGGTGTAAAAAAGGAGGAAGAGGGAGCCAAGGGCTGACCATAGTAACAGGAAGCTGGCTCATGGCTGGTTCAACCTGGGTTTGCTGGACAGAAACACCTCTAGTTTTCCAAGGTGGTTGAGGCTTTCTGAATGGGTTGCCTTTGCATGGGAATCTGGCCCAGAGGTGATGCCACTGTTTTTGGTGACCTGTAATTTGAGAAGGAACAAAGGCAGAGGGTTAGTTTGTGGTGGTTGTGATGGTATCCGAGGTAGCTTATTCTAATGATAGTATAGCTCTTTCAGGGTGTGGAGTAATAAGCAGGGCAGCTCTCCTTTACTGAGGGCCACTGCATGCCAGGCACAAGGCTGGGTGTTCTGCTTTCAGTATCCTGTTTCATTCTCATGCTAATTTTGCAAGACAGGGGGACCGGTACACCCATTTATATACAAGGAAACTAAAGTTCAGAAAGTATAAGTGACCTGCTCACAGTAAGCTGTTTTAAAGTGTGGTAGATTCCGGACTGAAGCCCACGTGTTTCCTCTATACTGAACCACTTTTTCTACCTAAGGGGCCCTACATGATCTGGATGGGACAGAAAGACCATTCTCCCCAGCACATGGACTCAAGTGTCTCTCCAGTCATGACCTCACTAGTATCACCTGACACTGTCTGGTTTGTTTTGGATTTGTTTTGGATCTCTTTCTACCATCAGAGGGGGATCAAAAGGATCAGAGAAAAGCATTGGTCTTGGTTCCTGTCATAGCCCTGGAGCTCAAAACAGGGTTTGACACATAATAGGTGCACAATAAATCGTTGGTGAATGAATGAAAGCTTATCTCTAATAGTTCCTCTTATCAGGACTAGGACTTCACATATATTATCTCTAACACTTACTTCATCCCATAAGGTGAGGAAGAAGAGCTCCATTTGGAAATAGCAGAGCAAAATGAATGGGCTTTGGAGTCAGAGGTTTGAATACTGGGTCTAACTCCAAGTAACCATGAGATCTATGGCAAGTTACTTTAATCTATCTGATATTAGGTTTCCTTGGGTTGTAAAGGGTGGGGGGAGTCCTAATTCTGAGATGCTGTTGCAAATTAAATGAGATTAAATTATGTGTTCAACAAATTGTACTATAATCTTTGTTTTGCTTTTTTGTACCATAATCTTATAGAAAAGAAACTGGAGGCTCAAAGAGGTTTATTGACTCACCTAAGGTCACACAGCTGGAAAGTGTAAGAAGAAAATAGTAAACAACACTAGCATTTTCAAATCTGGGTATCCCCACAGTAGGGTTCTGACTGGTTCCGAGTGGTATGCCAAAATTGCCACCAGCCAAGCTGCAATGCTGAAAGTGAGATGCAAGCCAAGTTTCGAGGGCTTGTCTCAAATCCATATCTAAGGGGAGCCTCAGTTCTCCCAGTTAAAGATGTTATCTATAGATAAAGTCACAGTGTGGGAGAGGAGACTTCAGGCAGAGCAGAGAGGACCAAGAACATTTTGAGCCTAACACTCTGCACTTCTACTTTAATTCACTCAGCTCTATAAGCAATGCAGAACCAATCACCAAAGTTAAAGCAGTCATCTCAGCAGATCTGCCTGAAACCGTTTCCTCATCTGGGATAATTCCTTCAGATAATATTTTATATTATTTTATTTCATTTATTTTATTGTTTATTTATATTATATAATTATAATAATATATATTTATATATAATATATAATACATATTATATTATATATTTATCATATAAAATATATTGTCTATTTATGATCTATTTGATTTATTGTTATTTATTTTATTAGTTTATTTATATTTATTTTATTATTTCCTCCAGATAAAATAATAACCTTCAGATAATTCCTCTGGATAATCTCCGAAGGCTATGTTGTTGCACATCGTCCACACTACCCTCCTGAGAAGCAGGGACTGAACCATCTGAGCCCTCCCAGCCGGACCTGGCCTGTTCATATCACATGGAAGCATTGCCCTGTAGGAGCATGCTGTGAGCCTGCCAAGTCTCAGTATGAATTGTAGTTCTGCCTCATAACACCACTCTGAGTGGTGGTCATCTACGTCTGTAAATCAGAATAATTCTTTCCTCCCAGGACTATTGTGAGGATTACCTGAGAGGATCTGCTTGGCATATGGCCTGCAACAGACCAAGAGCTCAACCAAAGAATGTGAGTGATTTTTCAAGATTATTACAAATAGACAACTCTGTTAGTCTGTCCCCTTTAAAGCACTTATCACCATTTGTAATTATTGGTGTTTTGCATGGTCATTGTTTTTGTCTCCTCCCATCAGAATGTTAGGTTATCAGAGCAGAGACTGAGTCTGTCAGACTGGGTCTGTCTGGGCTACCACTCAGAGGTGTTCAGTATTTGATCAACCAAAGAACCTGGTCATATTTGGTAACAACCTGTAGAGGGAGCTCTTGCCACAGAACTAATGGCAGTGAAGACAATGGTCTTCAACCCAGTGGTAGGTTGGGGTTGGGGAGTGTCCCCAGTTAGACTGCTAACAGCCAAAAGATTTAGGAGACCACAAATGGAATCATTTTTGTTTTTCTACTAAAACCTTCAGCCCAATAGGTCTAAAGGCTGGGGAGAAGGAGAACTCACATAGGGGATACTTCTGTTGACTGAGCTTCTGCTAACTAAAAAGAAAAGACTGCCAGGATTCCTTTTTTAGCCAAGGAATACCTGGCTTTGTTCTGATTCCGAAGCCCTGAGCTCCTGCTGCAGACCCATGAATTTCAAAGTGTGATTACTTACTGGTTCTTGTGCTTGAAGCCGCTGACGTGAGCTTGGTACTGTTCTATGGAGTTCAGCACTATCTTGCATGTCTTACAGGGGTAGCCCTTCCCGGCTGAAACACACGTAAAAGTCAAGATGCTTAGTTATCAAATAAGAAGGGACCTGGGGACTCTTGCTTTTGACAGCATGTGCAAATGCCCTTCTGAAGATGCAAGAGTGAAGTGAGTTAGGTTGTTGGCCCTGTAAGAATCCCAGAGGCCTCAGTGCTTCCATGATTAGGGACACACGTGTGCCTGTGTGTCCCCTTTAAGCTGGGAATCTTCTTGTTCCTCCCCTGCCCTGTATCCTCAGTACCAGCATGGAGCCTGGTCCAGAGTAGCTGTCTGTGGAGGAAATAAATGATTGATAGAACAAAGAGGTGACATTTGGTGTAACTGTTTTTTCCAATTTGACTGTGCCCTTAGATGAGAGATCTCTAGGAAGGCAGCCTTCTCCTTGGGCTTGCAATAATAGTAATTAATGAGAAGGACTATAAAGAAAATTGATCTATCTACTGTGGGGCTCACAGGTACCCTTTCTCACTAACAGGGCTGCTCCAATGACAAAGTGGCCTTCCTTCACATGGTCTAGCAGAGAGAGCATGGATTAGGAGCCAAGAAATAGGGCTGGACTCCTGGCTCTGCATTCACATGACCTTGGCTAAAGCTGATCCTCAGCTTTTCTCAACTATAAACCAATTATACCATACCCATGATACTTACAATAAAAAGCAGTTATTATTTATTAGGTGCCTGATATAGTCATGCACTTTTTATTTTGATTGATGCTCATAAGGCATGAAAACCATCCTTCTCTTAGAGAGGAGGAAAATAAGGCATGGTCACATGTCCACGGACACAGAGTTAGTGAATGGCAAACAGGAATGGCTGACTACGAGGCTCTACTTACCCAGCATGGCTGGTGCCAGCTGCACAAGGCAGGCCACTGTACACATGACTTCAAGAGCCCTCTGACACACCTTTTGAGTCATCTACCACCCTAAAACCTCACGGCTCTGGAGGGAGATCACCTAGGTTCAAACCCCAGCTCCATCATTTCTTACCTGTAGGACCACAGGCTAGGTTCTTAATCTCTCTGAGATGTGTAAAAGTAGGGCTTCCCTGAGACTTAGGTTCCCTACCTATAAAATGCAGTTAATATTAGTATCACCCTTATAAGGTTATTGTAATCATTCAAATAAAAGTGACACATAGTAAGTGTCCAGTAAGTATGAGGTTTTGGCTTATTTGTATTTCACTCTTAAAGGTTCCATGAGTGATGCTGGCAAAAACGTGGTGAGTATCTTTTAACCAGCCTTTCATGGCAGCTGGGAACACCAACAATCTCCTCTAATTCAATAAGCTAGCCAATGTTCCCAGCTACCTTTGTTTCTCTTGTATCTTCAGGGATTTCCTGGAAGACATATCCTTTTAAAGCATTTAAGGGGAAAATTATTGCAATCAGAATTCAGGTCTTTTTTAGACACTGAAGGCCAGAACTCATGGTTTAACACAAACAGGCAAAAGACTCATAATGGACTAGCAGAACACCATCCCTGCAAGGTCCAGCATGGAACCTGGGGCTGGTGTGGGGGTAACAACCACTAATGGTTAAAGAGTCACTGATGCCCAGATTACAACAGCTCACTCATCATCTATTAAACACCAAGCACCATGACAAAATTTTGGATACTTATGCCCTTGGATTCTTATAATAATGCTGGAAGATAGGTAGGTGGTTTTTTCCATTTATCAGAGCAGGAAGCAAGCTCAGGGAGGTCAAATGACCTGGGATCTGAGCTGGATTTGCCCTCTGGTCTGTGAAGCTCCCATCCTTTCCTCTGCACCACAGGTCTCTGGACTCTCCTATGCCAAGTACATCTTAGTGCAGAGTATACTGATCTGTGAGCTAGATTCAAATCGTCACTTGGGGTAAAGTGAAGAATTCATTGGTGCGTCTAAAAAACAGCTTTGTTCAGTACCCACACTCATCCATTTTTATCTGGTTTTCATTTTACATGTTTGATATTCTGGTTTCCCCCTGTGATTTTATGAAGAATAAGTCACTAGAGCTCATTTTAAAACATCTGATTTATTTGGAAAAGCACCTGTATCTCCTCCCTTTTACTGCCAAGACTTTGAAAGCCCTGTTTATAACTGCTTCTCCATTTCCTTGTCTTTCAATTATTCTGCAACCTATCCCCCTACACACACACACACACACACACACACACACACACACACACACACGGTCTTTCTGAGGCCAATGGAGGCTTCCCCATATCTAAACTTAATGGACAAAATGGACGCTTATGCAACTTTTTTGTATTTGGCTTCTCAGCAGCACCTGACAGGATGGGTGATTCCTTCCTCCTTCGGTCTCCTGCCCTTGCTTTCAGCATGCCACACTCTTGATTTTTCTTCACTGGTGGTTCCTTCTCAGTTTCTTTTGCTGTCTCTTATTTGACCTCCACCATTTACTACTGCCAGTTCCAGAGGGTTCAATCTTGGTTTTCTTTCTTTATTTTTTAACTATTTTAAATTGTGTAAAATACAAATAACAGAAAGTTTACTTTTTAATCTATTTTAAGTGTCCAATTCAGTTAATGTTAAAGGACAGTTCTGGGTTAGAGAAATTTGTGTTTTCATCATGTTAAGTATCTTCACATTATTGTGCAGAACTTTTGTCATTTTTGTGAAACTGCCAATCTATACTCATTAAACTCTCCATTTCTCCCTTCTTCTAATCCCTGGCAACCACATTCTACTTTCTGTTTCTATGAGTTTGACTACTCTAAATATTTTGTACAAGTGATTCATATAGGAATTCTTTTTGTGACTGATTTATTTCACTGTGCATAATATCCTCAAGGCTCATCCATGTTTATAGCACATCAGAATTTTCAGAGGGCTCAATCTTAGGGCTCCTTTCTCTCCAAACTATCTCAGGGATCTCATTCATTTCCTTGGTTTCAAGTACCACTTATTAGCTTCAAACATATGAAACTACCAATATTTAGCAGTTTCTAACCACCAAAATGGTGGTATCTCTAACCGAGATCTTTCTTTTAGGTCAACATCGATATATCCAACTGCCTCTTGAACATTCCTACTTGGATATCTCATGGGTATCTTAAACTCAGGCTGCCAAAACCTAGTTATTCACCTCGGGGCTTAAGGCTAAACCTTGACTGCTCCCTTTCCTTCAGCTCCTACACTGGATGGCCAATTCTACTTCCTACCTACCTCCTGAATCCATCTACTCCTGTCTATCTCTACCAATGCTACCTTAGTCCCAGCTCCCATATTCTCCACTATGAATTATTGCAACATCCTCACTGTTGGTCTCTCTCCACTACCATCCCTCCCCATTCTAAACCATTCTCCACTTTGTAACTAGAATATTCTAATAATGCTGAAGATGTGAATGGCTTCCCAATGCTTTTAGGACAAAGGCTTCAATCTCAAACATGACCTACAATGCCATGATTGGACACCTGCTCATCTCCCTGGCATCATGTTGCCCCACACTATCCCTTTTGCTTCTGGGAGCCTTTGATCCTTGCTCCTCCACCTTAACTAATCTTCATAGCATACTGTTTGTTTCTTTGTCTAAAGCTTGTCACACCTGTAGTTAATTGCTCAGTGCCTGTCTGCTCTGTGAGACTCTAAGCTCCATAAGAACATGGACATGTAATTAATATCTGTTATATACACAATGCCTGGCATTAGGAAAGAGCTCAAAAAACATTTCTTGATTTTATATGAAATGAATAGACCTGAAAGCCTGTCCCATGTACAGAGGTTGAAGAAACTAGGGGATCAGAATGCGGCAGAGGAAGCAGACCTGATCTGTGCAGGAGGCAAGGCCCTAAGGAAGGGAGCGAAGGTGATGGGGGTACAGAGAAAGAGGATCCCAGTAACCCAGAAGGGATGTTGAGAGCTCTGGTGACTGGAATGATTTGGTTACCTGAATGATATGCAGGGCTTAGTTTGGCATTCTTGAGTAAATGAGAAAAATGTGGGCCTGGAGTACAAAGCAAACTCCAAGTCTTGTTTAATCTGCTTCATAGATGCTGCATCTCACCCTGGTGGGAGATATCTGGACACTCTGGGTCATCTCACATTTGACCCATACTTGTCATGATACGTGCCAGAAGCCCCATGGAAACTATTCTGTGTACCTAACACAGAACCTTACCTGGATTTCAGTGTTGGCTGCCACAGTCTAGCGTGGGATCCAGAACAAACCATTTCATCTTTCTGATGCTAACGTCCTCATTTGTGAAATGAGAATAATCAAATGTGCACAACAGAGTTGCTGTGAGGATTAAATCAGGTAATTACATGTGACAGCATCTAGCCTAAGGCCTGGACTATGACAGCTATTGGTAAGTGCAGGATGACTATCTGAAAGAATGAATGAACAAGGGGGGACTGAAGCCAGCAGGGAAAAAAAGCCAAGCTGCTAATAACCTAAATTGTTTGGAAAGGCAGAAGTCCTGTCAGTGGAAGTCCCTGCTTGCACATCCTAGGTCAACACCCCACCTCTGTAAGTAAGAAGGGGGTCAGAGTCAGTTCGGTGTTTCTGCTGACACCCTGTACTTGGAGTGCCTCCAGCCAAGTACACTCAAAGCTGCAGGCAGGGGGAAGGAGTGTAAGTTTTGGAATCAGACAGAGCTAGAGAACTCGACTGAGGCTGTCATTTATTAACATCAGGTCTTATCAGCTGTATGACCTGAGAAGGTCACTCTGAGTTTCATCTTCTTTACTTGTATATTGGGAAAATCACAACTATTTTATAGGAATGCTTTGGGGATCAAATTATGCTGTATACATTAATATCAAAGCGGGTGTTGATACCCCTTCCCCCAGCCTAGGTTTTCATGAAAGAATTTAGTTGATCTGTAAAGAAATCAGATGATTAAAGCAAGAAAAAATATCTAGGATACAGTTCTAGGATTGAATATGGTAATTTAGCCTTAGACAAATGGAAGAGGGTGAATACAAGGAGAAGGCTCTGGCCTGAGATAAAAGAAAAGAATGGATACAAGTTAAGATAAGCGGCCTGAAATACTGCAGTGCCTGAATCGTGCCAATAGAAAAGAGACAATGAGGGAAAGGCCAGGTAGGACCAAGTAAAGCAGGGGCAGGGACTAGAGCAAAAGAGGGTCAGCTATAAATCTGGCTTCCAGAGTCTTTTGAAAAACTGAAAGATATGGTAACAAATGTTTAGCACTATCTAGGGGAGGCACGTACTCTTCAGCTGACTTCATCCCTTCTCGGCTTTTTCACTTATGAAAATTTCCCATCTAGCTTTTGTAAGCATTTGAATTTGCAATGCTTGCTTCAGGAGACCTAAAGAGGAAAGGCGTACCCTTGATGGTCCAGGGAGCTCTAGCAGTCAAGCCCTGATCCAGCTCTGGGTGTGAGCTAGGCCCCTTACCTGATGAGTCCGTGACAGCGGGGTCGGCCAGCCGTCCGTAGTGTGCCATAAGTTTGAGTTTGGTCTCCTGTTTCCTGTGTTTCTTGCCCACATAATGTTGCTGAGCCATGACAGGGTCATTGAAAGTCGCGTGGCAGAGGCTGCAGAACTTGTCTGGGTCTATCATCTCTCTATTCTGGTGCAAGGCTAAGGTGGAGGCCATAAGGAAAGGGTTTGTAAGGCGTTTCGACAGAGCTGTGGTGAGAAAGTTCAAACAGAAACAATGAAAAAACCCAGAAGGTGCCAGGCTTTCATGTATGCTGAATGCAAAGAAAGGCTGGGTCACTAGTTAACCACACTTGCATATGGGGCACTGCCTGTGCGGATCACACAGTGAAAACCTTCTCTAATTGAGAAGATATGGGGGAACTCAAAGACTGGCTCCTTTGTTTGGCAGCTTAAACTACTTTAGGCACGTGAATCCCTATTTTCTCATATTCCGAGGAGGTTCTGCACTTTTGCTACACACCTGCCAAATTACAATAGATGGGAGATGTACATGCTTGCAGTCTTTTCATCCTTCAGAACTCCCCAGAATGTCACAGCACACAGGAGAAGAAATGTGGGTATTTACTCCCATTCTTAAAGTACCCCAGTTATAGATCTGGAAGCCAGTGCACAGATACACAGCCTGAGGGTCTAGAGGGTCATTTAGAAAAGGCACCACACTAAGGGGGTCTTTTAAGCTACACTGCTTTCTAGGCTGAGTCGGGGAGAGGAGAATGACACTGACATTTAGTTACGAGCTTTGTATATATTCTTTTCTCATCTTCAGAATTATGCTCTGCAGTAGGTATCATCTTGCCACGATACAGAGAAAAACCGAGGCTCAGCTGGGTGAAATAACTTACCTAAGATCACTCAGTTAATGAGTGAATCCAGGTCTGTGTGACCCTAAACACCATGGCCTCTTTGCTAGCCAGGCTGCCAGAGTGTGGCAGGGAGACAAGAAGGCTACAGCCCATGTGTTTACCTACAGAAAACATCCTGGCTCGGGTCCATGAGTTCAGTTAATCAGCCTGGTATGGGCATATGTGTAAGCCTCCTGTGGTGCAACAAATGTCCTGACTATAGGCTGCACTGCTGCTTTAAAAAGTGGATGCTATGGTTCACTAATGAGCCCATGTGGCTGGAATGGTGTCAATCCAGTAATCACTGCTTTAAGAATGTGGTCTAGAACCCCCACCAACGGTGGAGGAGGGGTGGGCTTCAGCAGCACACACACACAGATGCTCTTTCATCTCCTCCACTTCAATGGGGGAAGTTTTGAGGATTTTCACAAGCCAGAAGAAACGTGCTGGCTTTTCCTACAATGGTTTTCCAGTACAGAGACTCTTAATTCCCCTGGCTATTAATTTTCCTTAGTCATTATTTCAACAAGTCACTGGAAAAGTAATGTACATGTTGCAGAATATTCAATAATATGAAAAAATATTCAATATGTGGTGTTGAGTGAAAAAAAAAAGCAAGTTATATACCAAACTATTTCTTTTGTCCTCAGTTCTGTAAAACAACTGGTGATGTGTAGAGAAAAACCAAAAGCATTGAGTTAAAGGATATTTTTCAGTATTTTCCACCTTTTCTACAGTGAATGTAGATTTTTGATATCAGAAGAGATAATCATAGTCATTAAAACATAAAAGTCATTCTTTAAGAGATACTAAAGAGAAACATCAGAAGTGAATGGTTAGTTAAAGTTGGAGGAACCATTTAATGGACATCCAATAAAAATGAGAGCTATGGGAGTCTTATTTCAGGAAACAATTTGAAATATAGAAAGAGAATTCTACAGGCCTGTTCACTGTAGTGTTATTTATAAATACCAACAAAGGAGAGGGAGAAAACGTAAATATTCATCATTAGAGGATGGTTAAATAAATGTGGTGCAATGGGATATTGTCATTAAAACTGTTTATGAAAAACTTTTTAATAACATGGAGAAATAAAAATGTTCTATTAGCAAAAAGAGTATAAAAGAAAATTATACACACAATATGATCATATCATTATTAAAAGACATGTGCAATCTATATGTGTGTACTGGTATTTTGAAATGCTGCCAACATATTAACAGTGTTTCTCTCTTGATGGTAGGATTTGGGTGGTATTTACTCTTCTCTTTGTACCTTTTGCATTGTTTGAACTAGAAGTAACAATGGGGAGTGTGTATTGTTTTTATAAAAACAATAAGGTTAAAGTATTTTACATTTATATACATAACCTAGACATACATAAAACAAATATAGACACAGATATACACACATACACATAACAAAAGATTATAGGAGAAACAGTACCCCAAAATGTTAACAGTGGTTGTCTTTGAACGCTAAAATTATGGGTATTTTTCTTTCCATTTATCTGTATTTTCCATACTTTCTACAATATGCTTGTATTACTTTTACATTAGAGAAACGTTTAATTTCAGATATATGGTTATAAATTCATGTAATAACATGGAAATGTGCTCTAACTACAAAATTAAAAGTTAAAGCAGGATACAAATGGTAAATGCACTAGGATTATAACTATATAAAAATATATCTGTTATGTGGCAAGGGCCAAAAGTAAATATGAAAAATAAACTTTTCAATATGGAATCTTTGGACCAGGAATATTCCAAGGAATTTTCCCATTTATGGAAAGACAAGTTCATATATGTCTAAAGATAAGTGATCTTACAAAGTTCTGTTCTTAAGCTAGTTTCCTTTGGCCTAATGTTTAATCTTTTTGGTACCATAAATGGTAGCAACACTGACTTCACAAAAAAGCAACTAGTACTAATATAACTCAATGATGAACAAATCAGAAGCAAGACCAATGACATGCTCCAGGTGATGAATGCCTGATCAACCACTGCATTTTATGTGGGGATTCCACTCACTATCTCGATGGTGCTAATAATACTGACAATAGCACCTGCTGGGTACTCTCTGGCAGTCCAGTGGTTAGGACTTGGCGCTCTCACTGCTGGGGCCCAGATTCAATCCCTCTTGGGAAACGAAGGACCTGCAAGCAGTGGAGCACAGCCCCAAAACAAAACGAAACAAAACAAAAAATCCTAAAATGTCATTTACTGAACATCTATTATGTCTCAGGGCCCTTATATACATTACTTCATCCTCATAATCTATGAAGTAGATGATATTATCAACATATTATAGGTGAGAAAACGTAGGCATGAAGAAGGTCAGTCATACAGATGGTAAATAGCAGTGCCAGGATTTAAACTTGGGCATCCACGACTTCATCTGTTGTTTCATTGCTAGAATACTAGATTTGGATGTGGTAAGACAGTATAATTATGAGTGATTTTTTTTCCCCCCTATTCTTTGAAGTCTTCTAAAACACAATTGTCTTGTTTTCATAATACAACAATTCAAAAAAGGACAAGTATTACAGATAGTATAGTCTACCTCTTGTTCCAAAATAAAGAAAAATTACTGAGATAAA
Organism: Antilocapra americana; assembly: GCA_007570785.1. Classification (NCBI taxonomy): domain Eukaryota; kingdom Metazoa; phylum Chordata; class Mammalia; order Artiodactyla; family Antilocapridae; genus Antilocapra; species Antilocapra americana. The sequence continues at coordinate 11,822,006 of ML661896.1, forward strand.
AATGAAATAAAGATCAAAGAACGTTCAGTCTTGACTAACTGCAGTTAGCAGAGATTTAAAATCCTAAAAAATCAGCAGTTAATGAGATGAAACTGAAGGCTGAGCCCCAGTGGTGACAAGATAAAGTAAGATAAAGTAAGACTTCTCTTATTTTAGAAGTCAATGCACTGGGAATGAATTCCTGGCAGTTACAAACAGTGTTTGTTGGGCAGCAGTGGCAGTGCTGAAGTAGTTAGCTCTGAAAGGCAAGTCCTTGTCTTGAGGAAAACAGGCAGCTTTGAGGATTAAAGTGAGCAGGGCATAACCTGAGCACACACAAAAAGGTAAGAATCTAACTTTTAACTTGGAATACATGGTAATAAGGGCAGGTGGATGCTAGCACGGAAAAATCTAAGTGAGAGAGGCAGGAGATAGAATGCTCTCCTGGTGTTCATAGCCTGGAGGACTTGGGCACTCCGGAGTTATAATTATTTGTCAGGACAAAAGCTCAGGGCTAAGAAGCTTCTATAGAGAAAGACTGATATAACCAAAGAAAGGAAGGTTAGGTGAGTATGACTCTGAGGCTGCATTTCAATGAAGCTCTATCTACTCTGATATTTTTAAGGGCTCTCAAAAGCAGTTCAACCTCTTCAAGTCTGTGGCCCCAGTGAGCATTTCTGGGAGCACCTGGCATTGGTGCCTTGAGGACGGGAGGGGTCCCGATATAGCACCACTCAGGAAAACCAGTACCTTCCACCTTAGTGGATTGCTGCTTCAGCTTTAAGTTCTTTGCGTGGGTCTTCCCCAGGTAGTGCGATTGGGCCACGACAGGGGAGGAAAAGGTCATGTTACAGATGGGGCAGCACTGGTTCTTGTCTTTGCTTCTGCTGCTCTTCTGGTTAGGAGAAAGAACACAGGTCTGATCACGCCACTGCCCGGCCAGAAAATCTTCACTGGTTCCCCACTGCCCATAGGAGAATGGGCCTTCAAGGCCCCCTTCACACACTAACCCCAACCTACCTTTCTGGATTCTTTCTGAGCTACTTCATCCCATGCTCTACTTACCATTCCCCGTTTTGTTCTCTGCTACTTCCATGTTTTATTTGGGCCATTCCTACTGCCTAGAATGATCCTCCTTTCTTTCTTGCCTGGCATATGTCTGCTCAGCCTTCAAGGCCCAGATTAAATATCACCTCTTCTGAGAGACTTTTACTTGAGAAAATTACTCAGTAAAGAATTATCAACCAGCTTTGTGTGATTATTCCAGGAAGAATTAACTTTATTCTTCCTCTGGAATACATTAAATAGACCTCTATCATACCACGTGTCACCCTAAACTGACAGTGTCATAGCTTAGGAGCCTTTCCTGTGGACTAAAGTTCAACATTTGGGCAAAGACCGTTAGACTCATCTATGTTTCCTATCCTTAGCACCCTGGTGGAGACTGGCACACAGCAGATGTTCAGGGTTTATTGAACAAGCAGACCATTGGATTTTATTTGATGATTATGACTAGGCTAGAAAACAATGTTAGCCTAAAAAGCCTATGTTAAGGGCTTCCAGGATCTCTTTCAAGTCTGCTCTCTGAATTTTTTAAAATATTTATTCTAAGACAGGATTTCTCAACCTTGGTACTATTAACACCTGGGGTTGAATAATTCTTTGTTGGATGGGGAGGAGTCTGTGATCTCATTTGAACTACTGGACCACCCCGAGAGTTGAAGGATTGGAGATATAAAGAGGTAAAGTGACTTGCCCAGGGCCACAGAGTTGATCTTGTTTTTCTGAATTCTACATCATAAGGAGGGCAACTAGAGGGTTAGTCCAGTGAAGGTGGAGAAGGGATGAGCAAGGCCCTTCCATATCTGTGGCCCCTGTGATAGGGAGGCACAATTTGTGGTGTAAACTCTAACTCACTGAACATCCACTAGGAATTGTAATTTGACTTCACAATACTCTTACAAGGTAGCAACTGTTATCTCTACAGAAAGGTTAAGTAACTTGTCCAAGGTCACCCAACCAGTAAGTTGTAGAGCTAGTATTTGGCCCTAGTCTGCTGACTTCTCATCCCATAATATTTGCACAACAAAAATAATGGTACACCTGAGGGATTGGGGTTGTTTCAGCATAATTCTCACAGTATTGCTAAGGCAAAAGGAAACATGTTTACATCTTGATCATTTGGAAAAGTGTTCCTTCCACTTGTTTATTCCCAATATTCAAGTGCTAAACTCAGTTCTTTCACTGGATCTCAAGAAAGTAAGCATCCTGGTTTTCTTCTGCTTTCTCTTCTTGAGTGGGGCATGGACAGCTGTTCTACTCTAACAAACTATTTGGTGTACTGTATAACAATGGTTCCATTTACTGAGCCCCTACTATGTGCCAGGCTCTGTGTTGGGTGCTTTAATAAACCTTCCTTTATTTTTGTTTGGAAAAATCCTGAAAGGTAGTTGATATTAGCATCCTCATTATTACAGAGGAAGAAATTAAGCCTCAGAAAGGATTAAGACTTGCCCAAGTCACACAACAGGGCCGGGATTTGAAGCCAAGTCAGTCTGACTCAAAGCCCACGCTCTTTCCACCACACCAACCTGCCTGCTGGCTTCATCAGGAAGCGAGTGGTCTCAACATGGCAGCTGGATTACCTGATCTGAGTCTAGCCTCTTCATTTCCCCCTTTAGTGTCTCCATTCCATGGATTGCTAGGTATCTCTTCACTTTGTTGGCATGTTTTTTGCTCTGTAAGAACCCAGGAAAAAGATCAAAGGTACCCAAATGCCATTTCATACCTAAGGCACTCAAAAATATCTACTAGGTTTTCAGTGGTTCATCCTCACAGAAACTTTTGAGGAGAGGGTGGGGGAAAAACCTACTTTATTGAATTCCTACTTTGTATAAGGTACTTAGATGCTGTCCAACTAATCACAAAAATTTATGAGAAAATTATCATCTCAATCTTACAGATGAGGAAACTGAGGCTGAAGATAATGAGGTTTCTTGACCAAGATGAGTAGCAGAGTTGTGATTCGACTACAGGTTTATTTAAAGCCAAAGCATAGATTTTCTACTACACCAAGCTGTAAGGGAACATACAAGTACAATGATCTTGATTTGCACGGAGAAATGAAACTCAGAAAAATTAAGTCAATCAGTCAAATTACAACAATCAGTCAAATTAAGACTCAGTCAAAAATTAAGCCAACATGTATGGAGGCAACATCTGGGTGGCTAAGAAGGAATTCACTGTGCAAGCCAGAGAGAAGAGGGGGCTTGGCATTGGGTCTAGAAAGTACTAAGGTACAAGGGCATACCTGATAGTGTGCCAGCTTCTGGGACTCAGAAATGAGCAAGGCGCAGCAAACCTTACACTGGGTGTTGGTGAAGAGACACTCGTTCTTCTGGATCATGTGTTCCACTACAGAGAGGAAAATAAAAGCTCTGTGAGTTAAAAATTTGCCTCAATAGCACCGTCTTTGAATGCTGCCTCAGATGCAGGCACTGAATAATGGAATGCCATACTACTAAATCTGCCACCCCTCCCTTACGGGCTTTCATGACTCAGGCTATATTTGCCACCGAACCTAAAACTTACTTTATAATTTTATGTAGGCCAACTTTCTTTACTAAATTATTTTAAAAAGGAGTCTTTAAATTACAAACTTAAGTAAAAACCAATAAAAATGAATACATTAAAAAGGAAACAATTCTAGCTAGCTACTGGTGTGAGAAGCTTGCAGAGCTCCCTAAAAGGAACATTAAGAGAGTGGCAACTGTGAGGAGAGGTGTTAAGACATAATAGCAACCAACTGAGACGTCTTCTCACATAGAACTGGAAGGACTGAAAGACTTGAAAAGGAAATAATTCTCTTACTGTTCTTGATCTGATTTTGAAATATCTAAAATTACTCAATATGTTATGTAAGTTCCACACTGTAGGAAATCACAGTATTAATCGTGCTTAATTGTTGCACCTGGAAAACAAGGCTTTACTTTTTGAGGAGGGAGTAAAATCTCACTCCAGACATTTCTATCATCATGACATTGATAATCTGAGGCAGGGATAAGTCTAGAAAACCTTGATGAGATGGCAAATCCGTGTTTTTCATCTTCTCTGGATCAAAAAGCCGTCAAGATTTCCTGGAGGGAACTTTTGGGTGGGGAACTTTTAAGGTACTTCTTCTTCAAGTAGGTAGGTACTTCCCCAGCAAGAACTAAAGCTTATTTATAACAGCCCTTTTGGGAAGAAGGGGTGTTGTCTGGCTATATTTCTGCTCTTTGGGGTCCCTTGTTTATTTACCCATATTTCTCCTAGTGTTTGGTAAATTTTTCTGAAAAACTTTGGCTGCCTCAGCTATCCTCAGAGAAAATAAAGGAAGTGGATCTGTGAATAGATCTGGGCCAGAGCTTTTTAATTTTTATTTATTTATCTTTGGCTGTGCTGGGTCTTCACTGCTGTGCATGGGCTTTCTCTAGTTGCAGCAAGCAGGGGTTACTCGTTGCAGTGGGAAGGCTTCTTATTGCAGCAGCTTCTCTTATTGCAGAGCACAGGCTCTGTGGTGCATGGGCTTCAGCAGTTGCGGCAGATGGGCTCAGCAGTTGTGGCTCCTGGACTCCAGAGCACAGGCTCAATAGTTGTGGCACATGGGCTCAGTTGCTGTGTGGCATGTGGGATCTTCCTGGATCAGGGATTGAACTCGTGTCTCCTGCATTGGCAGGTGGATTCCTTACCACTAAGCCACCAGGGAAGCCCCTGAGAGCTTTTTAAAGGGAGGGTGAGAAGCTCCTCAGAATGCAAAGCCCACAGGGGGAAAATGTTACCCAGGGTCCAGTCATCCTCTCCTTGCCTGAAGATGTTGGCTTATTTTATTAAAGGAGATGGGGTTCCCTCTCAAGAATATTCAGAATCTGATTCCCAGAGACTAAACAGGGTAAGGACCATGTCATTTACGACTTTGTATCCCCAATACTTAATAAAATGCATGACCCAGAATGGTCATCATTAAAAAGTCTACAAATAACACATGCTGAAGAGGGTGTGGAGAAAAGGGGGACTCTCTTACACTGCTGGTGGGAACGTAAATTGGTACAGGCACTACAGAAAACACCACGGAGGTTCCTTAAAAAACTGAAAAAATAGAGTTGCTGTATGATCCAGCAATCCCACTCCTAGGTATATATCCAGACAAAACTGTAATTCAAAAAGATACATGTACCTCTATGTTCATAGTAGCACTATTCACAATAGCCAAGACATGGAAACAATCTAAATGCCCATCAATAGATGAATGGATAAAGAAGATGTGATACCTATATACAATAGAGTACTACTCAGCCATAAAAAAAAGAATGAAATAATGTCACTTGCAGCAATATGGATGCACCTAGAGATTATCATACTGAGTGAAGTCAGACAGAGAAAGACAAATACCATGTATCACTTACATGCAGAATCTCAAAATATTACACAAATGAACCTATCTATGAAACAGAGACAGACTCACGGACATGGAGAACAGACTTGTCGTTACCAAGGGGAGGGAGTGGAAGAGGGATGTATTGGGAGTTTGGGATTAGGAGATGCAAACCACTATATGTCGAATGAATTAAACAAAAAGGTTCTACTGTATAGCACAGGAAACTATATTTAATATCCCATGATAAACCATAATGGAATATGAAAAAAATCACTTTGCTGTACAGCAGAATAGTGTAAATAAATTACACTTCAATAAAACAATCAAGTCTCTGAGGCAGGAATAAGTCTGGCATATGCAAGAAATGAAGAGGACACTGTCGATGTAGTATGGTGAACAAGTGCATAGTGGTAGGAAATAAAGTTGGGAGACAGCTTGAGGCCTCCCAGATAATGCCGAATGAGTACAGGCCTCATAAACCATGGTCTGAACTATGGATTTTATTCTTAGTGCAATGAGAAGTGACAAGATATGGCTTACATTTTGAAAAGATTAGTCTGTTCATTGTGTCAGCAGACTGTATGGGAACAGGAACAGAAGCAGGGAGACCAGGGAGGAGGCTGCTGCAGTCTTCTAGGCAGCAGATGACAGAAATTTGGACCAGGCAGGTTGTCAGTGGAGATGAAGAAAAGTGGATGGATTTGGAATTCCTTGTAGCTCAGTGGGTAAAGAATCTGCCTGCAGTACAGGAGACCCGGGTTCAATCCCTGGGTTAGGAAGACCCCCTGGAGAAGGAAATGGCAACCCACTCCAGAATTCTTGCTTGGAAAATCTCATGGACACAGGAGCCTGGTGGGCTGCAGTCCATGGGGTCGCAGAGTCGGGCATGACTGAGCGACTAACACATATTTCTGGAAGTAGATCTGACATCCAATTTCTCTGACTGGAAGGAGGGGGTGAAGTAGGACAGAAGTCAGGGATAACTCCTAGGTTTTGAATTTGAGTAACAAGTAGATGAGAAGTGGAGGAAGACAGTGTTGGAGGGGAAATTAAGACTTTTCCCTTCAGCTATATTAAACACAAGTGGTCTATCATACTCATGGGTAGATATCAGGTAGTCACCTAGAGATGCAAGCCTGGAGTTCAAGGGAAAGGTCAGAGCTGGAGATATAAATTGAGAATCATCAGTGTATTTATCATGTTTAAAGTGGTGGACAGGAAGAAGATGCCTAATATAGATGGAAAAGGAAAGAGTTCTTGGGATTTTAATATTTATTTATTTTGACTGTGCTGGGTCTCTGTTGCTGTGCGCGCTTTTTCTTCAGTTGTGGAGGGTGTGGGCTTCCCATTGCAGTAGCTTCTCTTGTTGCAGAGCACAGGCTCTATGGTGTACAGGCTTTAGAAGTTGCATCTTGTGGGCTCAGTAGTTGTGGTTCTCAGGCTCTAGAGCACAAGCTCAGTACTTGTGCCACACAGGCACAGTTGCTCTGTAGCAAGTGGAATCTTCCTGGATCAGGGACTGATCAGTGTCTTTGGCACTGGCAGGCGGATTCTTTACCAGTCCCAGGGAAGCCCCTGGGATTTTGAGTCCTGGACCCTCCAAATTTAGAAGTCAGGCAGAGAAAGTGAGATTGAACGTAAAATGAGTATAAGGTGGAGCTTGCAGCGATAGTAGAGTGAGGAGATCTTCATCCAGAGCAACTATAAAACTGGACAAAGTTGACAGAAACAATCCCTTCAGTACTCTGGAAACTGAACAAAGGCACTTAACAATCTGGGAAGCAGTTATGCTTGTACATCTGCTGAACTCTGGATAAGAACAATAGGGATCTGGGACTGCTCTCATCACCTCCCACACTCAGTCAGATCAGAGGTTCTACCAGGAAGAGGCAGGATGTGAGAACCAACAGCTTCCCCATGAAAGAGGAAATTACTTGAGTTGGAGTGGTGCACAATGCCCCGATCTTTTGATAATGCCGGTGGAAGTGATGGTCTCAGAGGCAGGTGAACAGGAAAGGCCAAAGGCTCTACTATAACCTGAGCTTAGTCATGTCTGTAGCTGAGACTGTGTGGCACTGGGGACCTAAGAGGGCCTAAGGTGACTAAATACTCCTGGCCAACTCTGGTTGTTCACATGAACAGAAGTGATGCAAAAGAGCCTGTCAGAAAGTAAAAGTTAGGGCTGACTTTAAAATGGCCTAAACTTTGAATGCCCTTTCCTACATACCCACAGATCCAACTGCAGAGGACTGAGGCCTTACTGGCTCCAGGTGTTACTGAATCACTGGCTGACCACTAGCAACATATAGACATGTGGAAGACATATTATAAAAATGAACCAAATTGGGAATATTTGCTCTTCAAGTCTATTTTTTAAAAAATATGGAATGCTTCACGAATTTGCGTTGTCATCCTTGTGCAGGGACCATGCTGATCTTCTCTGTATTGTTTCAATTTTAGTATATGTGCTGCCCAAGCGAACACTGTTCTTCAAGTCTTAAGCCACTAGATAAGCAGTTTTCTTCCAAGCTGGGAGGAAGCCGTAACTATGTCATCATGAAATCACATGGAGAGACCCTGAGACTACATGAAAAAAAGAGACACCTAGTCAGCCTCCAGAAGTTCCATCCACTATTGTTTCAACTCTAGCCACCATCTGATTCCAATTGCAAAAGAGACCTTGAGTCAGAACTGTCCAGTCAACCCTTTCCCGAATTCCTGACTTACAAAAATCTGTGAGAAGTTCATGGGGCTGGAGGAAGCTAAGGTCCACAGAGGAGGAAAAAGAACTTACATGAGTTATCAGAATTCTGAGAAGGTGGCCTGAATGTGCATCCCTGTTGCTCAGATACAACTCTAATCCATCTACCAATTACCACAGGGGACAGGTTTGATACAGGTAATTAGGTGCGTAGAAAATAATGGAAAGACTGAAGGTACTAGGCTGAGCCTTCTGGAAATGTCTCCAGGAACAATGCATGCGTAACTGTTCCAACATCTGAGCTACAGTCTCTGAGGCCTCCACTGCATCCTTGCTGAAGTAAAAAGCTCCATGTCACTGAACAGGCCTCTCAACCTATGAAGCTGGAGAATAGATGCTGGAACACTGATGTGGGAAGACCTTATAGTTTTACAATTTTTTTTAATAGTACCAATAGTCTTAGGAATGTGATTTTCACCACATTTCTGCCTTCCAAATCTTATGAGAAAGCACCTAACTGGTAGGATTTATTTTGTATCTATATTGTAAATAATCAGAAGATGTATGTGGCAGAGGCTGAGAGATTTAGAATGTGAAACAGAGGGCTGATTTTCACAGGGTCATGAAGGAGGGACAGCAAATCTAGCCATATCAACAACTAAATTAAATGTCAATAGTTTAAATAGCCCACTTGAAAGGCAGAGATCATTAGAGGATAAAAAAGCAAGAATCAAACAATGGAATTCTATTTAACACTAAAAAAGAAGAAAGTATTAATACTCACTACAATTTGGCTAAACCTCAAAAACATGCTGAGTGAGAGAAACAAAATGCAAAAGACTATGTATTATATGTTCCATTTATGTGAAAAGTTTAGAGAGGGCAAATTTATAGAGAAAGGAAACAGATTAGTGGTTGCCAAGCGCAGGAGGTGAGAGTGGGGATTTAATGTAAAAGAGCACAAAAGAGGGACTTCCCTGTTCAGTGGCTAAGACTCCACATTCCCAATGCAGGTGCCCTGAGTTTGATCCCTGGTCAGAGAACTAGATCCCACATACTGTAATAAGACTTGGCACAGCCAAATAATAAATAAATTAAAAAAAAAAAAGAGCACAAAGGAACTAACTGGAGTGATGGAAATATTCTAAGTTGGACTAGGGTTATACAACTCTGTATTTTTACTGCAAATCATTACAGTTTTATAATGGGTGAATTTTATGGTGTGTAAATTACAACTCAATGAGAAAACAAAAATTATAACTAACAGAAAACAAAAAACCCAAGGTGAGTAGGACTTGGTGTTATAGGCATCTACCTAGACCTCAAACAAATCATTGGACAAAGTGAGATCAGAGAAATTAATTGGTTTTTAAGTGATTCTGTGCACTCATACACACATGAACAGTTCACTTTCCAGAGCACAGCTGCTGTGTTCTCTGCTTCAAGGTCCAGAGCATGCCTGCTCTGTCCCCTAAGGACAAAGGTCACTTCCTCTTTGTGTACCCCCAACTCTTAGACTTTCCTCTTTACTGCACCCACTAAATTATACTGCAACTGTCTTGGCGTCTGCTTTCTGGATTAGACCACAAGCCCCTCTGGGGCAAGGACAGTATTTTCATCTCTGCAGCTCTGATTTCCAGCCAATCCTGGGAAGAGAGTATTTGTCAAATTAATGAAAGGACAATTGTAACTCTGTGCCAAACAAGTTTCAAAGTATAAGAATGAGGGAGATAGCAACCTCATATTAATTTAAGACTCACACAAGACTGGTGAAGTATAGTATATACTGGTAAAGACATAGGATATAGGTCTGTCGTGTGTACCACTCCAAATTTTAACATATCTTCCTTGGATGTGGTCAAAAACTTCATTTTATCCCATGGCAATCAGTTCACAAGCAATATATTAACTTCCAAGTTTAGTCTGCTCAGCAAGCAAACAAATCCTTAGAGAAATCTGATTTCTCTGTAGATTACCTGACAGGATTAGCACAAAAGCCCAGTTTGTGTACTTCTGGGTTAGAGTTAAGCAGCTGGCTCTGCTAAGAACTGTGAAATGGGTCACAAAACGGGGTCACAGCAGCTCTTTCCATTCCCCTCTTTCTATCTCCCTGTTATCCAGGGCCAGGTCAAGTGCAGAGCAAGCTGGGAAGCCCAGAAATGCACTCCTAGGTGGCCTTATATATTCTATTCTCCTCAACTTTGGGCCAAGGGTGGGATACAAACAAGAAGCTGAAGCCAAAGAATGCCCTGGCCAGGTTCTCAGGCTCCTGGCCCCCATATTAGAAAAAGGACCCAGCTGGTGGAGACAAGAGAAGAGACACCGAAAAACAGAGGTAAGCCAGGACTCAGCCACCAAATCCAGAAGGAACAGTGAGGCAAGGAGGCGGCCTTCTAGAGCCAGCGAAAGTGTGGGGCATGAAAGAAGGGGAGGCAAGAGACACTAGAGCGGGGGAACCTGGAAACTGGGCTACGCGTCTGGCAGGGAAGGTTCTGGGGGTCTCCGAGATAGTCTAGACGGCAAGCCGAGAGATTTCAGTCCTGGAATTCAGGAAGAGGTGAGCTCTGGTGGGTGACGAAGGCGGAGGAACGAAGCCCACGGCCAGAGCGTGAGAAGGCCCTTGACTATCTGCGCGCTATTCTTGGGGTGCCGCAGCCTGGATTTTTAAGGGTAGCTGGCCCACGGCGCCCGGGCCACAGCGTGGAGCACGAGTCAGGGAGTCCCCTGGCGCCTCGCGCAAGGGGGCGGGCTGAGCGCCAGGGGGTGTGACCGTAGACCCGGGGACCGGTCCACGTCCCCGCCCCGCGCTTCCGCCACTCCCCGCAAAACGAGAGGGCGGGCGAGGGGTTTCCAGCTTCTGAAGCCCCCGGACTCACCTTCTTCCCTCCCCACTGGTTGCGACCCGGACACTGCTTCCCACAGGCGGCGCGCCCTCTCGCGGTCGAAGCGCAGCCCATCCGGTTCCCGGCCCTCCCGCTCCTCCGAATTGTTATACGACCGGGCTCCGCCGCTGTCCGTGTTCTCTACCGTGCCCAATGCAGGATACTCCATCTTCCCCGCAAGCCCCAACCGGCCGATAGCCGTTCATGAACCTTGATCTCGCGAGATGTGGCTGGGAAGATGACTTTGCCCGGCCAAGAAATCTCGCGAGGTTTGGGCACCGCAGGCTCCTTTGCGGCTCTGGCACGCGCGCTTCTTTCTTGTCGCTGCGGAGCTCGTGCGGTGGATTCGAAAGTCGGTCGTTCCACGGCAGCCCCCTCCTCTGGAGCAGGGCCGTGCGGTCCTTGGCTCAGGGTTCTCACCTTGCTAACGGCCAACTTTTGACACTTCTGCTTTTGTTCTCATGAAGGCCCTGTTATATGGGAATATCCTTTTCATTTAGCTAGTAGGGCAACAGAGGCTCAGAACTTAGAAATGATTTACTCACGAGTTCGCTACTATTAAGTGGTAGAGCTGGGACACGATTACTTTTATATTAGATACCATTTGAGTTCCAGGTGCTGACACCTAGGCCAGAACTCTTCCTAAACCCCACTCCAAAGTAACCGTCAAAAGTCAAAATGTGATCTTTCAACCCCACACCTGCTCCTTCCCTCATCTTTCGGAGCCCCGATCTCTTGCTATGGTATTTGTAATGTCCTTACTGGTCCCTTCACTTACCTTTCAGGTATTCCCAAAACAGCAGCCCCAGCGATCCTCCTAAAGCAAGCCATATCATGATATCCCATGCTTCAATTCTCCAAAACCTCATCGTTCTCTTTGAAAGTCAACGTCATTGGTTTAGTCGACAGGGCTATACAATATGAATTCCCTTAACCTTCCTGACCTCCTCACCTACTGTGTTAGCCTCCAACCCCTTCGTTCCTGTCCCACTTACCCTGTTCTGGAATGCACTTCCCCCACATCTCCTCATGGCTCAGCCTCATTTCTGTGTGCCCCTTCACGTACACTTCATACCCTCCTTTACTGCTCTCTTTATTTTTTCTCCTTAAAACTTACTATAAGATATAGCATGCACTTCTCTTTTTATCTTGTTTGTTGTTTGTTTCCCCACTAGAAGGCAAGCCCCAAGAAAGCAAGAATTTTGGCTATTTTGTTCTCAGCTGAATCTCCACCATTTTGAAATAAAGTCGGAATCCTCCTAGGTGCATACAAAATATTCGTTGAATAAATTAAACTTTTGATATAAAGTTATCTCAGCCTTATTTATTCAAATGTTTGTTGAGAGTTATCTATGAGCTAGATGTTTTGGGGCATTGGAATACAGCCGTGAACAAGAAAGACACAGGAGGGACTCCCTGGTGGTTCAGTGGTTAAGACTTTGCACCCCTAATGCAGGGGGCTCAGATTCAGTCCCTGGCCAGGGAACTAGATCCCACATGCTGCAACTAAAGAACCACAATGCTGCAATGAATATCTAGTATCCCATGTGCCACAACTGAGACCTGATACAGCCAAACAAATAAATTATTAAAAAAAAAAGACAGACAAGGGAGTGTTTTTTATTCTAGTGAAGGAGAGTGTAATAAGTCAACAGGTAGAGAAAATAAAACAGGAATATATATTGGGTGAATGATAGGAGAGGAACGTTGTTAGGGTGGTAAGAGAAAGCCTCTGAAACAATGACATTTAGCTTAAGACCTGACTGAGGAGAATGGATTGGCCATGCAAAGAGCTGAGGAAGAGTGATCCAGGCAGAGGAAACAGCAGGTGCAAAGGCCCTGAGGCAGGAGTAAGCTTGCTGTTTAGGAGAACAAGAAAATGGACAGTATGATTATAGTCCAGTGAACAAGGGTGACAGTGATATCAAAGGAGGAGGAGGAGAAGAAGTTTTTATTGCCTGAGATCACACAACTCATCGGTTACTCATTTAGCTCTGTGAATTTTGAATTCTAGCTCTGTGTCAGGTCTCATGCAAGGCTCTGGAGCTTCCAGTGCAAGAGATGACTGATGCTTGTGCAGTGCTGTATAGTTTATGAAGCACCTTTAACATTAAACAATAAACCAACTTTATTTACAGTTGACTTAAACACAAAATCTTGGGTTCTGAATCTGTGATGCTTCCAAGCAGGGAAGCCAGCACAGGGGCCAATCCAAGTTATCTTACTCAATAGCATCATATCGAGCAAGAGAAGGCCTGCAGTGGCAGAGGTAGAGGGTCTGATTCAGTCTCCGTCTGGACTACATCTCCCCACACTGTGAGATCACCACAGGTAGCTAGGGCTTATTGTTGGGGCCTGTGGGAACATTCTCAATCTTTCTCATCACCAAAAGTCCATCAGTGATCTTTCCAAACACCACCAGCTTCCCATCTAGCCAATCACACTTAGAGCAGGTGATGAAAAACTGGCAGCCATTTGTACTGGGACCGCTGTTTGCCATGGAAAGCAGGCCTGGAGCTGAGTGTCTAAGCTTAAAATTTTCATATGCTAATGACCCCCAGTAGATACTGGTGACTCCAGTACCATCTCCATTAACAAAATCTCCACCCTGAGTCATGAAATCTTTTATGTCCCTGTGGAAGGTCTCCCTTTGTATCCTATTGGAATCCCGTCTTTTCTGAATTCTCCTGTGCAGAACTGCCTAAAATTCTCAGCAGTCTTAGGCACAATGTCTACAAAGAGCTCAGCCTTCATGCGGCCAATTTCCTGGCCACCAATGCTGTCATCAAAGAATACCATGGGGATTGACAGGGCGTGAATTTGCCACCTCCATGGCTCTGACCCAGAAGCAGATGAAGCACCTTTAACATTTAATCATCAGGGTGATTCTCTTATGGTAGATTCTTATTTGTCAATAAACGCAGAGAGGTAAAGGTTTTATCAGGGTCATACAGCTAATTAGTGACAGAGCCTAATCACTTTTGTACTTGAACTTACCAGTCCTCAGACTACAAATCCATATCTTTTTGCCAATACCAGATGACCTAAAAACTGATGACTATATGTTACTTATTTATCTTAAAGAGGATTTCTAGATACTTGTATTTGCATTTTGCTGTTTGCTAAGTTGCTTTAGTCATGTCCGACTCTGCAACCCTATGGGCTATAGCTCACCAGGCTCCTCTGTTCATGGGATTTTCCAGGCAAGAATACTGGAGTGGTTTGCCATCTCCATCTCCAGGGGATCTGAATTATTCAGTTAGAAATATCAAGGGATAGAGAGCATCTCTGTTTAAGTCCCAGAACTCAAGCATATGTAATTTTAAAAACACAATGGAACAAGTCTTGAGAATAGGATACTTAACATGCTTTAGGTTTTTGAAAAACAATCCCCAATTCTTCACTGTCAATCCAATTAGATACTCAAAATAATTTCCATTTATTCTCCAATGAATGCTGTCACAATTTGTCTCCTCTGTCATCACTGATGCGGAATCCTGAGCTACAGCACTGAGTATCTGAACAGTCACGTCACCAGTTTTCTGCTTTGTCTCTGTGTAAATGCCTCTAATATTGGTCTAGGCCCGGACTCCTTATTGGGACCCAGAAGTCTAGGTAATGCTTTGTGTTTGTGGGGCTGGTTTTTTAATTTCTTCCCTGTGGAAAATGAGAATCACTTCTTTGTGTATTCTACAGTGTACTGTTGCTATGGGAGAAGAACAATCACAAAGAAATGGCTTTGCCAAGGGACAGGAATTGACCACAGTTCAACAAATATTTCAGTTGGATAAACTCTGATTGTGTGCATTCTTGGGCATGCAAACCCACGCTACAGAGCTTTTTAGTAAAATATAGTTTCTGCTCTCAGAGAGATTAAACTCTGGAGATGAAAGTATCTACTATATACATAATATCTGAAAGTTATGTTAACTGCTATAATGGAAGTGACAAATGTTTTGATTGTGCCCAGTACTTAATTTATAGAGGTGACTGAGGTATGCCACAGGAGTTCAATGCCATTGAAAGTTTTATTATGCAGAGTTCCCAAGAGGCACATGCAGGGACCTAAGCCCAAAAGTTGGCCAGGAGGCAGAAGGTGTGTGGAGAAAGCTTTGCCCAGAGACTTTATTATGGTTTCCATAAGAAGAAATGGGTGAGGCAAGGAAAGAGATTGAGTTGGCTACTTTGAATAATTTTTTTTTTTAAGAATTTTGTTATTTTAAAATATTTATTTATTTTTATTTTTGGCTGTACTGGGTCTTAATTGTGTGTGGGCTTCCTCTAGCTGTGGTGATGGGGGGCTACTCTTTACTTGTGGCCTGTGGGCCTTTCCTCGTGGTGGCTTCTCTTGTGGCAGAGCACAGGCTCTTAGGCCACACAGGCTTCAGTATTGTGGTGCATGAGCTCAGTAGCTGTACCACACGGGCTTAGTTGCTCTGTGGCATGTGTGATCCTCTCCCACCAGGGATTTAACCCATGTCTCCTGCATTGGCAGGTGGATTCTTAACCATTGGACCACCAGGGTAGTCCCAGTTTGAATAATCTCAATGGCTCTGGGCCACACAGGTGATCCCTAGTTTTCTGGTACCTGGCCCTGGGTGATATAGGGCAGTGAGAATATTGGTTTGGTGCCTAAGAGTCCATAAAGGAGGTGGTTAGGCATACTGGTTTGGATTGGTTTGTTTGCACAAAAAAAGTGTGATCGAAGGCAAGTTGTTTTCTATCTCTATAAATTATCGAACCCTGAGAGGAACAGTTCCATTCTTGTCTGCAAGGCCCAAGATGTCAAAGCATCAATAAAATAAAGCAGGAGAAAAAAAAAACATGTCTAGTGTGGATAGGGTGAAACAATGAAGCTACAGTTGTGGGGATCATGATGGTTTCTGGGTTACCCTATATGATGCAAACACATCTCTAGCTGTTAGAAGTGGCCATAGATTAGTTTTTTTTTTAAACAGGATATGAGCAAGTGTTATCTCAAATCTGAAAAATTAATCTAAAAAACAGCATGGGTGCTCCTGAGGGAAATGGTGGAAAAGCCACACTCTGGGAATGATCTTCGCTACAATCCTAGTCTATTTCTCAGGCTGGGTCATTTTTATTAGTGTCTTCAGGGAAGCAGTGTCTTCAGCAGATGCCAAATTTTAATTCAGTGGCTTTCCAAGGAGAGATTAAGTGTATAGTGGAGTTTGCTGATCCCAGATTGGGATTTCCAGAGGATTTTGAGAGGAGGAAGATTAGACTGGTTTCAAATAGAGCTGCTTAACTTTTTCAGTGTCATAGCACACTTAGAAAATGAGCATGTCTGTATGGCAAGTTAGAGCAAACAGAAAAGACTGCTTCTCATCACCCTCATGGCAATTTAGGGATTCTAACCATTTTCAGCTCTACCAAGACACCCTTGGGGAAGAAGAGGTGGATAGTCAGAGCCATATGAGGAGCAGTGGATGGTCATGATGTTTTGGACCTAGATGATATCTGAGGCAAGCGGCTGGGGATTAACCTCAATAATCTCTGAGGGAAAAAACCAAACAGGCAGTCATTTAAAGCTATGAGGTTTTCAGCTTGACGTCAGCTGCTCCATTCTGCTCCGTGACTTCTGTGACCTTAGGGAAATTGTTTCACGTTTGTAAGTCTTCTTTATTTGTAAATGAAAAAATGAAAATTATTTTAAATAGTGATTGTGAAGATTAATGAAAATAATCTCAAACTACCTAGCACATTGCATGGTAATGTGCTAATATCACAAAATACATGGTAGTTGTTACCAGTTTATTTCAAGACCCACATTTTCCTATAATTTAACAAATTGATACTACACTCTAGTCTCCATCTCGGTAAAGACTGTATTACTTCAATCCTGCTTTTCTAGAGCCAGTTTTAGATCCTATAATTCTGAGAACTAGTTTCAGTTCTGTACATTTGATTGTGGGTCAGAATGATATAGTCTAGTTAATGTATCTAAGGAAATCTAGAATGGCTTAAAATGATCAATGAAGTTCTGTTATCTTTATCAAAGGATTTCCAAGAAATCAGTACGAATCTTGAACTGGCATAGTAGTTTTAGTCACATCAAATCAGTAGGCTTTATTTAGAGCCCACTACAGTATGTGCCAGTGTCTTAGTCCATTTGGGGTGTTATAACAAACTATGATAGGTTGAGCAGCTTAAATTACAAACATGTATTTCTTATAGTTCTTGAGGCTGAAATATCCAAGACTAAAGTGCTGGCAGAGCTGGTTTCAGGTGGGGGCCTTCTTCCTGGTTCATAGATAGTCTGTCCTCACATGGCAGACAGGGTGAGGGAGCTCTCTAGGATCTCTTTTATAAGGGCACTAATCCCATTAATAATCCCATCCTAATCATCTAGTCACCTCCCAAAGGGCCCACCTCCAAGTACCATAACAGGGATATTAGGATTTCAACATCTTAATTTTGGAAGGACATAAACAGTCTGTTTCAGCCAGGCATTGTAATATACCCCCTCACTAACAAAACTTTTGACTCCCCATTGCTTTCAGGACAGAGTTAAAATGTCCCACTGTGGTGTAAGAGGTCCATTATAGTATGACTCTTTCCCTCTCCACTTCCTTCTGGTATTTTCCCAAGTGCCTTGTTCAGTTCAGTTACTCAGTTGTGTCCAACCCTTTGCAACCTCATGGACTGCAGCACACCAGGCCTCCCTGTCCATCACCAGCTCCTGGACCATACTCAAACTCATGTCCATTAAGTTGGTGATGCCATCCAACCACCTCATCCTTTTCTCCTCATGCCTTCAATTTTTCCCAGCATCAGGGTCTTTTCCAATGAGTCAGGTCTTCACATCAGGTAGCCTAAGTATCGGAGCTTCAGCCTCAGCATCATTTCTTCCAATGAATATTCATGACTGATTTCTTTTAGGATGGACTGGTTGGATCTCCTTGCAGTCCAAGGGACTCTCAGGAGTTTTCTCCAACACCACAGTTCAAAAGCATCAATTCTTCAGTGCTCAGCTTTCTTTATAGTCCAACTCTCACATCCATACATGACTACTGGAAAAACCATAGCTTTGACTAGATGGACCTTTGTTGGCAAAGTAATGTCTCTGCTTTTTTAATATGCTGTCTAGGTTGGTCATAGCTTTTCTTCCAAGGAGCAAGTGTCTTTTAATTTCATGGCTACAGTCACCATCTGCAGTGATTTTGGAGCCCCCCAAAATAAAGTCAGCCACTGTTTCCATTGTTTCCCCATCTATTTCCCATGAATTGATGATACTGGATGCCATGATCTTAGTTTTCTGAATGTTGAGCTTTAAGCCAACTTTTTCACTCTCTTCTTTCACTTTCATCAAGAGGCTCTTCAGTTCTTCTTCTCTTTCTTCCATAAGGGTGGTGTCATCTGCATATCTGGTGATTGATATTTCTCCTAGCAGTCTTGATTCCAGCTTGTGCTTCTTCCAGCCCAGCATTTCTCATGATGTACTTTGCATATAAGTTAAATAAGCAGGGTGACAATATACAGCCTTGACGTACTCTTTTTCCTATTTGGAACCAGTCTGTTGTTCCATGTCCAGTTCTAACTGTTGCTTCCTGACCTGCATACAAGTTTCTCAAGAGGCAGGTCAGGTGGCCTGGTATTCCCATCTTTTTCAGAATTTTCCACAGATTGTTGTGATCCACACAGTCAAAGTCTTTGGCATAGTCAATAAAGCAGAAATAGATGTCTTTCCGGAACTATCTTGCTTTTTTGATAATCCAGTGGATGTATGTATCAATACCAATCTCCTAATTTATCCCTTCTCCCCTTACTCCCTGGTGACCCTAAGTTTGTTTTCTACCTCTGTAGCTCTATTTCTGTTTTGTAATTAAGTTAATTTATACTCTTTTTTAAAAAAAAATTCCGCATATAAACAGTATCATATGATATGTCTTTCTCTGTCTGACTTCACTCTAGGTCCATCCATGTTGCTGCAAATGGCATTATTTCACTTTTTATGGCAGGGTAATATTCGATTGTGTATCTGTGCCACATCTTTTCTATTCACTCTTCTGTTGATGGACATTTAGGTTGCTTCCATGTCCTGGCTATTGTAAATGGTGCTGTAATGAACTTTGGGGTACTTTATCTTTTCAAATTATGGTTTTCTCTAGATATATGCCTAGGAGCAGGACTGGCAGATCATATAGTAGTTCTAACTTTAGGTTTTTAAGGAACTTTCACACTGTTCTCCATAGTGGCTATACTAAGTCCCATTTGTCCTTTAACTGGATGTTTCATTCTCCTATGACTGAACATTTATTTTCAGTATTTTAAAATTACCAGTGAGGGAGTTCCCTGGTAGTCCAGTGGTTAGGACTCAACGCTTCCATTGCAGGGGGCACAGGTTCAATCCCTGGTCAGGGAATTAAGATGCTGCAAGCCATGTGACACAGCCAAAAGAAAACCTCAAAAAATAAAATCACCAAATGGATAAACTTATATGTATGTATTTTTGTATTATTGAAGGCAGATTCTTTAATCTGATTTATAATATCTAAAAAAATTCAGATTCAAATAGATGAGTATTTGTTAATTATAATGGTCAAAAAAAATAGCTTGCTTCCAATTTCAAGTTGTTCTTCAGTTAAAATGAGATGGAAGCTTTAAAAAAGAGAAGGAAAATTTTATTTCTAAATGGAATCAAGAACACTATCTAATGGTATGTATTCCCTATAAATATAAATATTTATATTTACAAATAAATAGAAATACAGATTTGAAAGAGCCCAATAGTATAATAAATGCTGAGGCCAAAAAATGAAAAAAGAGAAATGAAAAGAAAAAAGAAAAGATTATATCATGACTAACCAAGCGCTGTATGCATATACTTGAGACTCTTCTAGCATTTTCTTGGATGCTGTGCACATGTGCTTTGGTACTGTTCTCTTTTGCTATAGTTTTATAGGAGTAGATAATTATATAGCCCTACTTTTTTTTCTTTTAAGAAAAGTAAAGTATCAGCTTCCTAATTATTGTGGTTTGAGGAGGTCAATAAATAACATTCCTGTTCTTTCCCCAAGATTGGAATGAATTGAAAGAATAGTGTGTTAACCAAGTGAGCTTGCTTATATTTCAATCCTGAATTGAATGGGCTTGCCATGTCATGTGTGTGCATGTACTAAGTTGCTTCAGTCATGTCTGACTCTTTGTGCAACCCCCTTTTTTTTTCTTGTTCAATAAATTTATTATTGTCTTATCTGAAAAATCTTGATAGAAAATTGTGGTTTGGTTTAACTCTCTGCAGCTCATTTCTGAGCTCTAAGGAAGCTTGCCTTCTTCTGAGCTACCCGATCTTTCTTCTGGGCAAGTGACATTTTAGGATGGTTCCACCTCTTCTTTTTAACTTCATTCTTCAGCTTCTTCTCATACACTGGATTCTCTCGTATTGCAGCATGAGCTTTCTTATACATCTTCTCCATTATGTCTGGAGTTAAGTTGTTCTTTATGTCCTGAGAGAATTGTTTCTTGTAAGCATCTTCATCTTCTTCAATCAGGTAACACATGTAATCTGCAACATTCTGCTCCATGATGTGCTTTCGGTGTACCTCAGCGCTGAATTCTTTGCTTTCTGAATCATAACCAGGGAACCATTTGGTACTGTGAGAGATAGACAAGCCTCCATCAACAGCTCCCTTTAGGGCCGCAAAAACTTTATTCCCGGTAATAGTTCTGGCAAGTCCTGCATCCAAGTAACAGGTGAAGCCACCAGGTTGACCATCAATGCTTTCTACATTGTATTCATCTCCAGTCACCTTGACTTGGCCTTCATAAATTTTGTCCATACCAAACCTATTAAGAAGCCTGCGGGCCAGCAGCAGGCCAGTACAATATGCTGCAGCATAATTTGTCAGGCCAACCTTCACATCATATTTTGGGAGTTCGTGAGCATAAGCTGCACAAACTATCATATCTCCTTCTATACGGGCATAAGCAATCTGACAAATGATATCTCTGTTTGTTACACGAACAATCATTCTGTATTTAGGTGTGTTGTATTTATTTTCATCTTGGATTACCAATCATTTCCGAGCATAGTAGTCAGTTTTGCCCTCTTGCTTTCTTCTGAATTTCATTTGGTATATCTTGAAGTAGGCCTTGTGCTTGACAACTTTAACAAACCCCATCCTGCAGAACAGAACCCCAACTCCGTGGCTTGCCACAGAGCTGCAGAACCAGCATGGGTCTGGGGAGGGGGGAAAGCTGTGCAACCCTTTGGACTGCAACCCGCCAGGCTCCCCTGTTCATGGGATTCACCAGGCAAGAATACGGGAGTGGGTTGCCATGCCCTCCTCTAGGGGATCTTCCTGACCCAAGGATCAAGCCTACATCTCTTCTCCTGTATTTGCAGGCAGATTCTTTACTGCTAGTTCCACCTGGGAAGCCCTTGCCATGTTATGGGTACATCTAAACAGTCTCAGCTTTTCTTGGTGTGCACAGTAGAGGTGAGGGATGGTGTGATGTGCTGAAAAGTTATAGCAGAGAAGAGCAGAAAAAATGTGCTCCATGCAGGTGGGCAGATCTGAGAGAGAGTGAGGAAAGGACCGGGGAAAGCAAGTGTGATTCCTTCTCTGAAACCTATCAGTCATATAAGTCTGTCCTACTCTGAGAGGTGTGAGGAAGGAGGTAGAGAGGGGCCAGGCTTTTTACACTAACTGTAGTGTTTCCATGTGGAACATGAGGAGTTGTAAACAAATGATTTCCCTAATGTTAATAAATAACCCATTTTAAAAATGACAAGAAGTTCTATGCAGAAATGGCAAGAAAAACTTTAGAAAAAAAAATCAACACAGAAAGATTAGATCCCTTGGATGCAGCAATCATTAAACGGTCTCTAGTGATTGCTTATAAACAAAGCTGAGCGCCGAAGAATTGATGCTTTTGCACTGTGGTGTTGGAGAAGACTCTTGAGAGTCCCTTGGACTGCAAGAAGATCCAACCAGTCCATCCTAAAGGAGATCAGTCCTGGGTGTTCATTGGAAGGACTGATGTTGAAGCTGAAACTCCAATACTTTGGCCACTTCATGCGAAGAGCTGACTCATTGGAAAAGACCCTGATGCTGGGGAAGATTGAAGGCAGGAGGAGAAGAGGACAACAGAGGATGAGATGGTTGGATGACATCACCAACTCAATGGATATGAGTTTGGGTAGGCTCTGGGAGTTGGTGATGGATGCCTGGTGTGCTGCAGTCCATGGGGTTGCAAAGAGTCGGACATGACTGAGCAACTGAACTGAACTGAGTGATTGCTTTGTAAATGTATGGTTTATTTATTTTAAATTATACAGTAGTTGTAAAAATAAAATGAGAACATTACAGATAAATTAAGATACTCTTTGTCTGAACATATTTTTGGACTTCTAGTTCCCTTTCAAGAAGTATTCTCTATATCTGGCTTATTATGTATCTACCCATCCTTCCAGGCCTATGAAAATACTTTAAAAAATTATTTATTTATTTATGCTATTTTTGGCTGCACTAGGTCTTTGTTGCTTTGCTCTGGCTTTCTCTAGTTGCAACAAGTGGGGATTACTCTTCCTTGCCATGTGCAGTCTTCTTATAGATGTGGCTTCTCTTATCGCAGAGCACAGGCTCCAGGTGCATGGGCTTTAGTACTTGCAGCATGCAGGCTCAGTAGTTGCGGCTCCCAGGCTCTAGAGCACAGGCTAAGTAGTTGTGGTGCAAGGACTTAGTTGCTCCCCGGCATGTGGGATCTTCCCTGATCAGGGATCAAAACATGTCTGCTGCATTGGCAGGTGGATTCTTTACCACTGAGCCACCAGAGAAGCCCACCAGAATCTTTTTATAACCTAATTTTGGAAATGACATTCCAGCATTTCTCTCATATTATATATTTTTTGAAACAGAGTCATTAAGTGTAGCCCACACTCAAAGGGAAGGAGGAATTCCCTAAGAATATGATTGCCAAGAGGCAGGATGACGGGGGGCCATCTTAGAGGCTGCATGCCATAGGCTGGCTCTCTTTAGGGTTGCAAGATGGCTGCTAACAATTGATAAACATTTTTCTCGCTTAAGTAAGATGCTTCAAAAGGACATTTCTGGCCCTACACTTAAATGTTTTCTGATCTCCCTATTTTCCAATTCAATTCAATCAACAAGTTTTGGTTATTTATTTTTGGCCAGGCTCTTTTCTTGCTAAGGTTATATGGATTGGAGAAGGAAATGGCAACCCACTCCAGTGTTCTTGCCTGGAGAATCCCAGGCGCAGGGGAACCTGGTGGGCTGCTGTCTATGGGGTCGCACAGAGTCGAACACAACTGAAGCGACTTAGCAGCAGCAGCAGCAGCAGCAGGGTTATATGGACCATATCTTCAGAAAGTCCACAAGTCATATTGTTATGGCGTGTATACACATATTCATCTCTGCTTGTTCCTCTTACCTTAACCAAAGCTTCAAGACTTTTCTTTAAATATACCTGTTTTCTCCTCAGAAGTCAGGTCATAGTTTCCCAGACTCTATAGTCTGCCACCCTCCTCATTTGGTGGCAAATCAATACATTTCTTCTTCCTTTATCCTCAAAACCTTGTCCCCATCAGTCTCATTTGGTGTGGTGACAAGGACCAAATTTTCAGTAACGTATTTATTGACACAGTACTGTTCAACAACTCTTCCGAGCTGTCAAATTCAATACTTATAGTACTCATTTATTAGTCTTATTTGTAATATATTATAGAACATACCGTTTTATTCATTCACATCTTATTGTACATTTCCTTTGTTTATATTTTTCACAAGGAAGTGGGCCTGAACATTAACATATCTTCTGCACACTTGTAGACATGAAATTGCTGGGGTCATAAAAATGCAGATTTTAAATTTCACCACAAGTGGCTGTTCTTATTTTATGCTTCTACGTTGCATCTCTAAGAGTTTTCCCTTCTCAGAGTCCCTTCTCCTGAAACGGTCAGACTTTAATAACATTTACCATCCGGAGACTGTTTTCATTATCTTATGAACAGATAATTTCAGTATAACTTAAGTTACATGCAAAAACAGGGCCAGACGAGGCTTGATGTGGCAGAGAAGACTTTCAAGGTTTCACGGTAGGGTTGGGCGGACTCTGTTACTACTACTCTTTGGTTTCCCTCAAAGTACTAGCAAATGATAAACCAAACGAACCAACTTCGAGACCACTGGGAGGTGCCCAGTCGGCTCTTGGAGATGAAACCTTCCTCCGGTTGATGGCGCCCCCCCCCACACAGTTGGTATGTCCTGGTGGCAGCCTACCCCCCCAAGTGAGGGTTGGTTCCGTCCTTGGACTCCCGCGCATGCGCCCGCCCCGAGAGCGCGTCTCAACCCCGCGGTGTTTCAGGTTCGCGCGCGCTCGCCCGCCTCAGATTCCTGACGTGCAGCGGACTCTCGCGACCCACAGGACCTGAGAGGAGGGGCTCATCCGCGCGGCGCGGACGGTCGGTGAGTACCAGCCGCTTCGGCACACCTCCAGCCGCCTTTTTCCCGCCTCCTTTTCTCCCTCAGTGGGGGCGCGGCCCACTCTTCTCCCGAGCGGAGCCTCTGACTGGGGGTTAGGACCCTCTTGATGCTGAGGCAGGTCTCTTCGGACGCCAAGGTGGCCGCCTGCTGACAGGACGGCCCTTCGAGACACCAGGGTAGGCCTGGTAGGACACCGAGGATGGCCTCTCAGGATACTGGGCGCTTCTGGACGCCGGGGAGGGCCCTCGGGACGCCGGTTGGGCCCTCGGGGACCCCAGATGGTCTTCCTCCCTCGACTGCCGGGCCCGGACCCTCAAACCGAGGGTGCGGCCTTAATTCTACCCGGGGTCCCTTTCGGGCCTCCTGGGTCTCTGGAGACCGGCTCCGGTCCCCGCCCACCCCTCGAAGGCGTCTTCCTGACGCTGAGCACCCAGGAAAGGGGCTCCGTCTTTGCCGCCTCCTTCCGCGGGGCCTCACAACCGGGACCTCTCTCAGAGTCAGGTCGACTGGGTCCCCCACCCCCTTTCTCCTCAGGCTCCCTATCTCCTCCAGGCTACTGTTTTCTGTTGGTTAGTGGTCTAGGTTATTTTGCCCAGAAATTTAAGATTTTCCTTGGGAATCCTTATCGTCGTTTACCACTTCCCTCTGCCACAGAAGTAGTATGTTTCTGTTCTGTACGATGATAGACAGTGTTTGAGGCCTTTTACGCATACACATTTGTTGAACGTTCACAAGTCTTATGCCATAGGTACTCTTACCTGCTTTGATTTATGTATTAGATAACTGAGGATCAAAGGCACACATGGTGTAAGCGCTTGAGCTGGTTTTGAATCCAGCCAGCCTGACTCCAGTGTTCTTATATATAGTCACTGAGTATGAATAAGTGAAAGTCTACTGCCTTTATTTTTTCCTGTCAGAGGCAGTGCCTTTTAGTTGAATCAAAAAATATGTCTTTTTGAAATCAGATACATTGTGCTTCAATTATCAGCATTTCCATTTTAAATTTAAGAAATTACCAGATGTTTGACTTTGAGTTTCCTAACGTGTTAAATCATGAGAAAAGTATCCTAAAATAATGAAGCCTACCACATAGAGTTTTTGGGAAGAGTAACCTCTATAATGCATTTGAGGTACCTAAAATAGTGACCAAGGACCCAGTAAATCACTATTACTCATTGGGTTTGGAATCTGTTTTTACACACTTGTCTTAAACTGAGGCTGAGTATAAACTGGGAAATAGAGCATGTGGGTGTGTGTGTGTGTGTAGGCATATAGAGCATCGGGGTGTGTGTGTGTAGGTGTGCATTTACTTTTTTTTTAAATTCAAGAAACAGTAAAAGCTCATGTGATCCGTTGATGAAGAGCTTGGTACCAGATTTCTTGAATGGTGGCTTATTTAGAAGTAAGAGTCAATCAATCAGAGAGGACTGTTAAAGTCCCTATGCCTCCAAGCTTTCAGAGCAATTTTGACAGGTTTGGTAGGTAGAATGTCAAGATTTAAAATTTTCTTGTCAGTGATTGTTCTTCGCATAGATCAAGATGATGGATATGTTGAACAAAAATGACAAATAATATCTGTCATTTATCATGACAAAACATAAAAATGAAAAATTACAATTTGGAGATTTTCAAGGACACTACCAACTGTAATATAACGAGTCTCATTTTTGGGTCACCTTTCTTGCCTGTGCCTTGTTTTAGAGACGTTTTGTTTCTGTTACGATTGAGAAGAGAGTGTTGGCATCTAGATTCTATTTGTTCTTTGCAGACACTTAGTGGTAATTCATTCTGTAGCCTCTATTCAAGTAATTGAAGATAAGCCATTATTTTAGTGATTTTTTTTTTTCATTTTGAAAGATGGCAACTTAAATAGTTGAATTATGTTAGATTACTTGTTTAAGTTGGCTGAACAGGGATTTCTTTAGGGACTTCCCCGGTGGCTCAGCAATAAAGAATCTGCCTGCAATTCAGAAGCTGCAGGAGACACGGGTTCAATCCCTGGGTTGGGAAGATCCCTTAGAGGAGAAAATGGCAACCCACTCCAGTATTCTTGCCTGGAGAATCCCATGGACAGAAGAGTCTGGCAGGCTACCGTCCATGGGGTCGTAAAGAGTGGGATGCAACTGAAACAACTTAGCACGCATGCACATGACCTTTTTTACTCTTAGAATTTCCATGGAAATAGTGTGGCTAAATGTCATGAAGCATGGAATTTTGGTAATCTGTCTGTGGAATACCTCTAACTTAATGCTTATTGATCCCTTATGTACTATGATTTCTTTGGAAACCTCTTTGAGCCTGTAGATGGTTCTGTGCTAAGGAGAACATTTTTTGTTTCTTTACATATCTTTAAGAAATTAGATGTATTTGGTGGTGTAGCACCATTGCTGTCAGATTTGAACATATTGGTTTCAATAATTAAATGTATAGGAAACACTTTAAAAGATGAAAACTATTCTGTACAAGATGTTTTCCTAGGGCACTATGATTGCTCCTGTCTGACCCCATACTTATCCCTACTTCCAAGTCCTGTTCAAGCTGTTCTCTTAGATTCAAGGATCACCTCAAGTCTTATTATTCCCATATAGTAATAGTTTCCTTCGACCTGTAATTTAGCCTTTTGTGCCCTTATATAGCACAAAATTAAATATATATGATTTAAACATTTTATTGAATTATATTTTATAATTTAAATATATAGCATAAAATATGCTAAATCACTTCAATTGTGTCTGACTCTTTGCAATCCCATGGACTGGAGCTCACCAGGCTCCTCTGTCCATGGGATTCTACAGGCAGGAATAATGGAGTGGGTTGCTATTTCCTCCTCCAGGGGATCTTCCTGACCCAGGGATTGAACCTGTGTCTCTTACATCTCCTGCATTGGCAGGTGGGTTCTTTACCACTAGCGCCACCAATTCATCTAATATTTATGTGTACATACCTTACACCAGAAATCCAAAGATTAAGTTGTGGAGTATTGGAGTCAGGATTTAGAGTCAAGAGATAGAAGTGCAAGTGCCTGCCTTGTGACTTTGGGCAGATTAGTGTTTTGAACGTATATTTCGTTTTAATAATTATGTATACTTCTTAGGTTTTTACAAGGATCAAATAAAACAGTCATTCACTCACAAGTGTTTATTATTAAAAAAGTATTGTTTGCATATAGTGAATGAACCAATCTTAATTATTTAGCTCAATATGTACATCCATGTAACTGCCACCCAAATCAAGATATGAAAGATTTCTGACACCTCAAAAGGATCCCCTGTGCCCCTTTCCAGTTCAGTCCAGTTTAGTCCAGTCGCTCAGTCATGTCTCACTCTTTGTGACCCCATGAATTGCAGCATGCCAGGCCTTCCTGTCCATCTCCAACTCCCGGAGTTTACCCAAACTCATGTCCATCGAGTTGGTGATGCCATCCAGCCATCTCATCCTCTGTCGTCCCCTTCTCCTCCTGCCCCCAATCCTTCCCAGCATCAGGATCTTTTCCAATGAGTCAGCTCTTCACATGAGGTGGCCAAAGTATTAGAGTTTCAGCTTCAACATCAGTCTTTCCAATGAATACCCAGGACTGATCTCCTTTAAGATGGACTTGTTGGATCTTCTTGCAGTCCAAGGGACTCTCAAGAGTCTTCTCCAACATCGCAGTTCAAAAGCATCAATTCTTCGGTGATCAGCCTTTTTCACTGTCCAACTCTCGCATCCATACATGACAACTGGAAAAACCATAGCCTTGACTATACGGACTTTTGTTGGCAAAGTAATGTCTGTGCTTTTTAATATGCTATCTGGTTAGTACCCTCCAAAAGTAACTAACTCCAAAGGTAACTAGTGTTCTGACTTGGTCATCCTAGCTTTATTTTTTTTTAAACAGCTTTATTGAGATATAATTCATATACCATGAAATTTACCCACTAAAATGTACAATTCAGTGGCTTTTAGTATTTTCACAAGAGTTGTATAACCATCACAACAATCAATTTTAGAACATTTCTTCACCCCAAAGAGAAATTCCACACCCCTAATTCATCAGTACCAATCCCCTGAGCCATAAGCAATCACTGATCTACTGTCTGTCTATTTAGATTTACCAGTATGGATATTTCATGTAAATGGAATCATACAGTATGTGGTCCTTCTGGCTTCTTTTTACTTACCATAATGTTTTCAAACTTCGTCTGTGTTGTTGCATGTATCAGTGCTTCATTCCTTTTTATTGCTGGATAATTTTCCATTGTATGGATCTGATATACATTTTATTTATTCATTCATCTGTTGATGGACATTTGGGTTGTTTCCATTTTGGGGCTGTCAGGAGCAATGCTGCTTTGTGAATATTTATGTACAGGTTTTTGTGTGGACGTAAATTGTAATTTCTTTCAGCTGTTTACTTAGGAGTGGAATTATTGAGTTGCATGGTAACTCTAATTTCAACATTCTGAGGAGCTGCTAGACTGTTTTCCAGAGAGTCTTCTCTGTTTTACTAACTATCAGTAGTGTATGCGGGTTCAATTTCTCCACATCCTGGCCTACACTTGTTACTGTTTATCTTTTTGATTATACACCCATTCTGCTGGGTGTAAAGTGGTACCTCATTGTGATTTTTGATTTGCATTTCCCTAATGGCTAATCATATTGAGCATCTTTTCACCCATTTATTTGCTGTCTGTAAATAATCATTAAAGAAATGTGTACTTAGCTTCTGTGACTAATTTTTATTGGGTTATTTTCTGTTTTATTTTTGAGTTGTAAGAATGTATATGTATTCTAAGTACAACTCCTTAACATATATGTGATTTGTAAGAATTGTCTCCAGTTCTGTGGACTGTCCCTTTGCTTTCTTGATAGTGTCTTTGAAGCACAGAATTTCCTGATTTTTGATGTCCAGTTTATCTAGATTTTTTTTTGTTGCTTGTGCTTTTGATGTCATATATAAGAAACCATTATTGAATTCAAGCTTATAAAAACTTGTCTGTTTCTTTCTATGAGTTTTATAATTCTAGCTTCTACATTTAAGTATTTGATCTGTTTTGAGTTAATTTTTGTATGGTGTGAGGGTAGGGATCAAGTCTCATTCTTTTGCATCTGGCTGTACAGTTTTTCCAGCACCATATATTAGAAAGACGATTCTTTTCCCTATTGAATGGTCTTGGCACTCTTGTTGAAAATTAGTTGACTGTAAACATGACCATTTATTTCCAGACTCTTAGTTCTATTCCATTGATTTGTGCATTCATTCTTATTTCCAGTGCCACACTGTCTTGATTACTGTAGCTTTGTACTAGATTTTGAAATCAGGATGTGTTAGTCCATCAACTTTTTTTTCCCAAGATAGTTTTGATTGTTTCAATTATTATTTTGAATTTCCATGTCAATTTTAGGGTCAACTTGTCAGTTTTCATCAAAAAAATCAAGTAGGATTTTATTAGGGATTGCACTGACTGTGTATGTCAATTTGGAAAGTATTGCCATCTTAGTATTGTCTGAGCTAGTGGAGGTGATGGAATTTCAGCTCAGCTATTTCAAATCCTAAAAAGTGATGCTGTTAAAATGCTACACTCCTTATGCTAGTGAATTTCGAAAACGCAGCAATGGCCACAGTCCTGGAAAAGTTTTCATTCCAATCCCAAAGAAAGCAATGCCAAAGTTTGTTCAAACTACTGTACAGTTGTGCTTATTTTACATGCTAGCAAGGTGATGCTTAGAATTCTTCAAGCTAGGCTTTAAGAGTATACGAGCTGAGAACTTCCAGGGGAACCAGCTGGATCATAGAGAAAGCAAGGGAATTCCAGAAAAACATCTGCTTCTGCTTCATTGACTATATGCTAAAGCCTTTAACTATGTGGATTGCAACAAACTGTGGAAAATCCTTAAAGAGATGGGAATACCAGACTACCTTCCTGCCTCCTGCGAAACCTGTATGCGGGTCAAGAAGCAACAGTTAGAATTGGACATGGACCAACAGACTGGTTCAAAATTTAGAAAAGAATATACCAAGACTGTATATTGTCACCCTTTTTATTCAACTTCCATGCAGAGTACACCATGCGAAATGTTGGGCTGGATGAATCACAAGCTGGAATCAAGATTGCTGGGAGAAGTATCAACAACCTCAGATACGCAGATAATACTACTCTAATGGCAGAAATTGGAGAGTAACTAAAGAGCCTTTTGATGAGAGTGAAAGAGGAGAGTGAAAAGCTGGCTTAAAACTCAGCATTCAAAAAACTAAGACCATGGTATCCGGTCCCATCACTTCATGGCAATTAAATGGGGAAAAAGTGGAAACAATGACAGATTTTATTTTCTTGGCCTCCCAAAACACTACAGACAGTGACTGCAGCCACGAAATTAACAGATACTTGCTCCTTGGAAGAAAAGCTGCAACAAATCTAGACAGTGTATTAAAATGCAGAGACATCACTTTGCTGACAAAGGTCCATCTAGTCAAAGCATTGGTTTTTCCAGTAGTCATGTATGGATGTGAGAGTTGGACCATAAAGAAGGCTGAATACTGAAAAACTGATGCTTTTGAATTGTGGTGCTGGAGAAGACTCTTGATATCCACAGCAAGGATATCAAACCAGTTGTGGTGCTGGAGAAGACTCTTGGTATCCACAGCAAGGATATCAAACCAGTTGTCCTAAAGGAAATTAATCCTGATTATTCATTGGAAAGACTGATGCTGAAATTGAAGCTTTAGTATTTTTTCTACCTGATGCAAAGAGCCTACTCACTGGAAAAGACTTTGATGCTGGGGAAGATTGAGGGCAGGAGGAGAAGAGGGTGACAGAAGATGAGATGGTTGGGTGGCATTGTTGACTGAATGGATGTGAGTTTGAGCAAACTCTGAAAGATAGTAAAGGACAGGAAAGCCTGGCATGCTGCAGTCCATGGGTTCTCAAAGAGTTGAACACAACTTAACGACTGAACAACATTTGTTTCCTAGGCTGTCTTCACTCTTTTTCACTCTTTTTTTTCTGTTTGCTGTTGTGATTGGGTGAGTTCCAGTGCCCTGTCGTTAAGTGCAGTGACCCTTTTTTCCCCTGCTTCATCTGGTCTGCTGTTGAACCTTCACATTATATTTTCTGTTTCAGTCATTGTATTTTTCAGCTCTGTGACTTCTATTTGGTGCTTCCTTTTATTTTCTGCCTCTGTTTTGTGATTCTCACTTTGTCCCTCCATTTTTCTCTTGAGCTTGGTGAATATCTTTATAATCATTCTTTTGTACTTTTATCAGGTTATCTCTGTTTCATTAAGGTCTTTTTTTGAGGTGTTACCTTGTTCTTTCACCTGAAACATATTTGTCTGTTTTTTCATTTTCCTTGACTCTGTGTTGGTTAGATACGCATTAGTTGGTTATGCATTAGATGAAATAGTCATTCTTTAGTTTTGGAAGAGTGACCCTGTATAGGGCATGAATCTTACCATTCAACTTTGCCTTAACTCTTGGTTGTCTCTCAAACCTTTGTGAATGTCCAGGCAGCCTACTTTATTTTCAGTGGCCTCCAGTAGTTTAAGATGTGCCAAGACCTGTCAGTATTCCCAAAGTGGAAGAACTTTACTCCTAGGTATAGGCTGATTGGAAGCCAGACTCTTAGGCAGCTGCCTTTAAATTGTACAGAGAGGGACTTCCCTGGTGGTTAAGTCCAGTAGTTACGAATCTGCCTTCCAATGTAGGGGACATGGATTTGATCCTTGGTCAGGGAACCAAGATCTCATATGCTATAGGACAACTAAACCTGTGTACCACAACTACTGAGCCTCTGCATTAAAACAAGAGAAGCCTGCGCTACAACTAGAGAGAAGTCCATGCATCTCAATGAAGAGCCTGCACGCCACAACGAAAGATCCTGTATGCTGCAATGAAGATCATATGTGCCATAACTAAGAACTGACACAGCCAAATAAATGTTAAAAAAATATGCAGATAGATACAGTTCTGTGGGATTTTGAGCATAAGCCTTGTTCACCACTAGAATTTGACAATCTAGAGGTGTCTTCTGGTGGCAACTGCAAAAATCAAGGCATCAGATGAGGGTACAAGCTCTGTTCTGCGAGATACTGACAAGCTGGAGCAAAACAGAGGAAGTGTGCAAAGATGTCACCCACCAGCCTTTGTCTCTGAATAATATTTCAGCAGGTCCTTAGATGTGTGTTAAGTTAGATGCCTGCTTGTCAGGCCAGTTCTTTATGATAAGCAAATAAACCTTTTTCACAGAAAGTTTTGCATTTTTCAGTTGGCTTCTGTGCTGGGCTCTTGGTGGTTTTCTGTGTGTGTGAGCCCTTTGAGAACTGTTTCTCAGTTTACTGTAGCCTTGTAGGTTTCATGAATGCAAGCGCTGTGAGGTTTCAAAGTAGGATGTATTGGGGGTCATCTCTCAGGTCTTAAAAGTTAGGCTGCCAGATACAGGGTTCAAACCCTTCACTCCTCAGAGAGAAGATTGGGATTTTGAGTTCCTTCCTGATTGTGGGTCACTACATGAGAGTGTGGGATTTACTTTGAAGTAAATTTTCTCTTGTTTGTCTAATGTGTAGGAGTTGCTCAGCTATGTGTTTATGTGTGTGTGTGTGTATAATTTTTTTTTTCTTCCCTGCAGGAGATTGTTGTGTATGTAGCTGTAGATTTGGTGTCTGTGGGAGGACGTGAGTTCAAAATTCTGCTACATCACCATTTTGAGCTGGAATTCCAAATTATCCTTTAATGACACAACCTTGATACTGACATTGGTATAACGCACTGATAGACTTCCCCCATTTTTCTTATATTCGTTTATGTGTTTCTGTGTATGTGTGTTAACTACTACAATTTTATCATTTGTGTGTAGGTTCCTGTATTATCCACCACAATTGAGAAACTAAACAGTTCCAACACCACAGCAACCCCTTTTTCTAACTAAACCCATGTCCTTCCTGCATATCTCCTCTCCTGTCCCTAACCCTTGACGACAATATGATTGTTTTCTAAAATCTTGTCATTTCACGCATTTTTATAAATGGAATAATATAGAACATAAAAAAAGACATATTTATTTATTTCATTTTTTGACTGTGGTAGGGTCTTTGTTGCTGCACGCAGGCTTTCTCTAGTTGTGGTGAGCGGAGGCTACTCTTCATTGTTTTTTGTGGACTTCTCACTGAGGTGGCTTCTCTTGTTTTGGAGCACAGGCTGTAGGTACTCAGGCTTCAGTAGTTGCAGCATGTGGGTTCTAGAGTGCCAGCTCAGTGTGCTCAGTGTGGCACACAGGCTTAGTTGCTCTGCAGCATGTGGGATCTTCGTGGACCAAGAATCCAACTGGTGTCCCTCACATTGCAAGGTGGATTCTTAACTCCTGGACCACCAGGGAAGCCCTGTATAACATTTTTGTTGTTGTTCAGTCGGTAAGTCATGTCTGACTGTGATGCCAAGAACTGAAGCATGCCAAGCTTCCCTGTCCTTCACTATCTCCTGGAGTTTGCTCAAATTTATGTCCATTGATTCAATGATGCTATCTAACCATCTCATTCTCTGCTACCCTCTTCTCCTTTTGCCTTTAGTCTTTTAAGATGAACTTTTTTTGCTCAACACAATTCCCTTAAGAGTCAACCAAGTTGTTGCATATATCAGTAGTTCCTTCTTTTTCTTTCTATTTACCTTGTTTGCATTTTTGACTACGCTAGGTCTTAGTTGTGGCATGTGGGATCTTTGATCTTTATTGTGACATGTGAACTCCTAGTTGCATCATGTAGGATATTTTAAGGTGGTGAAAAAGTAATTGTGGTTTCAGAAGCCAATCAAGTGGGAAAAAGACCTAAACAGAGATTTCTCCAAAGACATGCTGCTGGTGCCGCCACCGCCACCAAGTCACTTCAGTTGTGTCCGACTCTGTGCAACCCCATAGATGGCAGCCCACCAGGCTCCTCTGTCCCTGGGATTCTCCAGGCAAGAATACTGGAGTGGGTTGCCATTTCCTTCTCCAACACATGCACGCATGCAGAGTCGCTTCAGTCATGTCTGACTCTGTGCGACCCCATAGACGGCAGCCCACCAGGCTCCTCTGTCCACGGGATTCTCTAGGCAAGAATACTGAAGTGGGTTGCCATTTCCTTCTCCCTCCAAAGACATACAGATGGCTAATAAGCACAGGAAAAGATGCTCTATATCACTTGTTTTTAGAGAGATGCAAGTCAAAACTACAGTGAGATATCACTTCACACTGATCAGAATGGCTATCATCAAAAAGTCTACAAACAATAAATTCTGGAGAGGGTGTGGAGAAAAGGGATCTCTTTTGCACTGTTGGTAGGAATGTAAGTTGATACAGCCACAATGGAAGACAGTATGGAAATTCCTTAAAAAAACTAGGAATAAAACCACCATATGACTCAGTAATCCCACTACTAGGCATGTACCCCAAGGAAACCAAAGTTGAAAAAGACACATGTACCCCAATGTTCATTGCCTGCAATAGCTAGGACATGGAGGCAACCTAGATGTCGACAGATGAATGGATAAAGCAGCTGGGGTACATATATACGATGGAATATTACTCAGTGATAAAAAGGAACACACTTGAGTCAGTTCTAGTGAGGTGGATGAACCTAGAGTTTATTATACAGAATGAGGTAAGTCAGAGGGAAACAGATATTGTATACTAATACACATAAATGGAATCTAGAAAGATGGTACTGATGAAATTATTTGTGGAAGTGGAGAAAAGTCTCCACTCTGTCTCCAACAGTGGAGACACAGACATAGAGAACAGACTTATGGACATGGAGAGGTGGGGAAGGAAGGAGAGGATGGGTTGTATGGCGAGAGTAACATGGAAACATACATTACTATGTGTAAAATAGATATGGTAGCCAGTGGGAATTTACTGTATAACTCAGAGAACTCAAACTGGGGCTCTGTAACAACCTAGAGGGGTGGGATGGGAAGGGAGGTGGGAGGGAGGTCCAAGAGGGAGGGGATGTATGTACCTATGACTGATTCATGTTGATGTTTGACAGAAACTAACACAATACTGTAAAACAATTACCCTTCGATTAAAAATAAATAAATTTATATAAAATAGATGCAGTTTTAGATCATGAATTTTATGTCATTATAACTAGGCTCAAACACATCTTTATTAATCAAAATAGAAACCATTACAGTCAACACATTTTTACCAATGAGAAATAAGTTTGTTTATTACTGTAGCATAAAAATCCTTGCTTTGGGATTTGATGAACTCTTGGAAAGCATTTTCTGCCTCCTGCTGGTTATGGAAACATTTTCCCTTCAAAAAGTTGTCAAGATGCTTGAAGAAGTGGTAGTTGGTTGGCGAGAGAGCAGATGAATATGGCAGATGACAAAAAATTTCGTAGCCTAATTTGTTCAACTTTTGAAGTGTTGGTTGTGGAAAGTGTGGTGAGGCATTGTCTTGGAGAAGAATTGGGCCTATTCTGTTGACCAATGCCATCTGCAAGCCTTGGGGTTTTCTGTGCATCTCATCAATTTGCTGACCATACTTTTCAGATGTAATGGTTTCATTGGGATTCAGAAAGCTGTAGTGGATTAGATGGGCAGCAGACCACCAGACAGTGACTATGACCTCTTTTTGGTGCAAGTTTGGCTTTGGGAGGTGCTTTGGAGCTTCTTGTCGATCCAGCCACTCAGCTGGTTGTCACATAAAATCCACTTTTCACTGCAATCTGATCAAGAAATGATTCGTTGTTGCATAGGATAAGAGAAGACAACATTTCAAAATGATGATATTTTTGATTTGTGGTCAGCTCATGAGGTACTCACTTACTGAGCTTTTTCACCTTTCCAATTTGTGGCGTTGAATTCTTTGGCAGCCTATTGTGGAATTGTAAGAGGATCAGTAAAGTGTCTGTCCGCAATGCGGGAGACCCGGGTTCAGTCCCTGGGTGGGGAAGATCTTGTGGAGAAGAAAATGGCAACCCACTCCAGTATTCTTGCCTGGAAAATCCCATGGACGGAGGAGCTTGGTAGGCTACAGTCCACGGGGTCGCAAAGAGTCCTTCACTTTCAACTTTAATGATCCTCTTAACTGCTCGTTGTCAACTTCCGATGGCCAGCCACCGTGCTCTTTATTCTCAAGGCTCTTGTCTCCTTTGCAGGAATTCTTGAACCACCACTGCACTGTATGTTTGTTAGCAGTTCCTGGGCCAAAAGCGTTGTTGATGTTGTGAGTTGTCTCCACTGCTTTATGACCCATTTTGAAATCGAATAAGAAAATTGCTTAAATTTACTTTTTGTTTAACATCATTTCAATAGTTAAAATAAACAGCAAGTAATAATGTCATTAGCAAAAAAACTAAAGTGAAAAATGTGCATTAAAATGATATATTACATAACCACATTTATTTAAAAATATATTCCAGTATCAAACAGCAAGTTCAGCAGTGCAAAACTGAAATTACTTTTGCACCAACCTAATAGTTCCCATTGGAAGCATGGAGTCTTAGCTTCCATGGACCACCAGGGAAGTTCTTTGTTTTTTTCCATTGCTGAATATGCCATAGTATATATATATATATATATACACACCACAGTTTGCTTAGCCATTCACCTACTGAAGGACTTTGAACTGTTTCGTCAATTTGCTGTTACACATAAAGCTTCTGTGAACATTTGTGTACAAGGTTTTCATGTGAATATAAGTTTTTGTTTCTCTGGGATAAATACCCAGGGGTACAGTTATTGGGTTATGTGATAGTTAAGAAACTGCAGAACTCTTTTCAGAGTTGTACCATTTTACATTCCCACCAGCTTTGTATGAATGATCCAGTTTCCCTAAATATTTGCCTGACTTTGGTGATGTGACTTTTTAAATTTTATTCATTTTGATGGGTATGTATTCAACAGTTCTATCTTGTGGTTTTAATAGATTCATTTTGAGTTGATTTTGTATAAAGTGTTAGCTTGAGGTTTTTTTTTTTTTTTTCTTTCTGCCAGGGGATTTCTCCTTGCTTTAACACCATTTGTTGAAAAGATTTTCCCTACTAAACTAGATTTGAGTATGTTGTGATGGTTTCTGAGTTCGTTCTTCTTCATTGATATATGTCTGTTTTCTACCAGTACCACATTATTTTGATTACTGTAGTCATATAATAACCCTTAATATGGAGTAGTATGATTCCTCTCACTTTATTCTTTTTTGTCAGGATTGTTTAAGCCTTTCTAGGGCCTGTGCTTTTCCATGTAAATTTTAGAATAAACTTGTCTAAGTCTACAAAAAGATATTGCATGGATTTTTATAGGAATTATGTTAAATCTAAGATGAATTGGGGCTCACATGGTGAAGAATCTGTCTGCAATGTGGGAGACCCGGGTTTGATCCTTGGGTTGGGAAGATCCCCTGGAGAAGGGAATGGCTGGCTACTCACTCCAGTATTCTTGCCTGGAGAATTCCATGGACAGAGGAACCTGGTGGGCTATAGTCCATGGGATTGCAAAGACTTGGACGTGACTGAGCGATTGATCCACACACTAAGATGAATTTGGGACGAATTGACAGCATTTTTATGTTGAGTCTTACAATCAATGAGCATGTATGTTCCACTTATTTAGATCTTTGATTGCTTTCATTAATTACTAAGAGAAGTTCAGTTCAGTTCAGTTGCTCAGTTGTATCCAACTCTTTGTGACCCCATGAACTGCAGCACGCCAGGTCTCCCTGTCCATC
The DNA here is from genome assembly GCA_007570785.1 of Antilocapra americana. Taxonomy (NCBI): domain Eukaryota; kingdom Metazoa; phylum Chordata; class Mammalia; order Artiodactyla; family Antilocapridae; genus Antilocapra; species Antilocapra americana. The sequence goes on from ML661896.1 coordinate 11,860,129, forward strand.
ACCAACTCCCGCAGTTGACTCAAACTCAGGTCCATTGAGTTGGTGATGCCATCCAGCCATTTCAAATATTTAGGCATAAATCTAACAAAATATGTACAGGACTTACAAGCTGGAAACTACAAAACACAGCTGGTTTTGTTTTTTAATATGTAAAAATTTTAAGAGTAGAAAGTTTGGATAAAGGAGAAAAGTATAATTTCACCACTAAATTTTTCTAAATTTTGTATAAGTAATTTATTTAATAAGCATTTGATGATCATCCGTTATTTGCCAGAGAATGTACTAAGTCCTAGGGTTAGACCTATCCTTGTCTTTCTGAAACCTACAGTCTATTGGAAAAGATAGGTATTGCCTTAAAAATCGCAAACATGAATATAGAGTTACAGCTGTGATTACTTACTTTGAGGGAAAGCTGATGTGTTGAGCATATGTGGTAAGATATTTATTTGATCAAGGTTGGGGGTGAAGGAAGACTTCTCTGAGATTGTAATTCAGCTGAGATCTCAGGGATGAGGGGGATAAATTAGGTGAATGGGGGAGTGCTGGAGGGAATCTTTCATGCAGAAGTGTGTGGGAAGGCTTTGTGGCAGAAAAGTAGTATGGATGTAGCTTAAGAACTGAGGGAGTGGTTAGAGCAAGAGAAATCTGGCAGGAGGTCAGATAATACAGGGCATACCATGTAGACCATATTAAGAGAAAAATGTCTTAAACATGAAACAGTGAGATATTGAAGTTTTAAATAGTGGAATATTGTTTATTTTGTTTGTTTTGGCCTTGCCATGTGGATTGTGGGACCTTAGTTCCCTGTCCAGGGATTGAACCTTCCCTGTCAGCAGTGAAAGTGTGGAGTCCCAACCCTACTGGACTGCCAAGGAATTCCTAAATTCTGGAATAATTTAGTATTTGCAATTGTAAAAGATGAAAGCTTCAGTGTGTAGAGCAAATTGGACGGGGCTGGGGCAAGAGTGAAAGTAAGGGACCTAGTTAAGATGTTGTCCACATGCGAGTTGCTGGTAACTTGAAACTAGGGTGGTAGTGGAAATGGACCATGAACTTCCAGAGGTTCAAGCTGGATTTAGAAAAGGCAGAGGAACCAGAGATCAAATTGCCAACATCCATTGGCTTATTGAAAAAGTAAGAGAGTTCAAGAAAAACATCTACTTCTGCTTTATTGACTACACCAAAGCCTTTGACTGTGTGAATCACAACAAATTATGGAAAATCCTTAAAGAGATGAGAATACCAGACCACCTTACCTGCCTCCAGAGAAATCTGTATGCAGGTCAAGAAGCAACAGTTAGAACTGGACATGGAACAACAGATTGGTTCCAAATCGGGAAAGGAGTATGTATATTGTTATGTATGTATGTATATTGAGTTATGTGTGCTATGTATATTGAGAATGTATATCGGGAAAGACTGTGTATTGTTACTCTGCTTAATTAACTTATATGCAGAGTACTTCATGCAAAATGCTGGGCTGGATGAAGCACAAGCTAAAATCAAGATTGCTGGGAGAAATATCAATAACCTCAGGTACGTAGATGACACCACCCTTATGGCAGAAAGCGAAGAACTGAAGGGCCTCTTGATGAAAGTGGAAGAGGAGAGTGAAAAAGCTGGCTTTATAAACTCAACATTCAAGAAACTAAGACCATGGTATCCGGTTCCATTACTTCATGGCAAATAGATGGGGAAACAATGGAAACAGTGAGAGACTTTATTTTTTTGGTCTCCAAAATCGCTGCAGATGGTGATTACAGCCATGAAATTAAAAGATGCTTATTCTTCAGAAGAAAAGCTATGACCAACCTAGGTAGCAAATTAAAAAGCAGAGACATTACTTTGCCGACAAAGGTCGGTCTAGTCAAAGCTATGGTTTTTCCAGTAGTCATGTATGGATGTGAAAGTTGGACTATAAAGAAAGCTGAGCACTGAAGAATTGATGCTTTTGAACTGTGATGTTGGAGAAGACTCTTGAGAGTCCCTTGGACTGCAAGAAGATCCAACCAGTCCGTCCTAAAGGAAATCAGTCCTGAATATTCACTGGAAGGACTGATGCTGAAGCTGAAGCTCCTGTACTTTGGCCATCTGATGCGAAGAACTGACTCATTGGAAAAGACCCTGATGCTGGGAAAGATTGAAGGCAGGAGGAGAAGGGGACAACAGAGAATGAGACGGTTGGATGACATCACTGACTTGATGGACATGAATTTGAGCAAGCTCCAGGAGTTGGCAATGAACAGGGAAGCCTGGTGTGCTGCAGTCCATGGGATCGCAAAGAGTCAGGCACAACGGAGTGACTGAATTGGAAATGGACAGAATTGGATAGGTTAAAGAGAAATATAGGAGGTGAAATCAGTAAGGCATGAGGATTAATTGGATATGAAAAATGAGGGAAAGGGAACCAAAGATGATGTCTTAGTTCTGTATAGGATGGAACATGAGTACTAGCTTTCAAGCTTGCCCCAGCTTTTACTTTCCTCAAGGACTCTCAGATTTCTACTCTGTATGCATACCATCCTGCTGCCAGGTTTATATAGGAAACTGGGGTCTGCTGTGGTTTTTGCATGCATGTACATAGCCTTTCATCAGTCTGGGATATTTAGAGACTTTATTAATCCTCTTATGGCTGTCTGTCTTCTTGGAATTTCCTGATAAATCTTTGATTCATTCTCTGGTTTGTTGCTTGCCTCATATAGGACTCAACCACAAGCTATTGGCCACTAAGATAGACTAAAAATGTTCCTACCTAGTGAGTCCCCGCCAGCTGTGAAAGTGAAATTGTTGATATTGATGTGCTTCCTTTCCTTGGTTGGTAGATCTAGGGGCAGGGAATATATGGGAGAAGCTCTCAGTAAGAATTGCAGAGATTCACGGTGTTCTTACCCAAAGTTAAGTAGTTTTCATGAATAAATATTTTTAATTTTTTAATATTCTTTCAGTTAGTTTCCAAGCTGAAATTTGTCAGCTTTTTAAGTTTCTTTCTGAGAAAAGATTTATTAACCTCTTTATTGTCATGACAAGTAATCAGAAGTCTGTGGTTGAATTTTGGTCAGAGTATCCACCCATGTAACCACCTCCTTAATCAAGATACAGAACACTTATCTCAAGAGGTACCTTTATGCCTTTTACCAGCCATATCTCTTCCTCCCCTATTTGGGCACGAGGCAATTACTTGACTCCCCCCCCCCCCCACTATTGATTATATTAGTCTTTTCTAGAATTTCAAACACAGGCATACCTCAGATACTGTGGTTCAGTTCCAGACCACTGCAGTAAATCAAAATAAAGTGAGTCACATGGTTTTTTGTTTCCCAGTGCATATAAAAGTTATGTTTACACTCTACTGTAGTCTGTTAAGCTTGCAGTGTCTAAAAAAATAATTTTGTTGTTGGTCAGTTGCTTAGTTGTGTTTGATTCTTTGCGACCCCATGGACTGCTGCACACGAGGCTTCCCTGTCCTTGACTATCATCTGGAGTTCGCTCAAGCTCATGTCCATTGGGTCCATCACCAATTGTTGATGCTATCCAACCATCTCATCTTCTGTTGTCCCCTTCTCTTTCTGTCCTCAATCTTTCCCAGCATCAGGGTCTTTTCCAGTGAGTCAGCTTTTTGTGTCAGGTGGCCAGAGTATTGGAGCTTCAGCTTAAGTATCAGTCCTTCCAATGAATATTATGAATTGACTTCCTTTAGGATTGATTGGTTTGATCTCCTTGCTGTCCAAGGAACTCTCAAGAGTCTTCTCTAGCACCACAGTTCAAAAGCATCAATTTTTTGGCACTCAGCCTTCTTTATGGTTCAACTCTCACATCCATACAATGTATATATCTAATTAACGGGAAACTCTGCCCAATACTCTGTAGTGGTCTATATGGAAAAAGAATCTAAAGAGTGGATATATGTATAACTGATTCATTTTGCTGTACACTTGAAACTATTAATAACACAAAATTTATAAATCAACTATAATGAAAATGAAAAAAAACGATAAAAATTGCTGTCATCTGAATCTTCATTGAGTTATAGTAGTAACATAAAAAAAAACCACTGATCAAAAAAAAGGAAAAAGAAAAACGAAAAAAAAATCATTGAAAGTGGGTCACCTTGATAAATATAATGTAAAAGTTTGAAATGTTGCAAGAATTATCAAAATGTGACACAAAGATACAAAGTGAGGAAATGCTGTTGGGAGACTTGCTCTACACAGGATTGCCACAAACATTCAGTTTGTAAAAAAATGCAGTATTTGCAAAGTGCAAAAAATGAGGTATGCCTGTAAATGGAATCATATAGTATGTACTTATTTGTGTCTTGCTTTCTTTGCTCACCATAATGTTTTATGTAGTTTAATTGGTGAAGTAGTTTTCTATGGTATAGATAGACCACAATTTGTTTATCCATTCCCCAATTGGTGGATATTTGGGCTGTTTAGAGATTTCGTCTATTATAAATAGGGCTCCTATGAATGTGACTTTATTTCTTTTGGGTAAATACTTGAAATGGCTAGGCCATATAGTAGGTGTATGTTTTACTTTTTAGGAAACTGTGGAACTATCTTTTCAAAGTGGTTGTACCATTTTATATTCCTACCAGCTGTGTATTAGAGTTCTAGCTGCTCTTGTATTCTTATCAATGCTTGATCTTTTTAGTCTTTTAAATTTTAGCCATGCTAGTGGATGTGTAGTGGTATCTCATTTTATTTTTTTCCTTATCAATTTTATTGCAAAATGATTTATGTGTAATAAACTGCATCTATTTGAAGCATATAGTTTGATGAAATTTTCCAGTTGTATATACTTGTGAAACTGCCACCAAAATCATGACACAGTAGGTTCCCATCACCCTCAAAAGCTTCCTCATGCCTCTCTTCTCTATCCTTCTCTTCTTACACTCCTGAACCTTAGTAACCACTGGTTTACTTTTTGTTACTATAGGTTAGGTTACATTTTATATAAATGGAATAATACAACCTGTACTCTTTGTGACTGGCTTTTTTTTTTTTTGTCTGTGCTGGGTCTTACCTGCTGTGTTTGAACTTAGTTGCAGGATGTGGGACCTAGTTCTCTGACCAGGGAGTGAACCTGGGTCCCCTCCTTTGGGATAGTGGAGTCTTAACCACTGGACCACCAGGGAAATATTTTATTCAGCAAAATGATTTTGAGGTTCACTCGTATTTTTGCCTGTGTCCTTTTTATTGCTGAGTAATATTCTGTTATATGAATAAATCATGATTTGTTTATTCATCTGTTGATGGACATTTGGGTCATCTCGTGGGCTTTCCTGGTGGCTCAGAGGGTAAAGTATCTGCTTGCAATGTGGGAGACCCGGGTTTGGTCCCTGGGTTGGGAAGATCCCCTGGAGAAGGAAATGGCAACCCACTCCAGTACTTTCGCCTGGAAAATTCCATGGATGGATGAGCCTGTTAAGCTGCAGTCCATGGAATTGCAAAGAGTTGCACACAACTGAGCAACTTCACTTCTTAGTGCTTGACATTGTGTGAAAAACTTCTGTGAACATTACTGTACAAGTCTTTGTGTGGTGATATTTGTTTCTATTGAGTAAATAGTAGTAAGCAGAATGACTGGCCTGTATAGTAGTATACATTTAATTTTAAGAAACTGCCAGACAGTTTTCCAAAGTGGCTTATAACGTTTTACATTTCCATTGGCAGTGTATGAGACATCCATGTATTCCTCATTCCTGCCCACAGTAGTGTTTTCAATATTTTTAATTGTAACCATTATAATGGATGTGTAGTGTTATGTCATTGTGAATTTAATTTCTATTTTGATAACTAATGATGCGGAGCATCTTTTTCTGTTTGTTTTGCTTATTGGCTATTAGTACATTTGCTTTTGTGTCCATATCTTGCTCATTTTAAAAATTGGTTTGTCTTTTTATTATTGCATTATGAGAGTTATTTGGGCTTCTCTGGTGGCTCCAGTTGGTAAAGAATCTGCCTGCAGTGCAGTAGACCTCCTGTAATGTAGACCTGGGTTTGATCCCTGGGTTGGGAAAATACCCTGGAGAAGGAAATGGCAACCCACTCCAGTATTGTTGCCTGAGAAATCCCATGTACAGAGGGGCCTGGTGAGCTACAGTTAATGGGGTTGCAAGGTTGGACACGGCTTAGCAACTAAACCATCACCATCATAAGAGTTCTTTATATATTGTGACTATGAGTCTTTTGCAAGATATATGCATTGCAAATATTTTCTCCCGTTTTATGACTTGTCTTTTTTGTTTTCTATTGGTGTCTTTTGAAGAACATAAGTTTTAAATTTCATTGAAGCCTAGTTTGTCAGCTTGTAAAACTTCTGTGTCCTTTACCGTTTGTATCCTGAGAAATCTTTGTTACTCAGGTCACAAAAATTTTACCTTTAAAAAAATTTATATCCATACTAATAACTTTCTTTTTCACAATCCATAATATATGTATATTTATTTGTCAATTGTATGTGTACTAATACTCTTAGGTGTGTTAGAAGGCATGCACGCACAAAAAAACCCCAAAATGTAAAAAGGTGAATAGTCAGAGAACCTGAATAGTACAAAGTAAACATAATTCTTAAACACAAAAACACTAGGAGACTGGTTATGCATGTCAGTTTAAATCTTTGGGTTCTTTCTGAAAATGAAGGAGTTTAGCTAGATCATTGGTAGTTCTAAACTCTTTTGGATTTTGAGCTCCTCTGAGAGTTGGATGAAAGCTATAAGAATTTTTCCCAGGGAGCATACAAAAACAAGACAGTTTTGCACACAGTTTCAGGAGATTGTGAATCCCTTGAAGCCTAACTTTAGGTCCTTTAAGGGCTTATGGATTGACAGGTTAAGAACCCTTAGCCAGCAGTTCTTTAAGTATTTATCTAAGACTTATCTCTTTAATTTGCCAGATTCCATTATACTTTCCCTTCAGATGTCTTAGCTGTTTCTTTCTTGGTCTCCAGAGAGATTTATTTTGTTTTTCTTTGGGTAATTTTCATTATGGCAGTAACAGACCTAAGTTTAAAAGGAGGGATAGAGTGAGTGGTTAAAACTGAAAACTTTAGTGATTTTAGTAATTTATGTTAGAATATGGCACCGTTTATACAAAGTTTTGTGTGTGTGTTTTTAAATATCTGTTAGTTTGGTGTTTGAAGAACTGCTCCCACAACTGCAGGATTATCATTAAAATTGATTTAAATTAATTCATTTTACTTTAGGAAGTAAAAATATGTCTAATTTGTCTAATAGTGTTATAGGTTAAATTCTTCCACGTATTCATGTTTGATGTATTTTTTTCCTTGCAAATTGACAGTTCATATCTTGTTATCTAATGGGATGTTAATATTTTGTGTCAGTTTGTACTTTTTAAATCAATAACTTTTTTCATGTATGCTATAAATATTTCTCTAATTTTGTTGTTATTATATGTATTTAAATATATAAAGACTCAAAAGTTTAGGTGGCTGGAGCCTGGGATGGTCCCTAGCTGAGCCGCCACCTGGCTGGCTGGTTCCTGAGGCGGCTGCGGGGGTGGGGGGTGGGGGTGCCAGGCGCGTGGCCTTTCACCATGTAAACCTTCTTGGTGTGCGATGAGAACAGCAGCGTCTATGGCAGCGAGGTGTTCCGGCTGCTGCTCGCCACAGGCCACTGGAAGCAGCTGCCGCGGGACAACCCCAGGTTCAACCTGATGCTGGGAGAAAGGAACTGGCTGCCCTTCGGGAGACTGGATCGTGAGCCTGGGTTGATTGGTGAATTACTACAGAGGGGCGGACAAACTGTGTCGCAAAACATCTTTAGTGAAGCTCATCAAAACCAGCCCAGAACAGGCTGAGTCCTGCACATGGTTCCCCATGTCCTACGTGATTTATCCAACCAACCTCAAGACCCCAGTTGCTCCAGCTCAGAATGGAATCCATCCACCACTCCATAGTTCAAGGACAGACGACAAAGAATTTTTCCTGACTAACAGAAAGAGGAGGGAGCGGGCAACACTTGGATCGCAAAGTCATCAGCTGGAGCCAAAGGTGAAGGCATCCTCATCTCCTCAGGGGCTACAGAACTTTTGGATTTCATAGACAACCAAGGCCAGGTGCACATGATTCAGAAATACCTGGAGTGCCCGCTGTTCCTGGAGCCTGGTCATCACGAGTTTGACACCCGAAGCTGGGTCTTGGTGGACCATCAGTTTTAATATCTACCTCTGTAGAGAGGGTGTCCTGCAGACTGCTTCAGAACCGTATCAGGTGGATAATTTCCAAGATCAAACCAGCCACTTGACCAATCACTGCATTCAAAAAAAGTACTCAGAGAACTATGGAAAGTATGAAGAAGGGGAACGGAATGTTCTTTGAGGAGTTCAATCAGTACCTAACAAGTGCTTTGAACATCATTCTGGAAAGTAGTATCTTACTACAAATCAGAGGTATAATAGAGTTACTTAATCCGATCTCTTTTGGTTAAATGTGTCTTGATGGAGCTTTGGGAGTTTGTGCCTTTCAAGGAATTGTTCCATTTCACTTGTCGAGTTTAAGAATAAAAATTATTTGTTATATTCCTTTATTATCCTTTTAATATCTGTATGATCTGTAGTGTTGAAACTTTTTAAAATCCTTATGCTTAATTCTTCAACTATCTTATATTGGTAATTTATATCTTCTCTCTTTCACTTGGGCAGATTGGTTAGAGGCTTATCAGTTTTATTAATCTCTTCTAAAAGTCAGCTTTTGGCTTTACAGATTTTCTCTGTCATTTTTGTTTTCAATTTCTTCGTGTTCTTGAGAATCATCCAGGGTCTACGAGTCTCCCGCCTGTCGACGTCGCTTAGCAGCGTAGTCAAGATGCCTCGTGGAAGCCGAAGCTGCACTTCCCGCGTGGCCCCTCCTGCCAGCCGTGCGCCTCAGATGAGAGCAGCGCCCCTCAGATGAGAGCAGCGCCCAGGCCAGCACCCGCAGCTCAGCCACCAGCAGTGCCTCCACCATCTGCTGTTGGCTCCCCTGCTGCTGCTCCCCAGCAGCCAGGTCTGATGGCCCAGATGGCAACCACTGCAGCTGGTGTGGCTGTGGGTTCTGCCGTCGGCCACACTCTGGGTCACGCCATCACTGGGGGCTTCAGTGGAGGAAGCAGTGCTGAACCCTCAAGGCCTGACATCACTTACCAGGAGCCTCAGGGAACCCAGCCAGCACAACTGGAGCAGAGTGGCCCCTGCTTCTATGAGGTGAAACAGTTTTTGGAGTGTGCCCAGAGCCAGGGCGACCTTAAACTTTGCGAGGGTTTCAGCGAGGTGCTGAAACAGTGCAGATTGGCCAACGGATTAGCTTAATCAAGAAGTTCCACTTGAAGACATGAAAAATCACCTCTTGTGACCATGTTGATTTAGCATTTAAAATACAATTAGTAGTGAAGATGTGAAGTCTGAGACCACCCATTAAACCTCTCCTTAATCGTTAATAGCTTTTGTGCTTCACGATTGCAGTGGAAGAGGGCATTGTCACTATATAGAAGTTCATTGAGATGGTATTGAGTTTGGGATTGGGCAGAAGAGGTGGTTGTGGCCTCTTAAGCGTGCTTTTCTGATGTTATTATTGTGAGTTAATTAGAATAAAGTGATTTTCTTTCTAGTCAAAAAAAAAATTTCTTCGTGTTCTTTATTATTTTTATTCTGCTTTTGAGGGGCTTGTTCTTTTCTTTTTCTAGTTTCCTTAAAGTATAAGTTCAGGTCACTGATTTGAGATTTTTTTTTTTTTTTTTAAATATAAGCATTTAATGCCATCAGCTTTCCTATAAGAACTCCTTAGCTGCATCCCACGGATTTTGCTTTCATTTTATTAAAATGCTTTCTAGTTTCCCTTGTGGAAAAAAAAGTTTATATGTAGCTTAAATTATTAGAGACATGTAAATCAGAACCACGATGAGGTATTACTTCATACTGGTCAGAATGACTAGTGAAAAGTCTACACATAGCAAATGTTGGAGAGGGTGTAGAGAAAAGGGAACCCTCCTACACTGTCAGTGGGAGTGTAAATTGGTGCAGTCACTATGGAAAACAGTATGGAAGTTCCTTAAATAAAATTAGGGCTGCCATATGATCCAGTAACCCCACTCTTAGGCATATATCCAGAAAAGATGAAAACTCTTAATTTGAGAAGATACAGATACCCTAGTGTTCATAACAGTACTATTTACAATGGTCAAGACATGGAAGCAACCCAGGTGCCAATCTGGTTGGTTGGTTTAAGAAGATGTGCTGATGGAGGAGTGGGAGCTAGGGGAGGGGGTGCACATGCATGTGTGTGTGTGTGTCTGTGTATAAATAAAATGGAGTATTACCCATAAGAATAATGCCATTTTCAGCAACATGAATGGACTTAGAGATCATCATACTAAGTGAAGTCAGATAAAGACAAAATATTATATAATAACACATAAGTGAAGTCTAGAAAATAATACAAGTGAATCTACATATAAAACAGAAACAGACTCGCAGACATAGTAAACAAACTTATGGTTACCAAAGGGGAAAGGATAAATTAGGGGTAGGAGATTAACAGATATAAACTGCTATACATAAAATAGAGAAGCAGCAAGGATTTACTTTATATCACAGGGAACAATAATATTTGATATCTTGTAAAAACCTGTAAGGGAAAATAATATGAAAAAATTACTGAATCACTTTGCTGTGTGCCTAGAACCAACACAGTGTTATAGATCATCTGTACTACAGTAAAAAATTTATGTGTAGTTTTTTTCATCATTTTGTGTGATTTCTTCTATTTCTTCAAGACTTAAGTCATTTAAAAATAAACATTAAGAATAGAAAAGAAATTTGTGTTTAGTTTATATTCTTACGATACAGAATGATATTGTGAGTGACTAGATTGGAAGAGTTTGAGTGTGTCCTTTATTCTTATTCTCCCTTACTACTCAGGTTGTCCAGATGTTTTTTGACAATGAGATGTAACATTTCTCTTAGGAGTAATTGAATGATTAAACAATTTGAGAAGTTTGTAACACAGTTAATGTTCTTTTTAAATCAGTATTTAAGTCAGTAAGTCTCTACTTTGGTTATAATAGAAAATCATCTGGAAAGTTTTTTTTTCCAATTTAGGTAGATTTCATAGAACATAAAATCCAGCAGTCATCTTTTTAAAGTGTATAATTTAATGGCTTTTATTTAATACATTCAAAATGTTGTGCAACTATCACCATGTACCTTTTTTTGTAGATTTATTTATTATTTTTGGCTTTGCTAGGTCTTTGTTGCTGTATGCGGGCTTTCTCTGGTTGTGGTAAGCGGGGATTATTCTTCATCGTGGTGTGCAGTCTTCTCATTGTGTGGCTTCTTTTGTAGTAGAGCACGTGCTCTAGGTGCGTGGGCTCAGTAGTTGTGGTGCACAGGCCTAGTTGCCCCAGAACCTGTGGAATCTTCCCAGGCGAGGGATTGAAACTGTGTCCCCTGCATTAGCAGGCAGATTCCCTGGACCACCAGGGAAGTCCACCACTTTCCAATTCTAAACATTTTTCATCACCCCAAAAAGAAACCCAAAGCCATTAAGTAGTAACTCTGTATTTCTCTCTCCTCAAACTTCTAGTTATCTTAATTTGCTTTCTGTCTCTGTAGATTTGTCCATTCAGGATGTTTCATATAGACAGAATGATGTAATATGTAGGCTTTTGTGTCTGGCTGCTTTCATTTAATGTGTTTTCAAGGTTTATCCATTTTATAGCATGTATTAGTACTTTGTTTCTTTTTAAGGCGGAGGAATGTTCCATCATATGGATGGATATACCACATTTTGTGTATCCATTCGTCATTTGCGTTATTTCTGTTTTTGGCTATTATGATTAATGATGTTAAAAACATTTAAGTGTAGGTGTTTGTTTGAATACTTGTTTTTAACTTTATTGGATGTTTACTTAGGAGTAGAATTACTAGACTTATTTTAATTTTTTGAAGAATTGCCAAGCTGTTTTCCACAGCAGCTGCAGAATTTTATATTCACACTATGAATGAATGAAAGTTTTAATTTCTCTGCATTCTTGCCAACATTTGCTGTTTTCTCTAATAAAAATGCAACTTTATTGAGATATAATTCACTTACCATATAATCCATACACTTAAAGTATACAATTGAAATTAAAAAACAGAACTGCTGTATGATTCAGCAGTTTTACCTCTGAGTATTTACCCAAAGAAAACAAAACACTGACTTGAAAAGATATATGCATACCAGTGTTAATTGTGGCATTATTAACAAAAAACCAAGATATGGATGGAAACCCTTTTGCTGTTGAGTTGCAGGAGTTCTTTATGCTGTATACAATTTCTTTATTACACAGATGCTTTACAGATATTTTTCTCATTTTTTTTTTAAACTTGCCTTAATATTGTGGTTTGGAGCACAGAGGTTTTTAATAAGATGAAGCCCTATTTGTTTATTTTTTCTTCTGTTGCTTGTGCTTTTGATAACATATTTAACAAACTCACCTATCCAAGATTACAGAGCTTTATGCTTATGTTCTGCCCTAGAATTTTATAGATTTTGCTCTTTCATTCAGGTCTTTAATCTGTTTCATGCAGTTCTTTATTATGTGAGGTAGAGGTCCAATTTCATTCTTTTACATTTGGATATCTAGTTGTCAGAGTACCATTTGTTGGAAAGACTTATACTTTGTTCATTAAATTATCTTGGTACTTTTGTTGAAAGCGATTGACAGTAAATGTGTGGATGTTTTCTGAACTTCCTGGTCTTCTGTTCCATTGATCTTTATTTTTATTCTTGTGCCAATGCCACACTGTCTTGATAATATAGCTTTGTAGCAAGTTTTGAAATTGAGATGTGTGAGTTCAGTTTTGTTCCTTTTTTTCAAAATTGTTTTGGCTGTTCTGGGACCTGTTTTCCCTCTGTTTTGCATTTCCTCTGTGAATTTTAGGATCAACTTGTCTATGTCAACAAAAAAGCCAGTAGGAATTTTATTGGGAATTATGTTGTATCTGTTAAGTTCAGTTTAGTTGCTCAGTCATGTCTGACACTTTGCGACCCCATGAATCGCAGCATGCCAGGCCTCCCTGTCTATCACCAACTCCCGGAGTCTGCCCAAACCCATGTCCATGGAGTTGGTGATGCCATCCAGCCATCTCATCCTCTGTCGTCCCCTTCTCTTCCTGCCCCCAGTCCTTCCCAGCATTAGGGTCTTTTCCAATGAGTCAGCTCTTCTCATGAGGTGGCCAAAGTATTGGAGTTTCAGTTTCAACATCAGTCCTTCCAGTGAACACCAAGGACTGATCTCCTTTAGGATGGACTGGTTAGATCTCCTTGCAGTCCAGGGGACTCTCAAGAGTCTTCTCCAACACCACAGTTCAAAAGCATCAGTTCTTTGGTGCTCAGCTTTCTTTATAGTCCAACTCTCACATGCATACATGACTACTAGAAAAACCATAGCTTTGACTATACGGATCTTAGTTGGCAAAGTAATGTCTCTATAGATCTGTACAAAAAAGATCTTCATGACCCAGATAATCACGATGGTGTGGTCACTCACCTAGAGCCAGACATCCTAGAATGTGAAGTAAAGTGGGCCTTAGAAAGCATCACTACAAATAAAGCTAATGGAGGTGATAGAATTCCAGTTGAGCTATTTCAAATCCTGAAAGATGATGCTGTGAAAGTGCTGCACTCAATATGCCAGCAAATTTGGAAAACTCAGCAGTGGCCACAGGACTGGAAAAGGTCAGTTTTCATTCCAGTCCCAAAGAAAGGCAATGCCAAAGAATGCTCAAACTACCACACAATTGCACTTATCTCACACGCTAGTAAAGTAATGCTCATCAGGTCGCCTGGCCCGGCAGCAACACGATCTTCGGGAAGATCATTTGCAAGGAAATCCCAGCCGAAATCATTTACGAGGATGACCAGTGTCTTGCTTTCCACGACATTTCCCCTCAAGCACCAACACATTTTCTGGTGATACCCAAGAAACATATATCCCAGATTTCTGCAGCAGAAGTTGATGATGAAAGTCTTCTTGGGCATTTGATGGTTGTTGGCAAGAAATCTGCTGCTGATCTGGGCCTGAAGAAGGGCTATCGAATGGTGGTGAATGAAGGTTCAGATGGGGGCCAATCTGTCTATCATGTTCATCGTCATGTTCTTGGAGGTCGGCAGATGAACTGGCCTCCTGGTTAAGTGTGCTTTAGGGATAATTTTGCCTTCTCTATGCAGTGATCAGGTTTGCAAGTTCCAATATGCTAGACAATTTTTTTTTTTTTGCCTGTGTATGGAGATATTGAAAAAACAATGAAAAGAACCCTTACATAATAAAAGACATTGTTGCATTGTCAAAAAAAAAAAAAAAAAGTAATGCTCAAAATTCTCCAAGCCAGACTTTAGCAATAAGTGAACCGTGAGCTTCCAGATGTTCAAGCTGGTTTTAGAAAAGGCAGAGGAACCAGAGATCAAATGGCCAATATCCGCTGGATCATTGGAAAAGCAAGAGAGTTCCAGAAAAACATCTGTTTCTGCTTTATTGACTATGCCAAAGCCTTTGACTGTGTGGATCACAATAAACTGTGGAAAATTCTTAAAGAGATGGGCATACCAGACCACCTGACCTATCTCTTGAGAAACCTATATGCAGGTCAGGAAGCAACAGTTAGAACTGGGATGGAACAACAGTCTGGTTCCAAATAGGAAAAGGAGTATGTCAAGGCTATATATTGTCACCCTGCTTCTTTAACTTAGATGCAGAGTACATCATGAGAAACACTGGGCTGGAGAAGCACAAGCTGGAATCAAGATTGCTGGGAGAAATATCAATAACCTCAGGTACGCAGACAATACCACCCTTACGGCAGAAAGAAGAGGAACTAAAAAGCCTCTTGCTGAAAGAGAAAGAAGAGTGTGAAAAAGTTGGCTTAAAGCCCAACATTCAGAAACATAAGATTGTGGCATCTGGTCCCATCACTTCATGGTAGATAGGTGAGGAAACAGTAGAAACAGTGGCTGACTTTATTTTTCTGGGCTCCAAAATCACTGCAGGTGGTGATTGCAGCAATGAAATTAAAAGACGCTTACTCCTTGAAAGGAAAGTTATGACCAACCTAGACAGCATATTAAAAAGCAGAGACATTACTTTGCTGACAAAGGTCCCTTTAGTCAAGGCTATGGTTTTTCCAGTAGTCATGTATGCATGTGAGAGTTGGAGTATTAAGAAAGCTGAGTGCTGAAGAATTGATGCTTTTGAACTGTTATGTTGGAGAAGACTCTTGAGAGTCCCTTGGACTGCAAGGAGATCTAACCAGTCCATCCTAAAGGGGATCAGTCCTGGGTGTTCATTGGAAGGACTGATGATGAGGCTGAAACTCCAGTACTTTGGTCACCAAACATGCAAAGAGCTGACTCATTGGGAAAGATCCTGATGCTGGGAAGGATGGGGGGCAAGAAGAGAAGAGGACAACAGAGGACAAGATGGCCAGATGGCATCACCAACTTGATGGACATGAATTTGGGTAAACTCCGGGAGTTGGTGATGGACAGGGAGGCCTGGTGTGCTGTGATTGACGGGGTTGCAAAGAGTCAGACACGACTGAACGACTGAACTGAAATGAACTGATGTTGTACCTGTAGAGCAATTTGGGGAATATTGCTGTCTTAACAGTGTCAAGTCTAATTCATCAACATGGGATGTCTTTGCATTTATCTTTTATATCTTCGAGCAGTATTTTGTAGTTTTTGGTTGCAAGCCTTGCACTTTTGTTAAATTTTGTTAAGAATTTTTTTATTTTTGATGCTATTAAAATGGAATTTTAAAATTTAATTTTTTGGATTATTTATTGCTTATAGATATCTGTTCAGTTGATTTTTGTATGTTGACCTTGTATACAACAATCTTACTGAACTTGCTCATTAGTTGTAATGTTTTTTTAGTGGAATTCTTAGTTTTTATTTTTTTTAATTCAAGGTCATAACATCTACAAAAGGCAATAGTTTTACTTCTTCCTTTCCCATTTGGATTTTTTATTTCTTCTTATTCCATAATTGACCTGTTTAGAACATATAGTGTAATGTTCAATAGAAATGATGAATGCTGACATGCTTGTTTTATTCCTATCCTAAGAGGAAAGCTTTCAGTCTTTTACCTTGAAGTATGATTATTTGCAGTGGATTTTTTAAAAGATGTCCTTTATTGGGTTGAGGCATTGATATTAAAAAGAAAAGCTTTTATATGAATCAGTTGTTTAAGTTAATAATGTTTCAGGAACTACGATAAATTATTATATCATTCCTTTTGAAATGTCACTAAAAAAATGAGATTTATACAAATTTTAATTAGTAACAGTTCAGAAATCCAATTTTACTTCTGTTAGATAGGTATCTTTTTCTTTTATATGACCAAATGATAAATAGCATCTAGAAAACTTATACTTTAAGTAAATTATTTTTCCTTCTTCTGCAGCTCTTGCTAAGTTGCTTCAGTCATGTCCGACTCTGCGTGACCCCTTAGACGGCAGCCCACTAGCCTCCTCTGTCCCTGGAATTCTCCAGGCAAATTACTGGAGTGGGTTGCCATTTCCTTCTGCAATGAATGTATGCATGCTATGTCGCTTCAGTCATGTCTGACTCTGTGCGACCCTATGGACAGCAAGCAGCCTACTAGGCTCCTTTGTCCACAGGATTCTCTAGGCAAGAATACTGGAGTGGGTTGCCATTTCCTTCTTCAAGTTTTTTTCCCTTCTATTTCAGACAAAAGGATGCCGCGGAGAAAGAAAAAAGTTAAAGAAGCCTCTGAAGCTCAGAACCTGGAGAAAGATGTAGAAACTACCAGTTCTGTCAATGTGAAGAAGAAACGTAGACTTGAGGATGCATACATTGTGATATCTGACAGTGATGGAGAGGTCAGTATTCTAAAGCCTCGAGCTCTAGGTCTCCAACTAGGCCTCCTTATCTGTGACTGGTTTGTTTGTGAGACTGAACTTTAATGACATCTTGCCAGACCATGCAGCTTTTACTCAGCTTCGTAAATGGAATTAAGAATTACTTAGAAGAAAGTAGTCATACAGTTTGGCTGAGGATGGATCATAGTTCCTCAGTTTTATAATGTATTAACTGAAGTTGATTTTTAAAACCATTTAATAAATCAAATGTGAAGGTTTTCATATGTCTGTAAAATGAGAGGAAAGACAGCTTTTTTTTTTTTTTTTTGAAAGACAGCTTTTTAAGTCTCTAGATATACTTTGTCCAATGTGGTAGCAACGAGCCACCTGTAGCTATTTAGATTTAAATTAATTAAAATTAAAAGGAAAAATCAATTTCTCTCTTGGACTAGTCACATCTAGTGTCTGCTGTGTTAGTGCAAGTTTAGGACATTTCCCGTCATATTAGAAAGCTTTGTTGGACAGTGCTGAAATAGATTTTAAATCTTTTGCTTGATCTGTGTTTCCATTTGTTTATTGGAGATTTCTGCCTGTTTGTAGGTCACATCCAATAAGGCAGTGAAGTAAGTCACTGTTTTTTCATCAAAGTTTACCTCTCCTTCTTTATCTTCTATCTCATTTGATGGTAGAACCACTCACTTGCCTCAGGTTACAAAGCTCAGAATTGTCTCTGACTCTTCCTTTTAAATTGAATTGCTTTTGTGACTGACTTCTTTCACTTAACACATATTTTCAAGGTTCATCCATATTTAGCATATAACAGTACTTAATCCCTTTTTAAAAAAAAAGTGAAAGTGAAGAGGAACTAAAAAGCATCTTGATGAAAGTGAAAGAGGAGAGTGAAAAAGTTGGCATAAAGCTAAACATTCAGAAAACTAAGATCATGGCATCTGGTCCCATCACTTCATGGGAAATAGATGGGGAAACAGTGTCAAGCTTTATTTTTCTGGGCTCCAAAATCACTGCAGACGGTGACTGCAGCCATGAAATTAAAAGAACGCTTACTCCTTGGAAGCAAGGTTATGATCATTCTAGATAGCATATTGAAAAGCAGAGACATTACTTTGCCAACAAAGGTCCATATAGTCAAGGCTATGGTTTTTCCAGTAGTCATGTATGGATGTGAGAGTTGGACAGTGAAAAAGGCTGATCACCGAAGAATTGATGCTTTTGAACTGTGGTGTTGAAGAAAACTCTTGAGAGTCCCTTGGGCTGCAGGGAGATCCAACAGGTCCATCCTAAAGGAGATCAGTCCTGGGTGTTCATTGGAAGGACTGATGTTGAGGCTGAAACTCCAATACTTTGGCCACCTGATGCGAAGAGTTGACTCATAGGAAAAGACCCTGATGCTGGGAAGGATTGGGGGCAGGAGGAGAAGGGGAAGACCGAAGATGAGGTGACTGGATGGCATCACCTACTCGATGGACGTGGGTTTGGGTGGACTCTGGGAGTTGGTGATGGACAGGGAGGCCTGGCGTGCTGCGATTAATGGGGTCGCAAAGAGTCAGACATGACTGAGCGACTGAACTGAATCCCTTTTACAAAATTTTTATGTATATATTTATTTTTGGCCGAGCTGGGTCTTTGTTGCTGCATATGGGCTTTCTCTAGTTGACGTAAGCAGAGGCTACTTCCTAGTTGTGGTGCAGGGCTTCTCATTGTGGTACCTTCTCTTGTTGCAAAGCACAGGCTTTAGGGCGTGCAGGCTCAGTAGTTGTGGGGCAGCTGCTTAGTTGCCCTACTGCATGTGAAATCTTCCCAGATCAAGGATTGAACCTGTGTCCCCTGTGATAGCAGGCAGATTCTCAACCTCTGGACTACCAGGGAAGTCCTCTTCATGCCTTTTTTCCCCTACAGTGATTGCACCACTTTACATTCCCATCAGCAATATACTGGGATTCCAGTTTCTCTACATTCTTGCTAACACTTCTTATTTTTAAGTGTTTAATTTTTATATCACTCTAGTGGGTATGTAGTGGTTTCTCATTGTGGTTTTGACTTGCATTTCCGTAATTGCTAATGAACTTGAGCTTCTTTTTTGTACTTGTTAGCCATTTGTATAGCTTCTTTGAAGAAATATCTGTTCAAGTTCTTTGTCCATTTATACATTGCAGTTTTTCTTTTTGTTGTTGAGTGGTAAGTTTTCTTTTTATATTTTGCATATTAAACTTCTTATCAGATACATTATTTGCAAATGTATTCTGCCATTCTAGGAGATGTCTTTTCACTTTCTTGATAACATTCTTTGATATACAACAGTTTTAAATTTTGATGAAGTCTAAGTTACCTGATACATTATTTGCAAATATACTCTTCCATTCTAGGAGATGTCTTTTCACTTTCTTGATAACATTCTTTGATACACAACAGTTTTAAATTTTGATGAAGTCTAAGTTACCTGTTTTTTTCTCCCTTTGGTTATTTAATGCTTTTGGTATTGTATCTAAAGAATTATTACCAAATCTAAAGTCATGAAGTTGATCCCTAAGAGTTTTCTAATTTTAGCTCTTACAGTTTGGTCTTTGTTCCATTTTGAAATATTTTTTGTGTATGATGTGAGATGGCATGTGTGTTTGTGTGTAGTGGTAAAATATACATAACATAGTTTAGGATTTTAACCATTTTTAGGTTATATATATTCACATTGTTGTTGAATGGTGAAAGTCGCTCAGTCGTGTCCGACTCTTTGTGACCCCATTGACTCTACAGTCCATGGAATTCTTCAGGCCAGAATACCAGAGTGGATAGCCTGGGGATCTTCTGAACTCAGGTCTCCTGCATTGCAAGCAGATTCTTTACCAACTCAGCTATCAGAGAAGCCCTAAACATGTTTCCATCTGTTTTCGAACTGGGGACCTTTTGTGTATGAGGTAAACGTGATAACCATTACACTACAGAAATGCCCATTGAATTGTAGAGGTTCTTTATGTATTGTGGACAGTTAGCTCCTTGTCAGATATATGATTTGCACATATTTTCTCCCATTCCATAGGTTGTCTTTGTACTCTGTTGATAGTCTTTTTATGCGGTGTAATTTTAGTCCAGTTTATCTGGTTTTTGTATTACTGCTTGTGCTTTGGTGTCATATCCAAAAAGTCATTGCTAAATCTTCCATATCATGAAGCTTTTCCCCTGTATTTTCTTCTGTGTGTGCTTGGTTATGTCCAACTCTTTGTGACTCCATGCACTATAGCTGCCAGGCTCCGCTGTCTGTGGAATTTTTCAGGCAAGAATATTGGAGTGGGTTCCCATTTCCTTCCCCATGTTTTCTTCTAAGAGTTTTTAAATTTTGAGTGTTATATTTAGGTCTTTGATTGATTTTGTGTTATTAGCTTTTGTGTATGGTGTAAGATTGGGATCTGACTTCTTTTTTGCTTGTGCATATCCAGTTTTTCCAGCACCATTTGTTGGTATTTTAACTTTTAACCTAGGTATTTGTTTATATTTTGTTTGGATTTCTTGTAGGTAGCACACGGTTTGAGGTTTCTAATTTTATACAGTCTGAAAATCTCTTTTTTAAATTGACGTGTTTAGTTTATTTATATGTAATAAAGTTACTGAGGTACTTTAAAAGGTACCATCCAACTGATTGTTTTTGCATTGGTGGTTTGTTTTCTTCCCATTCTTATTGATTTAATTTTATTTTTGAATTATGTATAAATTGCTTTATTGAATAAGTCTATAGAGAAAGATATACTCAAGTTATCTTGCTTCTCCATTCTATACACCCTATTCCACATCCCTCACTCCACCGATAACCACTTTTATTAATTTTTTTATTCTTACAACATTGCTTTAAAGCAAAAATAAGCCCATTCATGTTTTTTTTCTCTTTCTTTAAATGTTTGTTTATTTGGCAGTACTGCATCTTAGTTGTGGCACATGGGATTTGCCATCTTTGTTGTGACTTGAGGGATCTAGTTCCCTGACGAGTGATCTAGTTCCCTGACCAGGGATCAAACCCAGGCCCCTGCATTGGGATCTCAGAGTCTTAGCCCCTGGATCACCAGGGAAGTCCCCATTTTTCTTCTTTGAGATGGTTTTATCTATTTTCAGTTTGGGTTTTATCAAGTTGCAATTTATTTGTTCCTTTTCTTGTTGGTTTATGGTTTGAGTTTTCTGATTCTAAGCATTTCTTAATCTGTAGATGATTCTTTAAAGTTTGTTTGGGATGTGTTAATTTCCTTTTTTGGGTTGATGATTAGAGGAGAATATTCATAAACTTAAGTGTTTTTATTTACATTTTCTCTTTCTGTTTTATAGTTGCTTGGTTTGAAATTTCTTTTTTTATTCTTGTATTTAGTGGACAAAAGCTTCCCTTTTGTCTTTTTAGTGTACTTCATTTTAATTTCTTTTATGGATGGTATTGTTGATATTAGAAGAGAGGTTGGCATGTTTATTTTTTTTCTTCAGGATCTGTCATTTTTTTCCTTCTTTCTTTTTCTTTTATGAAATCTGAGGGGTACCATCTCTTCTTGTGTATCTCCCTCTTTTCCATTGGTAGTAAGTCTTTGAAGTTGCCACTTTTGTTCCTCTTGCTTTCAAGCCCTTTAAAGGGTAGCTGATTATGTGAAATACCATGTCTTGGACCAATGTTTGATCTTAGTGTCAGACATTCTAATTTTGAAGGTGATTTTGTCTGTGTTCTTAAGTTTTTCATCTCTTTCTTATTTTTCATATAGTCTCTTAAGCCTTCTCTTTGTTTGTTCTGTTTACTCTTAGACTTGCAATAGCACTGGGAACTCTGTTAGAATTTGCTATTTCTCTGCTCACTGGTTACTGTGATTCTGTGATATGTTTTGTCTCCTAATAATGTTGAAGGCATTGGTCATAGGTGGTGTTATTTCTGGTCCTTATTGCATGCTAAATCGCTTTAGTCATGTCCAGCTCTTTGTAACCCCATGGATTGTAGTCCATCAGGCTCCTCTGTCCATGGGATTCCCCAGGCAAGAATACTGGGATGGGTTGCCGTTTCCTCCTCCAGGGGATCTTTCTGTCCCAGGGATGGAACCCAGGTCTCCTGTGGCTGCTGCAATTGGCAAGGCAGGTTCTTTACCACTAGTGCTATCTGGGAAGCCCTATTGATTTTGTGATTTTTCTGGGAGGATATATGGAGAGAGTCAATTTAGGTAGGTGGCTCAGTGGTAAAGAATGCAGTACAGGAGATGCAGGGTAGATTCCTGGGTTGGGAAGATCTCCTGGAGGAGGAAATGGCAACCCACTCCAGTATTCTTATCTGGAAAATCTCATAGACAGAGGAGCCTGGCTGGCTACAGTCTACAGGATCACAAAGAGTCAGACACTAAGTGACTGAGCATGCACACACAATTACTGTTATCTTCTAGACCTTTCATTTTCAGCCATTCTGGATCACTTTGTTATAATCCAGTCTCTTATATATATAGCGTTGAGTTTAATTTTTTGTTATATTAATTTTATTTCTTTTTCTATATTCTTTGATTTTTGACTCTGCTTTTGCCATGTATTTTGGTATATCTTTTTTTAGAATTTATATAAATGTTTTTCATAGTTCCTTCCTTTTTTTAAAAAATATAGCTTTCTGTAGTCTGGTTTGTCAGTTGTAAATAGTATCCTTTGACTTTCACTTATAGTGCATGCAATAGAAGATGAACTTGTTTTACTTTCCATTTCTGATTTCTCTCATTTACTAGGTGTGTCATTTCTGCCTATAATATTTACACATTTTATTCTACTCTTATCTCTACTTTTGTTTTAGCCTTAGTTTAAAAATTAAATATGTTAAATATTTACTATCAATTCTTTTGCCAGGTTTTTCTGATCATTTTTTAGTTGAATAGTGCTTGATTTTTACTAGATTTGTCAAGTAGGCCTTGTGACTACATTATTTCCTAAGTTGTTATGTTTTTGATACTATTTTTCTATAGTCTTGATATCTGAAAGACTGCTTGATGGGATCCAGCCAGCATCCTTGGTTTAAAATTTTCTTTTTTCCCTTGAGTTTCTTTAAAATGCTGCCTTCTTGATTTTTGCTTTGTATGTTATGTTTGATAAGTCTGATTTATTTTCCTTTTTTTGGTAAGTGACTAGTCCTTTTTGTTAGTCTGAATGCTAAGAATTTTTCTTTAGGGTGAGATAGGTATATTATGTGTATGTGTTAGGAAACTGATTGGTCAGAGTGAACTTTCAGTATGTCAGTTCAGTTCAATTGCTCCATCATGTCTGATTCTTTGAGACCCCATGGACTGTAGCACGCCAGGCTTCTCTCTCCATTACCGACTCCCAGAACTTGTTCAAACTCATGTCCATTGAGTTGGTGATGCCATTGAACCATCTCACCGTCTGCCTTTTTTCCCATGTAAATTTTATTTATTATAATCTTAATGTTAGTTTGTTTCATTTTCTTCTTCGGAGATCCCAGCTATACATTTATGGGATCATCTTTGTCTGTATTCTTTTTTTTTTCATTTTTAATGACATTTATTGTTTTTAATCTTAATTTTATAAGCAATACCTGTTGATTGTGGACAGTTAGAAACATGTAAAAACCTAAACTAAAAAACTTTGTGACAACCACCCACAATCCCCACCCTGTAGAGATAACCACCATTAGCATTTTGATGCATTTTCTCCCAACACATACACACACACACACACACACACACACACACACACACACACACACACACACAGTAATTGAAGTATAATTTACCCACTATATTAGTTCCAGGTACACACACACAGTGATTGAAGTATAATTTACCAGGTACACACACACAGAGTAATTGAAGTATAATTTACCCACAACACTATATTAGTTCCAGGTGCACAAAATAGTGATTTGCATCCATTTTATCCAATCTATGGTACTTGTTCCCTCACAATAAATATTTTATGAAATGTTTTCATTTTTACCATTGGTATAGATTAAAAAAGATATCTATATAATTGTTGTGAATATACATATAAGCTCTTTGGGTATGTTTTTCTATGGAGTGTCTTAACATATTTTTTGCCTATGGGAGGACGCTTTGTGTTGATTTGTAAGAGCTCTTTATATATAAGGAAAATAAGCCCTTTATCTGATAAATATGTTACATACTTTTTCCTGGTCTGATGCTTTTTAAAGTACGGATTTAAAAGAAGTGAGTATGCACTGGGCTTAAACTTTATTACTGACTTTAAAGCATTGAATCAAGCTTTCTCTGAACTTGGGTGCATATTTGCTGGTATTTTACAGATGGGCCAGTTTTTATATGAGCTTGAATATGACATAATTATATCTGTATATTACAGTTTTTTATTTTTATTGGTTCTGAATCTACATTTTTCTTTTTCTACCATAAAGATCTTTTTCTGATGTTTTCTTTGAACATTTACAAAAAATGTTATAAAACATTTACAAATGTTTACAAAAACACTGATCCTTTACAGGTTTAGTGGCCTGTTAGCTGAAGAGGAGGGTAGAAAGAGTACTATTTTTGATGGGAATCAACCTGATCATGTTTCTTGTTTTGTAACAGGAGCCAAAGGAGGAAAATGGATTGCAGAAAACGAAGGCAAAACAGTCAAATAGAGCAAAGTGTTTGGCTAAAAGAAAAATTGCACGTATGTTTTCATTTTTGTATTGAGAATGGTTTGAAAGTTTCAACAATCATAGAATTGACACTAGTTTCTTCATTAAGAAGAGGTTTCTCTGAATAAGTATGTGTGTGCTTCTTGTTAATTCTGGATTGCATTAAAATTTGTGGGGATCACAGTTACCTAGAGTGTATACAATTGATTATTAAAGGCAGCATGTTGAAATTAAGAATGTGCCCTTTCAAAGTTAGGCACACTTGGTTTTGAACCTTTGCTTCCACTTACTATGTGGACTTTAGGCAAGCCACTACAGCCTACTGCTGTTACCGCATCAATAAAATGAAGATAACATGTAGAAAATCACTTAGTGGCTCCAATAATGGTGTTACTGTTTTGATCACTAAAATTCTGTGTGTCTCCTTTACTCTCAGCACTTTATTCTGGTCATCAGATGTGTAAAGTTTTTTTTTCTCCCCTACACCAAGCATTTCTCCCAACTCTTTGGACACTGGGTGCCCTACAGTTTATGGAAATATGACACTGTCAGATCCCACAAGCTAAAGGCTTAGTTCTGCAGGACTTCCCCTTCTTTTAGATGACAATTGCAAGTCCAGGTTGTTACTGTTCTTCTGACTGACTGGCTATAAATCAGAGATTCCTGTGACCCCTTTTTTGTGTTCAATTAATTTGCCAAAATGGCTCTCAGAACTTAGGGAAACAGTTTACTTATTAGATGACTGGTATAAAGAATATAACTCAGTAACAGCCAGATTGACTTCCCTGGTGGCTCAGACTGTAAAGCATCTGCCTATAATGTGGGAGACCCGGGTTTAATCCCTGGGTCAGGAAGATCTCCTGGAGAAGGAAATGGCAACCCACTCCAGTGTTCTTGCCTGGAAAATCCTATGGATGGAGGAGCCCGGTAGGCTACAGTCCATGGGTTGCAAAGAGTTGGACGTAACTGAGCAACTTCACTTTCACTTTTTTTATAAAGGATATATCTCAGTAATAGCCAGATTGAAGATATAGGGCAAGATATTGGAAACGTGGGACCTCCTTGACCTAACCAGGTATGTCACCTTCTCAGTCCCTGTGTATGTTCACCAACTGGAGGCTCATCAAACATTATAGTTCAGGTATTTTATGAAGGCTTCATTATACAGTTGTGATTGATTAAATCATTGTTCATTGGTGATTGGTCCAACTTCCAGCCAGCTGCGCATCCTTCCCTGGAGGTTAGGGAGTTGGAATAAAAGTTCTAATCCTCTAGTAGCTTGGTTGGTTCCCCTGGCAACCAGCCCCCATCCTTAGGGGCTTTCTAAAAGTAAGTTCCTTAATAGAATCTCTGGTGTGCCTAAAAGGGAATTGTTATGAATAACAAAAGATACCTTTATTGCTCTTTTCAGTTAGGAAATTCCAGTTGTTAGAAGCTGTTAGGAGTTGTTAGGAAATTTCAGGATTATTAGGAGCTCTGTGTCAGGGGGCCAAGATTCAGTATATATTATTATAAATCACAATATCACATTATTTATTGGAAGTTTTTTCTCTTGACTTTGTTACTCAATTGTGAAGTTATTTAATAATGACTCTATTTTTGCATTTTAATGTCATGTATGATGTTTAAGTATTTCAGTGAACTTGTTAAAATGTATGTTAACTAGCTGAGATTATTACAAAACATTGAAGATAAAGCAGAATTTTTTTCACTATTAATTTGAATTTAGGTGATTTAAAGTATAATTCTCAGCCTTATAAAATTAACCATAATTGTTGTTGTTGCTAAATCATTGTGGTATATCTAGAGGTGGCTGTCACTATGATCTCCATGAGGCAGCTGTGAGCAGTGGCGTGAAGTAAGATCTTAATTCCCTGCCCAGGAATTGAACCTGGGCAACGTGGATGAAAACCAGGAATCCAGACCAGCAAAGGCTAGAGGCTATTTTTTTTTTCCTGAATCTTTGCTCCCAGTGAAAGATGCATTTATCACGGAGACAAAAAATGTAAATGCAGGTATAAAGTTTATTATTTGAGACATAGCATAAGAACAAGTGGGAGAGCTCACAGAGAAACAGTTTGTTTAGAAGCAAGGCAGAGATGTACCTGGAGAGAAGGGATGTGGGAATCCCTCATAGTGAGGAGCACAGAAAAGAGGCTGTTAAGTCATTTATATAGGACAGTTCTTCCTAATCTTCTTTAGCCAATAACTGGTTTCTTTTTCCACACCTGACCTGTCCTAACCCTCCCCTGGGTGTGCACAGACCTTTCAGTTAAGATGGATTCCACCGAAAAAGCTTATGGAAGCGGGTGGCAAGGCTTACTCTGGTCTGGTGTCCCTTGCTCTTTTGACCCCATAAAGGATTTTTGCGTATGCATAGTGTCTCCTTTGCCCTAAGGATGGGGGAGTGTGTGACCTCTTAATCTTTTAACAGGTTTTAGTCCCACTCTGTCCCTGCCCTAAAACTGCCTAATGTCCAGTTATTTACCCTGTTCTTGTTGGTTTTTATATTGAGGTATAGATCTTGAAATATAGACCGGAGTCCAGTCATAAATATGTAGTCCCTGAGCCCATTTGTCTCTTACTTCAGGAATTGTAAACAGGGGCTGGTAATGAATGACCAGCCCTAGGAGGTATGAACAGGAGGGCAGTTGTAGATAGCTGACCTGGGCCCCATCTATCTCCTGCCTCAACTATGAATGTGTATTAGTCACTCAGTTGTGTCTGACACTTTGTGATCCCATGGACTGTAGCCCACCAGGCTCCTCTGTCCATGGGATTCTCCAGGCAGGAATACTGAAGTGGATTGCCATGCCTTTTCCAGGGTATCTTCCTGACCCAGGGATCGAATGCAGGTCTCTTAAGTCTGCCTTGACAGGTGGGTTCTTTACCACTAGCGCTACCTAGTACCTCAAACAGTAAAGAAGCTTTATGTATAGGAGGTTTTAAAGTCAGGTAGCATCAGTCCTCCTGCTTTGTTCCTTTCCTTCAATATTGTGTTGACTATTCTAGATCTTTTGCCCTTTCCATATAAACTTTTACTTTTTTCATTTTGAACACCTTAATTTATATTCATCAATAAAATATGTAAAGATTTAAGTGGGCAGACAATTCCCATCATTTTAATAAAGGCACTGTTTCCTTTGGAAAAGAAATTAGATTGAAGTGGTTATTATTACCTTTATTTGAGTCTGGAAAAAAGATTTATTTCTGATGAAGGAGTGAGAGAGGTCTCCACATAGACAAAAAGGACTGTAATAAGGAAGATGAGAAAAATGCAGAGCTTTTCCTGAGTTGATTTAGAGAGCAGAACTAGGACACAGATCACAGGGAAGATGTTTTGGTTTTGAGAAAAAATTGTCTACTAGCTGTGTCAAAGATAGGGTGGGCCACCTGGCCAGGTAGGCAGAAAGCTGGCCTGGATGACTTTCAAGATTTTTTCCAGCTCTGATATTATATGAGGCTCTATTAAGTACAGAAGGAAAAAAAAAAAGACCACAGTTTTTTAAACAGAATATCAGAATTCTGGGGGCAGAAGTTGCTGATGATGGTTTTCTGTTGGCTGACAAATGAACATTGCCTATGGAATGTGGAAGAGGCACATTCTTAGTAGTGAAGATTATTTTTACTCTGCCAGACTGGAATCAGCTTCTTTTTACATGCAAAATCTTAAAAAAAAAATTCAACCATATACTTAGCATACAGTGGGGGCTTTATAAATATTTATTGAATATTAAGAACTGGTAGCTCTACTTAAGATTATCCCCATTTTAGAGAAGAAGAAACAGGCTGAGACCAATTAAGTGACTTTTGTAAGATTATCCAGCCACTAAGTGAGTGAGTCTTTGTTCAAACAAGGACTATTAACCATCATACTCAGGTTCAATGAGTGGAAAGAAAGTATTTGATATGAGTTTATCACAAGCTGACATGTATGTGTGTGTGGACCTGATGGAGGCAGAGCAGTGGGCAGTCCCTTTGTCTGAGACCACGTTTCTCTTGGGAGACAAGCAGACTCCAGAGAGCGTGTACCAAGACTGGCCAGCTCTCCAGATGACCATACCCTTCTTCTGATGTGGTCACTTAACCCAAATCATTTCATTGATGTCTTAGCAAAAGGAGTATTTTCATTTTAGTCCAGTGTTTAGTTTGATGAGTGAGGGTGTGGGGCATGGGATGCCCCAGACTGGCAGGCTGCTCTGGTTGGAGTAAGTGGTTTGCTCATGTTGTTGTTGTTTAGTTGTTCTGTTGTATCTGACTTTTTGCCACTCCATGGACTGTAGCCCGCCAGGCTCCTTTGTCCATGGACTACCCAGTCATGAGTATTGGAGTGGGCTGCCATTTCCTTCTCTTCATATAAACTTTAGAATAAGTTTGCTTGTATCTACAGAATTACTGGAATTTTGATTTCGATTATATTGAATCTACAGATCAGGTTTGTAAAATTGGTATCTTAACATTATATAAGTCTTTCTATCCCATGACATGGAATCCCTTTATTTAGTTAATTTTTACTTGATTTTGTTAACAGAGTTTTGTGGCTTTCCTCATATAGATCTTGTACATTATTTTATTACCAATGTAAATGGTATTATGTTTTAAACTTCAAATTCGTGTGTGCATGTAGTACCTGACTCTTTGCAACCCCTGGACTGTAGCCCACCAGGCTCCTCTGTCCATGGAATTTTCTAGGCAAGAATATTAGAATGGGTTGCCATTTCCTACTCCAGAGGATCTTTCTGACCCAGGGATTGAACCTGTGTCTGTTGCATCTGCAGCAGTGGCAGATGTATTCTTTACCATTGCACCACCACCTGGAAAGCATTAGATTTCAAATTACACTTGTTCATTTCTGGTATATGGAATGTGATTGACTACTATTCTTGTATATCATAACCTTAGTATAATTACGTCCAGGAATTTTATTGATTCTTTTGGATTTTCTACTTAGATGATAGTGTGATTTGTGAACAAAGACAGTTTTACTTTTTTCCTTCCTTGTCTGTATGCCTTTTATTTCCTTTTCTTGTCTTATTGCATTAGCTAGTATGTCCAGTACAGTGTTAAAAAGGAGTGATAAGAGGGCCATCGTAGCCTTTTTCCTGTTTACAATGGGAAACTTTGAGTTTTTTTCTTTTTAGTATGATGTTAGCTGTATGTTTTTCTTTATAGATTATTCTCCATCAAATTGGAAAGTTCTCTATTCCTAATTTATTGAGAGGTTTTATCATGGATGAGTGATTTTATCCATTGCTTTTTCTGAATCTGTTGAATATGATCATCTGATTTTTCTTTTTCATTCTGTTTATGCATTGCATTATTTTAATTACTTTTTGAATGTTGAACTAGCATGCATATCTGGGATAAATTCCATTTGGTCACGGTGTATAATTCTTTTTATATATTGCTAGGTTCAATTTGCTAATATTTTGTTAAGTTTTGCATCTGTGTTCATGAGAGATATTGGTCTCTACTTTCCTTATAATATTTTTGTCTAGTTTTAGTGTTAGGGTTAATGTGGTCACATGGAATAAGTTACGTAGTATTCCATATGCTTCTATCCTCTGAAAGAGATGGTGGAGAATTTATATAATTTCTTCTTTAAATATTTGGTAGAATTTATTAGTGAATCCACCTGGGCCTGTTGCTTTTTGTTGTGCAAGGTTAATTATGAATTCTATTTCTTTAATAGGTATAGCCAGACTGTCTTTTTTTTTAATGTGAGTGTTGGCAGATTGTGTCTTTCAAGAGAATTGGTCTGTTTTGTTGAGGTTACCAAATTTGTGGACATAGAGTTGTCCATAGTATTTCTTTATTATTCTCTTTATTATTCTTTTAATCTCCGAGAGGTCTGTAGTGATGTCCCCTCTTTCATTTCTGATACTAGAAATTTATGTCCTTTCTTTGTTTAGTCAGCCTAGCTAGTGGTTTATCAATTTTATTGATTTTTTAAAAAATATATCGGCTTTTGTTTTGGTTCATTTTCTCTATTCACGTCTCAATTTCAATTTCATTGATTTCTACTGTAGTTTTTATTATTTTTTTCTTCTGCTTACTTTGTATTTAATTTGCTCTCTTTCTCTTGTTTTTTTTTTTTTTCCCCTGGTTCCCTAAGGTTAGATGATTGATTTTAGATATTTTTTCCAAGTGTATGCACTCAATGCTATAAATCCCCTCTAAGCACTGCTTTTGCTGCATCCTAGAAATTTTGAAAAGTTGTGTTTTCATTTTCATTTGATTCAAAGTATTTTTATATTTTTCTTGAGATTTCTTTGAGCCATGAGTTATTTAAAGTATGTTGTTTAATCTCCATTTATTTTGAGATTTTCCTGCTATTTTTCTAATTGATTTCTAGGTTAATTTCAGTGTGGTCTGAGAGCAGACATTGCATGATTTCTCTTGCTTTAAATTTGTTAAGTTATCATGCCTGGTACGTGGTGGGAGTGACAGAGTCCTGTTTGTGGGAGGAAGTGGAAGATGTAAAGCAAACCGGTGGATCTATAAAGAAAGGAGCCTCATAGGAGAGGGAGGGGAGGAGCCCAGCTGTGAGGTGTGTGGGGTCGCAAACCCTGTCTAAGCAGGAGTAGTTTAATTGGGAAAGTTATAAATTGGACAACAGCTTCTGGTTAACTAGATTCACTTAACTGAAGTGCTCCAGCTTCAAAGGGCTCTAAGGTGTCCTGCAGAAATTGCTGGAGTCCTTATAGGAGAACCGCTTCCAAGAAGAAGAGTAATTTTTTGTAGTAGATATGCCAAGACTTGGCATCGGAATGGACACTTGTGTCTTTCCTCTGAGGCATGGCAGTATTCCCTTGGTTCAAACTGCAGACGACATTGAGCCCATGGTTGCTGACCCTTATATGATGGGGAGGAGAGCCTGTGCTGGCGTTCTCAGTGACCTCTATACCGGGGTGGGGGGGCACAGAATGTGACAACATGCTCATGCTTCTTGAAATCCGTCATAAAATGACCAACAGGGAAAGGGATAAAGTAATGCCCCTATATATACAGGGTTTTAAAGATGCAGCAGAGGAGGTGGGAGTGTCTGTAATGGATGACCAAACAGAGCTAAACCCCTGGATTGCTAAACCCATGAATTGTTGTGGATACAACTGTCTGCCACCCGAATGAATTTATCATGCCAGATAATTCAGTGCTGGGTGTGCTTGTGCTGACAAAACATTTGGGGATGCAAGTGGTCATGGCCATGCACCAGTGGCTGGACATTGCTGAGAAATGGACTATAGTCAAGCTAGTGGTCCCCCAGGAGGGTGTGGAGCCGGAGTACCAGGAGGCAGTGATGAGCATGGCCAGGCTCACAGGACAGCGGCAGGACTCACGTGCATTCAGGGCCCATGCGGCCACCAGTGTCACAGGCTTCGGGATTCTGGGCCACCCACGGAACCTGGCCAGACAGCAGAGAGACAAGGTGTCCTCTGTGACTCATAGCCTTCCTGTCCTGGCTGAGACGGCAGCTGTGAGCAAGGCCTGTGGAAACATGTTTGGTCTTGGGACCTGTCCGGAGATGTCAAGAGGCCTCCTGATCTGTTTACCTTGTGAGCAAGCAGCTCAGTTCTGTGCAGAGATAAAGTTCCCCAAATATGGTGAAGGCCAGCAGGTGGTGAAGGCCAGCAGGTATGGATTATTGGGATTATGGAGGGGTAACCACACAGCCAGGATCATAGACAAGCCCCAGATCATTGAGGTTGCATTGCAGTTGGCCATCCAGAATGTGAACCCCACACCCGGTGCCACCTCTTAAAACATGCTGAAGCAGCTGTGTGATTTTGTTTTAAATAGCTGTTTCCTTTATTTTTGTTTCAATTAAAGACTATGAACAAAGAAAGAATAAGAAAAATAAAAGTTTTTATTTTGACTTCACTTGTTCCTTCTTTGGTATTCTTCCTTTGTTAATGTAGATCTGAGTTTCTGACCTATGTAATATTCCTTCTGCCTAAAGAACATCTTTCAACAATATTTTACTCTACTTTCCTATTGCTTGCATGGTTTCTGAGAAGTTGAATGTAACTCTTATCTTTGGTGCTCTATAGGTAAGGGGTTTTTTCCCTATGGCTTTTTTTTTTAGCACTTAATCTTAGATTTTCTGTAGTTTGAAAACTATATGCCTTGGTGTAGTTTGGGGGTGCATTTTTGCTGTTGGTGGGTTTTTTTTAATTGAAGGGTAATTGCTTTACAGTGTTGTGCTGGTCTCTGCTGTACATCAATGTGAATCAGTCATATTTATGTGTATATATATCCCCCCTCTTGAGTCTCTCCCTATCCATTCTTGAGTCTCTCCCTACCCATTCTCCATAACCCCTATAGGTTATCACAGAGTGCTAGGCTGGGCTCCCTGTATTATAATACAGCAGCTTTCTGCTAGTACCTATTTTACACTTGATAGTGTAAAAAGGGGTAGGCTACCCACTCCTGTATTCATGGACTTCCCTGGTGGCTCACACGGTAAAAAATCTGCCTGCAATGCGGGAAGCCAGGGTTCCATCCCTGGGTTGGGAAGATCCCTTGGAGGAGGGCGTGGCAACCCACTCCAGTATTCTCACCTGGAGAATCCCCATGGGCAGAGGAGCCGGGCAGTCTATAGTCCATGGGATTGCAAAGAGTTGGACAGGACTGTGTGACTAAGCATAGTGTATATATGTCAGTGATACTTTCTTAATTGTCCTGCCTGCTCTGTCCCCCTCTGTGTCCACCAGACCATTCTCTATGTCTGCATCCCCATTTCTTCTCTGTAAAAAGGTTCATAGGTACTATTTTTCTAGATTCCATATGTATGTGTTAATATACGGTATTAGTTTTTCTCTTTCTGACTTACTTCACTCTGTGTAACACACTCTAGGTTCATCCACCTCACTACAACTGACTCAAATTCATTCCTTTCTCTGGCTGAGTATTATGCCATTGTATATATGTGCCGCAACTTCTTTATCCATTCATCTGTTGGACATCTAGGTTGCCTCCCTGTCCTGGCTATTGTCAGTAGTGCTGCAGCGAACACTGGGGTGCTTGTGTCTTTTTGAATTGTGGTTTTCTCAGAATATTTGCCCGGTAGTGGGAATGCTAGGTTATATAGTAGTTTTATTACTAGTTTGTTAAGGAATCTCCATACTGTTCTCCATAGTGGCTTTATCAATTTCCATTCCCACCAAGAAGGCAGTAGGGTTCCCTTTTAAGCCAGTCCTCTCCAGCATTTATTGTTTGTAGTTATTTTGTTGATGGCCATTCTGACTGGTATGAAGTGATACCTCATTTTAGTTTTGATTTGCATTTCTCTTAAGTGATGTTGAGCAATTTTTTCATGTGTTTAGTAGCTATCTGTATGTCTTCTTTGGAGAAATATCCATTGCTGCTGCTCATTTTTTGATTGAGCTATATGAGTTGCTTACGTATTTTGGAGAATAATTCTTTGTCAGTTGCTTCATTTGCAGTTATTTTCTCCCATTCTGAGGGTTGTCTTTTAAAATTGTTTAATCTTTCCTTTCTTGTGCAAAAGCTTTTAATTTTAATTAAGTCTCATTGATTATTTTTGTTTTTATTTCCATTATACTAGGAGGTGAGTCAAATAGGATCTTGCTGTAATTTATGTTGAAGAATATACTGCCTTTGTTTTTCTCTGCGAACTTCATAGTTTCTGGCCTTACATTTAAATCTGATCCATTTTGAGTTTATTTTGTCTATGATATTAGGAAGTGTTCTAGTTTCATTCTTTTACATGTAGCTGTCCAGTTTTCCCAGCACCACTTATTGAAGAGGCTGTCTTTTCTCCATTGTATATATTCTTGCCTCCTTTGTCAAAGATAAGGTGCCCATAGGTGTGTGGGCTTATCTCTGGGCTTTTTATCTTTTTCCATTGATCTATATTTCCGTTTTTGTGCCAGTATCATACTGTCTTGATGACTATAGCTTTGTAGTGTAGTCTGAAGGCAGGAAAGTTGATTTCTCCAGGTATGTTTTTCTCAAGATTGCTCTGGCTAGTTGGAGTCTTTTGTGTTTCCATACAGATTGTGAAATTTTCTGTTCTAGCTCTGTGAAAAATGTCATTGGTAGTTGGATAGGGATTGAATTGAATCTGTAGATTGCTTTGGGTAGTATCATCATTATCATAATATTAATTCTTCCAATCCAAGAACATGTTCAGTTCAGTTCAGTTGCTCAGTCCTGTCCGACTCTTTGCGACGCCAAGAGTTGCAGCATGCTAGGCCTCCCTGTCCATCACCAACTCCTGGAGTCTACCCAAACCCATGTCCATCAAATTGGTGATGCCATCCAGCCTTCTCATCCTCTGTTATCCCCTTCTCCTGCCCCCAATCCTTCCCAGCATTAGGGTCTTTTCCAGTGAGTCAGCTCTTCGCATCAGGTGGCCAAAGTATTGGAGTTTTCAGCTTCAACGTCAGTCCTTCTAATGAACACTCAGGACTGATCTCCTTTAGGATGGACTTGTTGGATCTTCTTGCAGTCCAAGGGACTCTCAAGAGTCTTCTCCAACACCACAGTTCAAAAGCATCAGTTCTTCGGCGCTCAGCTTTCTTCACCGTCCACCTCTCACATCCATACATGACTACTGGAAAAATCATAGCCTTGACTAGACAGACCTTTGTTGACAAAGTAATGTCTCTGCTTTTTAATATGCTGTCTAGGTTGGTCATAACTTTCCTTCAGGGAGTAAGCGTCTTTTAATTTCATGGCTGCATTCACCATCTGCAGTAATTTTGGAGCCCCCAAAATAAAGTCTGACATTGTTTCCACTGTTTCCCTATCTATTTGAAGTGATGGGACCAGATGCCATGATCTTAGTTTTCTTAATGTTGAGCCTTAAGCCAATTTTTTCACTCTCCTCTTTCACTTTCATCAAGAGGCTCTTTAGTTCCTCTTCACTTTCTGCCGTAAAGGTGGTGTGATCTGCATATCTGAGGTTATTGATATTTCTCCCAGCAATCTTGATTCCAGCTTGTGCTTCTTCCAGCTCAGTGTTTCTCATGATGTACTGTGCATATAAGTTAAATGAGCAGGATGACAATATACAGCCTTGACATCCTCCTTTTTCTATTTGGAACCAGTACAAAATGAAGCAGGGCAAAGGCTAACTGAGTTTTGCCAAGAGAATGCACTGGTCATAGCAAACACCCTCTTCCAACAACACAAGAGAAGACTCTACACATGGACATCACCAGATGGTCAACACTGAAATCAGATTGATTATATTCTTTGCAGCCAAAGATGGAGAAGCTCTATACAGTCAGCAAAAACAAGACTGGGAGCTGACTGGCTCAGATCATGAACTCCGTATTGCCAAATTCAGAGTGAAATTGAAGAAAATAGGGAAAACCACTAGATCATTCAGGTAAGACCTAAGTCAAATCCCTTATGATTATACAGCAGAAGTGAGAAATAGATTTAAGGGACTAGATCTGATAGACAGAGTGCCTGATGAGCTATGGACGGAGGTTTGTGACATTGTATAGGAGACAGGGATTAAGACCATCTCCATGAAAAAGAAATGCAAAAAAGCAAAATGGCTGTCTGAGGAGGCCTTACAAATAGCTATGAAAAGAAGAGAAGTGAAAAGCAAAGGAGAAAAGGAAAGATATTCCCATCTGAATGCAGAGTTCCAAAGAATAGCAAGGAGAGATAAGAAAGCCTTCCTCAGCAATCAGTGCAAAGAAATAGAGGAAAACAGCAGAATGGGAAATACTAGAGATCTCTTCAAGATAATTAGAGATACCAAGGGAATATTTCATGCAAAGATGAGCTCGATAAAAGACAGAAATGGTATGGACCTAACAGAAGCAGAAGATATTAAGAAGAGGTGGCAAGAATACACAGAAGAATTGTACCAAAAAAAAGAGAACATGTTATATCTCTCCATTTGTTTGTGTCATCTTTGATTTCTTTTGTCATGTCTTATAGTTTTATGCATAGAAGTTTTTGCTCTCTTTAGGTAGGTTTACACTTAGGTATTTTATTCTTTCTGTTGCAATAGTTAATGGAATTGTTTCTTTAATTTTTCTTTCTTATTTTTTATTGT
The DNA here is from genome assembly GCA_007570785.1 of Antilocapra americana. Lineage (NCBI taxonomy): Eukaryota > Metazoa > Chordata > Mammalia > Artiodactyla > Antilocapridae > Antilocapra > Antilocapra americana. The sequence continues at coordinate 11,896,649 of ML661896.1, forward strand.
TAGTGTATAGGAATGCAAGGGATTTCTGTTTGTTTTATATCCTGTGACTCTACTATATTCATTGATTAGCTCTAGTAATTTTCTGGTGGCATCTTTAGGGTTTTCTGTGTATAGTATCATGTCATCTGCAAATAGTGAGAGTTTTACTTTTCCTTCTCCAATCTAGATGTTTTTTATTTCTTTTTATGATTGCTGTTACTGGGACTTCCAAAACTATATTGAATAAGAATGGTGAGAGTGAGAACCCTTGTCTTGTTCCTGATCTTAGTGCTTTTGGTTTTTAAACAGTGAGAATAATGTTTTCTGTGGGTTTGTTGTATATGGCCTCTATTATGTTTAGGTAGGTTCCTTCTGTGCCTACTTTCTGGAGAGTTTTTAATTATAAATGAGTGTTGAATTTTGTCAAAAGCTGCTTTTGCATCTATTGAGATGATGGTATGGTTTTTATCTTTCAGTTTGTTAATATGGTGTATCACATTGACTTGTGTATATTGGAGAAGCCCTAGGATAAACCCCACTTGATCATGGTGTATGATCCTTTTCCTACGTTGTTGGTTAGATAAAATCACTGACTGAATGGACATGACTTTGAACAAACTCCAGGAGATAGCGGAGGACAGAGGAGCCTGGCATGCTATAATCATGGAGGCGCAAAGAGTCAGACACAGTTTAGCGACTGCATAACAGCTGCTTGTAGGCAACCCTCTCGTTTGTTTGTTGAAAATAGCAGCTTATTATGACTCACTTCTCAGTTGGGCTGAGGAGATGAAGAGGTATGGCAGACACAATTGGGGTATGTGGGGAGTACCTGCTTCAGCAGAAGCCTGTGAGAAGTTGCTATAGTCTGAGGTGGTTCATACACTCCCCTAGGGTAGTTGGTCCCTGGTTGTGTGTCCGTTGTTAGAGCCCAGCCGCGTAAGTTCTCAGAAAGGTGTGGACAGTGACCTCTGCCTGCTGACAGCTTGATGGCAGCTGCTACCTTGGGGTCGGGACCGCAGCGGCAGTTTGTTCCCTGCCTGTTGCACTTGCTCTGGCTTTGACGGTGGCTAGTTGGCCTGAGTGCCTCTCTCTGGGATTATAAGTTGCATTTGCGGCTAGTGCTACCCCTGGCACTTATGCCTGCCTTGGTGGTGGCTGTCCAGCGTATTTGCCTCTGGGGTTGCAGTCCACAGCCAGGGCTTGTCCCATCTGTGGCACTCTTGAAGGCTGGGTCCTGTGGTCAGTTTCTGAGGATCCCCACAGCAATGATGTACTGTCTGTCTGTCAGGCCCAACTCCCTGGATTCCCCCTCAGCTGTGTTGTACTAGCCACTTCAGAGTATCTTCACAGCAGTCAACTGCAGTCCTCTCCTTGGGGTCCAACTCCCAAAGCCCTCAGCACCCAGCCCATACTGGCTGCAGCAGGGCGTGCTAACAGCATCTTGGCTGATAAGTGCTGGTCAGCAACAATTTCTGTGGTGATTTCTCTCCATTTTGCCTTCTGAGCACATGATGCTGCATTCCCCTCTGTGGTTCCAAAGCTCTTCCCCAACCCTGCAGTGAGGGGGTTTCCAAGAGTGCAGAAACTTTTTCTTTCACGGCTCCCTCCCCGAGGTGTAGGTCCCCATCTCAAATCCTTTGTCTCTCTTTTCTCTTATAACTTTACCCCTACCTCATTCTGTGGAGATTGGTTTGCCTTTTTGGAAGTCTGGGGTCCTGCCAGCTTTCAGAAGGTGTCTGTAGGAGGTGTTCCATACGCAGATATGTTTTGACATATTTGTGGGGAGGAAGATGGCCTCCTTATTTTACTCTGCCGTCTTGCAGGATCTCCCTGTTTAGTGTTTCTTAGGCTTTCTGGATCTGTGGTTTAGAATCTGACCTTAATATGGGGACATTCCGAGTCATTATTATTTCATATAATTCTTTTGCTTCTATTTTTCTCATCCTTCTGGCAGTTGCGTTATGTTTTTATTACTCTTTTTGTAGTTGTCCCACAGTCCCTGAATATTATTATCTTATCCTTTTCAGTCTTTGTTCTCTTTATGTTTTAGTTTTGGTGGTTTCAATTAACATGTCTTCAAACTCAGATTCTTTTTTAAAGATGTGTCCAGTCTACTGATAAACCCATCCAAAGCATTCTTCATTTCTGTTACAGTGTTTTTAATCTTTAGTATTTCTTTTTGTTTGTTTCTTAGGATTTCCACCTCTCTATTTACATTTCCCATCTGTCCTTGTTTGTGCTCTAATTTATCCTTTAAAGTCCTTATATTAATCATAATTGTTTTAAATTTCTTGCCTGATAATTCCAGCATTAGCACCAGGTCTGGTTTTTATGCATAGTCTATCTTTTCAAATTGTAGTTTTTGCCTTTTAGTGTGACTTGTAATTTTTTCTTGATAGCTGGACACAATGTACCAGGTAAAAGAAACTACTTTAAATAGGCCTTTAGTAATATGTTAGGATGTGGCTAATAAGGGAAGTATTTGTAGTTCCCTGATTGTGAAGTGAAAGTCTCTCAGTTGTGTCTGACTCTTGGTAACTCCATGGACTGTAACCTCCCAGGCTCTTCTGTCCATGGGATTTCCCAGGCAAGAATACTGGAGTGGGTTGTCATTTCCTTCTCCAGGGGATTTCCTGATGCAGGGATCTATCCCGGGTCTCCTGCCTTGGAGGCAGACTCCTTACCATCTGAGCCACCAGGGAGGTTCCCTAATTAGATCTCAGTATTTCAGTCTGTGGACTTCACAAGTGTTTCTAATTTTTCCTCCTCCTTTAGGTGGGAGAGGATGGCTACAGTAGGTTGGAGTTTGGTATGTCCCTTCTCACAGGTCATTTATACTGTTAGTCTAGACTGATTACTTAGTTTCCTCTCGGGCAAGCCTTGCTGGAAAGAACAGAGTGCCCTGTTATATTTCAAAATAGCTCCTCTCCTCTACCCTCTTTGGGACACTTAAGAGGAAGTTTCTCCTATATTTATTGTGAGAACCTGGTTAAAATCTTGGAAATAAAACTTACAAGTCTGTGGGCCCGCTTTGACTGAGTTTCCCTGGAGTTTTTAACTCCCAGACTTGTCCACACCAAGCCTCCAGTAATTTGTCCCTTACAATTCAGGTTTTCTTGGCACTGATTTCTGTGTTAGTTTTTACTCTTGACTCTCTGCTCTGATAAGCCGTGACACCCTGTGTTCCCTTGTTTTTCTCTCTATCTTGGGGGCAGCAGTTTGCCCTGTGCCCTCCTTTCTCACAGATCCAGGAAGAGTTGTTGATTTTTGCAGTTGCTTTATTAATAGCTTTTTACTCTTCAGGACAGAGTAGTGACTTCCAGGTTTCTTACATGTGGAATCAGAAATTAGTTCTATAATTTCCATTATATTTTCATTTAATAACATGAGTTACTTGAGTTAACATGCCTTATATAACATAACAGTGGCTTTGTTTTTAGGAAACTTTAGTCAGTCACCTTGTAGATTATAGTGTGTGTGTGTTAGCTGCTCAGTTGTGTCTGACTCTTTGCAACCCCGTGGACTGTAGCTTGCTGTGCTCCTCTGTCCAAGGGATTCTCCAGGCTTCTCCATGGGATCTTCCCAACCCATGGATTGAACCCGGGTCTCCTGCATTGCAGGCACATTCTTTTACCACTGGGCCACCAGGGAAGGCCAGGTGATAATGTAATGAACATCTTTTTGTGTATAACACATTTTTTCTTTTCAATGATTGTTCAGGATAAACTTCCAGAAGTGATATCACTTTGTTTGAGAATGCACATCTATACGGGTGCCTACACAGTGCCTTACAGCTTTCAAAAGTGTTTTATAAACTTAAATTGTAACTGGCAATGTGTAGATATATTAAGTTTATCGCAGTTGCAGAGCTCTGTCTGGGAGAAGGCAATGGAAACCCACTCCAATACTCTAGCCTAGAAAATCTCATGGAAGGAGGAGCCTGGTAGGCTGCAGTCCATGGGGTCGCTAGGAGTTGGCTACTACTGAGCGACTTCACTTTAACTTTTCACTTTCATGCATTGGAGAAGGAAATGGCAACCCACTCCAGTGTTCTTGCCTGGAGAATCCCAGGGATGGGGGAGCCTGGTGGGCTGCCGTCTGTGGGGACATGACTGAAGTGACTTAGCAGCAGCAGCAGCAGAGCTATGTCTGTTTTGCAAAAAAAAAGTTCTTAGGAAAAGATTTGGTCAGGAAGATAATTTATCTTTCGTTGTTGCATGAAATGTGCTCTGTCAGAACATTTGTTCTGTTCTCTCGGTTTCCTTATTTAGGCTGTGCTAGGTCTTCATTGCAGTGTGTGGGCTTCTCTAATTTTGTTGTACGGACTCTAGAGCACGTAGGCTCAGTGGTTGCAGCACATGGAGTTGTTGCCCTGTGGCATGTGGGATCTTAGTTCCCCAACCAGGAATCAAACCCCCATTTTCCGCGTAGGAAGGTAGATTCTCAACCATTGGACCACCAGGAAGCCCCTTAACCTTTTTAAATAACCACAAATTATACAGGTTATATCTATTTTTGTGTTCTGGGTTGTTAACAGCCTGTTTACACATCTCAGTGGGCCAACCTGAATGTTGGGAGTTGGTAATCATCATAAATTTTGGAGAGCATAATCAGAATCATTTGGTAAGCTAGTTGAGCCAATTCAGTTAGAGATTCTGGTGTTGACAGTTGCTGACATTTCCTCCTGGCTGGAATTCCAGTTTGTTTCTCTCTTTCTTCTAATGATTGGGTTCTTATATTGTAGAGAGGTTAGGTAAAATATGTCCTAGTCAGTAGTGATGTTTATTAGACTTTAGTCTCAGATCATGGTCATATAAAAAATAAGAGTCATTAACTAGTGAGTAAGAGTGTCCTTTTAATTCTGATTGTGGTTAAAGTAAATATGTAGTGGTGGCTTTGTCAGATTATGTGCTTATATGTTATTGTGTGTTGTTTAGTTGCTAAGTTGTATCTGACTCTCTTGTGACCCCATGGACTATAGACTGACAGGCTCCTGTTTCCTTGGGATTTCCCAGGCAAGAATCCTGGAGTGGGTTGCTATTTCCTTCTCTAGGGGATCTTCCTGACCCAAGAATCAAACCTGCATCTCCTGCATTGGCAGGAGGATTCTTTACCACTGAGCTACCTGGGGAAGCAGGTGTTATTGTTAGTGAAAGATAATAATCTGAAGTTTTGGATTTCTTTAAATAATATATAATAACAGTAAATACTTTATTAATTGATAGTAATAATAAACAGTTATTAGACACTTGTTATATGCCAGGTACTATTCTAAATATTTTTCAGTTATTATTTAACCCTCATAACAGACTTAAATACTATTACCTCTGTTTTTCTTGTGTGAAGTAAAACAAGTATTATTAAATCATAGTATTTATGAGAATTCTAATGTTAAGAGTCTGTTTATGTTAAAAGAGACAAAGAAAAAAGAGGGAGGGAGATTATCAGACCAGCACCAGTATCCAGGTTATAGGATAAATAATCTGCTCAAAATTTTACAACTAAAAAAGGCATGCAATCAAGAATTAAACCCAGGTAGTCTGGCTGTGGGGGCTTCTCTGGTGGCTCAGATGGTAAGGAATGCACTTGCAACGTGGAAGACCTGGGTTTGATCCCTGGGTTGGGAAGATCCCCTGGAGAAGAGAACGGCAACCCCACTCCAATAGAATTGCCTGGAGAATTCCATGGACAGAGGAGCCTGGCAGGCTACATGCAGTCCTTGGGGTCGCAAAGAGTCAGACATTACTGAGGGACTTTTATTTCCTTCCCCAGTCTGGCTATGGAGCTTCCTGTCTATGTAGTTGAAAATAGAATCCTTACTAAGTTCTTGTTTTCATGTTAATGTAATAGCAAAGCCTGCATCGCTCCAGAATCTTGTTAAGAAATATGTTGTTCAGTTGTTCAGTTGTGTTTGACTCTTTGTGACCTCATGGACTGCAGCACACCATGCTTCCCTGTCCCTCACCATCTCCTGAAGTTTACCCAAGTTTATGTCCATTGTATCGGTTATGCCATCCAGCTATTTCATCATCTGACTCCCTCTTCTGCCCTCAGTCTTTTCCAGCATCAGGGGCTTTTCCAGTGAGTTGGCTATTTGCATCAGGTGACCAAAATACTGGAGCTTCAACTTCAGCATTAGTCCTTCTAATGAGTACTCAGGGTTGATTTCCTTTAAGGTTAACTGGTTTGATCTCCTTGTTGTCCAAGGGACTCTTAATTAGGGAATACAAGATACTTTAAAAGACTGAATATTACAAATAACTCATTTTGCATTATTACATGGTTTTGGTTCTCTTAAATTGAACACAAAGGATATAATCAACATCAACATTTTCTTAATGACTTAGTGACTTCATTAAGAATGAATAATCATGTTGTAAGAATGTTAGTCTTTTCCATTTTATCCATTCTAGTGATATATAGTAGTAGCTCATTTTAACTTGTATTTTCCTCATGATTAATGATCTTTTTTTACGCTTAATGATTACTCCAAAATTTTCTTTCTTGAAGGATCTGTTCAGATCTGTTGTTCATTATTGATAAAATTAGATGGCTTGTTTTCTTACTATGAAGTATCAGTTCAGTTCAGTCACTCAGTCATGTCCGACTCTTTGTGACCCATGAACTGCAGCATGCCAGGCCTCCCTGTCCATCACCAACTCCTGGAGTCTACCCAGACCTGTGTCCATCGAGTTGGTGATGCCATCCAGCCATCTCATCCTCTGTTGTCCCCTTCTCCTCCTGCCCCCAATCCTGCCCAGCATTAGGGTCTTTTCGAGTGAGTCAACTCTTCGCATGAGGTGCCCAAAGTACTGGAGTTTCAACTTCAACATCAGTCCTTCCAATGAACACCCAGGACTGATCTCCTTTAGGATGGACTTGTTGGATCTCCTTGCAGTCCAAGGGACTCTCAAGAGTCTTCTCCAACACCACAGTTCAAAAGCATCAATTCTTTGGTGCTCAGCCTTTTTCACTGTCCACCTCTCACATCCATACGTGACTACTGGAAAAACCATAGCCTTGACTATATGGACCTTTGTTGACAAAGTAATGTCTCTGCTTTTCAATATGCTATCTAGGTTGGCCTATCTAACTTTCTTTCCAAGGAGTAAGCGTCTTTTGAAGTATAGATATTTCATATACTTTGGATACAAGTCTTTTGTCAGATTATATATGTTGTGAATATGTTCTCCCATTTTGTGACTTACCTTTTTCTTTCTTTTTTACTTAAACAATTTTTTTAATTAAAAAATATTTTTTTACTTTTTATTTTTATAACAAGTTTTATATTTACTTTTTTCTTTCTGTATCATGTCTAAGCAAATATTTGACTACCCCTCAGTTACAAAGATTTTCACCTGTGTTTTCTTCTAGGATTTTTATAGTTTTAGCTTTTACATCTAGATATGTATTCCATTTTGAGTTAATTTTTGTATATTGTGTGAGATAAGGTTTAAAGGTTCATTTTTTTTTCCTTATGGATATCCTGTTGTTCTGGTACCATTTACTGAAAAGACTTGTTGGTGGAAATCAATTGAAAAAAATTTGTGTGTCTATTTCTGAGTTTTCTATTACATTATGTTTAATGAGCTTGCTTGGATTTTCGTTTGGATTGTATTGATAATTTGGGGAGACTTGATATCTTATTTTCTGAATTATGTTGCTATTATTTTTTTCTTTAGTTTTTGTTAGAATTCACCAGTGATGAATGTCAGATGGTCTTGGATTTTCTTTATGGGGAGGTTTTTAATTACAGATTCATATTGTTTAATAGGTATAAGGCTGTTCAGATACTCTTTTTCTTCTGTGTCAGTTTTCATAAGTTATGTTTTTCAGTGATTTCAGTTAAGTCAGTGTTTCTCAGTCCTTTTTTCATTACTGTTCCCTGAAGAATCCTTTTTAGACTGTTTTTCTTAGCTACCACTGTCCCCATGAAATTTTAATGCCATAGATAATGCTATATGTCATGTTTATGTACCAACTTATACACTTGTGTTTTATATATAAAGAGAGTAAGTTTTCTTGGACTTCTAAGAACCAATTTTTGTCCACTTATAGATGATATCATGCCAGTTGAGAATGCATGTTTGTTTGTCAAATTTATTGGCATAAAATTGTTCATGGTATTCTGTTATTCCTTTCATGATTGTAGAATCTCTAGTGATACAACCCCTCTTATTCCTGTATTGTTAACTTACTTGTTTTCTTTTTTTTCTTGATTAGTCTAATCAGAGATTTATAAATTTTATTGACCTTTTCATAGAACCAGGTTTTGGTATTAATTTTTATTTTCTGTGTTGTACACCATCTTCTGTTTCATTGATATCTGCTCTTTGTATTACTTTATTCTTACTTTGGGTTAATTTTGGTCTTCATTGTTTAGCTTATTAAAGAGGAAAGCTTGGATCTCTGATTTTATATTTTTCTTCTTTTCTTATATGATCATGTAAAGCTATTCATATCCCTGTAAACATTGCACTAGGTACTTTCACAGATTTTGACTAGGAAAAAAATGTCTAGAAAGGATTCTTCAGGGAATAGTAATAAAAAAAGAACTGAGAAACACTAACTTAACTGAAACAAAAACATCACTGAAAAACATAATTTATGAAAACTGACACAGAAGAAAAAGAATATCTGAATAGCCTTATGTCTATTAAATAATTTGAATTCATAGTTAAATATCTGTCTATAAAGAAAATCTAAGGCCATCTGACATTCATTCACTGGTTAATTCTGATCTGTTTTCATTCTCATTAAGATCACTTTAAATTCATTTGGGTGCATTTTTTTATGCTGGGATTTAATCTTAGGGATCCCTCATCCTGATTTTGTTTTACTTTTTAAAAACAGGTTTAACATTTACCTGATTAAGTCAGAGGTATACAAAAAGGTATAGTCAAAGAAATGTCACTCCCTCCCTTATCCCTTCCACTTTGTACCCAAGTACCTGTATATAACCATTTGGATTAGTTTCTAATTCATCTTTCTTGTGTCACTCTTTGCAGAAATTAGCATACTATATAATCTTTTGTGTTTTGCTTCTTTTTTTTTAACTTAATACTGTATCTTTAAAATAATTCTATTCCTAGAGCATAGATACCTTCCTTATTCTTCTTTACAGTTTTACATATGAATACCAAAATTTATTCAAGCAGTGTCCTATGATGGTCATTACATGGATTCCAGTGTTTTGCAAATTCAAACAATGCTGCAGTGAAAAATGTAGTACATATTTGGTTTTGTTGTCATTGTTCAGTCACTAACTTGTGTCCAACTATTGGCAGTCCTATAGACTACAGCATACCAGGCTCCTCTGTCCTCCACTGTCTCCTGGAGTTTGCTCAAATTCATGTCCATTGAACTGGTGATGCTATCTAACCATCTCATCTTCTGTCACCCTCCTCTGCTTTTGCCTTTAATCTTTCCCAGGATCAAAGTCTTTTCCAGTGAGTTGGCTCTTTGCATCAGGTGGCTAAAGTAATGGAGCTTCAGCTTTAGCATCAGGCCTTCCTTGAATATTCAGGGTTGATTTCCTTTAGGATTGACTGGTTTGGCCTCTTTGCAGTTCAAAGGACTCTCAAGAGTATTCTCCAGCACCACAGTTCAAAAGCGTCAGTTCTTCAGTGCTCACCCTTCTTTATGGTCCAACTCTCACATCTGTACATGACTGCTGAAGCAGGCTGGTTGGTCTATAGGTTATAGTTCTCGCCTCTGGCATGAGGTCCCAGTTTCAGATCCCAGATGAGCCCCCAAGATGAAAGGTTGTTGCTGAGCCGTGAAAGACTCCAGGATTCTTGGCCTCCAGAGGAGAGGAATTCAATCCTGGGCCAGTGACAAAGCTTGATCACTCAGAACTTTTGCATGATAAAGCTTTATTAAAGTATGAAAGAGATGGACAAAGCTTCTGACATAGGCATCAGAATGAGGCAGAAAGAGTGCCCCCACTGCTAGCCTTTAGCAATATGTTATATACCCATCAGCAAGCTGTTAATTAGAGAAAGTAGATATCTCAGAGTGGCACCAGGCCCCTCACCCACAGCATGCATTTTGAGACAACATTGGCACCAGTGAGTTATCGTGGGCCATAAAACAATTGACGTGAATCTTGAAGAAAGGCTGGTTTCCAAATAAATATATAGTTTCATTAATATAGATTAGGAGAATAGTGTATGAGTAAAACATACAGGTTTGTTGAGCCCTTATCTGAGTCTTAAGCAGGACAGACTTGAAGAGAGACAGAGTCTAGTGTAAATACATAGTTCATTAACATAGCGTAAGAAAAATGCATTGGTTAGCTCAAGGTTTGAGAAAAGTTAAGTTCAGGTGGAACCAGGTATCGTCATGGCAACACAAAATTTTAAGGGAAGCCTTTTAAATTTGTATAGAGAAGGCAAAAAAATCTGACACTTGTGGTTTGTTTCCTCCTGCTGCTTAAAGAAGAGAGAAAAAATGCCTAAGACTTGCAGCCTATTCCTCCATTTGGAGACCCCTGGCCTTCCTGCCTGTTAACCCTCCTACTACTGGAAAAACCATAGCTATGACTATACCTACTTTTGTCAGTAAAGTGATGTCTTGGTTTCTTAAGTATGCTGTCTTGTGCATATTTATTTTTTTAAAAAATTGAAAATATATCATTAGAGTACATTGCTCAGATTGGGATTGCTGAGTCATATATATAGTTTGTTAGTCACTGCCAGAATCTTGTTCATAAGCATTATACAAAATGGCAATGTTCTTTTTTATATTTATTAGCTAGAATAATTCTCTTTTGAAGTATTGCTTTTTAAATTTATTTATTTTTAATTGGAAGATAATTGCTTTACAATGTTTTGTTGGTTTTGCCACACATCAGCATGAATCAGCCACAGGTATGCATATGTGTCTTCCCTTTGGAACCTCCCTCTCATCTCCCCCTCCCCATCCCACCCTTCTAGGTTGTCACAGAGCACTGGGTTGAGCTCCCTGCGTCATACAGCATATTCCCAATGGTTATCTGTTTTACATATGGTAATGCATATGTTTCAGTGCTACTCTCTCAATTCGTTCTACCCTCTTCTTCCCTCACTGCATCTAACAAGTCTTTTCTCCATGTCTGTATCTCTACTGCTCTTCTACAAATAGGTTAGTCAGTACCATTTTCCAGATTCCATATATATGTGTTAATATACAATATTTGTTTTTATTTTTCTGACATACTTCATTCAGCATAACAGGCTCTAGGTTCATCCACCTCACTACAAATACTCCATTATATATAGGTGAAAGTGAAAGCCACTCAGTTGTGTCCAACTCTTTGTGACCCTATGGACTATACAGTCCATGGAATTCTCCAGGCCACAAAACTGGAGTGGTTAACCATTTCCTTCTCCAGGGGATCTTCCCAACCCAGGGATCAAACCCATGTCTCCCTCATTGCAGGCAGATTCTTTACCAGCTGAGCCACAAGGGAAGCCCATTTTATATATATATATATATCACACATATATATATACACCACAACTTTATCCATTCATCTGTTGATGGACATCTAGGTTGCTTTCGTGTCCTGGCTATTGTGAATAGTGCTGCAATGAACATTGGGGTACATGTGCCTTTTAGAATGATTTTTCTCAGGGTATATGCCCAATTGTGGGATTGCTGGGTTGTATGGTAGTTTTATTCCTAGTTTGTTAGGGAATCTCCGTACTGTTCTTCATAGTGGCTGTATCAATTTACATTCCCACCAACAGTGCAAGAGGGTTCCCTTTTCTCCACACCATCTTATTAGCGGGAATAACTCTTTAAAGAGAAGCTTCTTTTAATCTATTTGGTTATCTAGTAGTATAGCTTACATTGGAAGAATAGGATAAAAGCTTGATTCTCTATCCTTTTTTTTCCAGTTTTCAAAATAATTGATTCATTATTGATTGAATAATATATTGGTAACATTCTTCAACAGTGACCAATCAGTTTTTCTTTTTAAGTACTATTATGAACTTATGGATTTAAACTTATTTGTGTGTTAATCACTCAGTTGTGTCCAGCTCTTTGTGACCCCATAGACTGTAACCTGCTAGGCTCCTCTGTCCATGGAATTCTCCAGGGAAGAATACTGGAGTGGGTTGCCATTCCCTTCTCCAGTTAAACTTATTTAGTATGTTTTAATTCGTTGTATTCATTATTCTTATTGATGTTCAGTAGTCTCATTTTTGGCCATTGAGAACCTTTTTAACTTGGATCTTAAGTTCTTTTGATATGACGGTAGTAGTATCTGGTAGATTCTTTGCTCATAGATATGACAGGTATTCTAATTCGTCTTCTATTAATATGTTTCCTTCTCCAGACTTGCAGTCAACTGTTCCTCTCCAGGGTACCTGAGTTGGTTTTAATGGGAAATGGTATTTGTGGATGACACTCTGGTCTTTAGAGGTAGATGTTCTTTTCTACTGGATAAATCAGAGGATTCTGAAAAGTAAAATTACTCTGGCTTGATGTTGAGCATAAAGCAAGTATGTATCAGTATGAAGTGATAGGTATTGAAAAATCCTGGACTGGGAGTTAGTTCCTCTTATTCATTCACCAGATATTACCTGCCAGGAGCCAGATACTCTTCTCTTGTGCTGAAGATACAACAGTGAAGAAAGGCAGAAACTCTGCCTTCATAGGAGCTCATAGTTTCGCTAATCCTGGACTCTTACAGCTGGTGCTACTGATCTTTACCAGTACCTTACCTTTTGGAGCTTTCCTTATTCACAAAATTGTACTAAGTGGTCTTTAGTGTCTTTGAAAAGTTCAATAATTCTGTTTCTTGTCTACATGCTTATTTAATGTTTGTGGTATCACTCTCTCTCTTTTTCCTATATTCTTACAGAAATGACAGAAGAAGAACAGTTTGCTCTGGCTCTCAAAATGAGTGAACAGGAAGCTAGGGAGGTGAACAGCCAGGAGGCGGAAGAAGAGGAGCTCTTGAGGAAAGCCATTGCGGAGAGCCTGAATGTAAATATGCTATGTTGAAAAAGTTTGTGAGGATTGATCAGCAATATTTTATTTCTGCAGTGTCATGGCTAATTAGGAACTAACTGTAGTAAGTAGTTCATTGGGTTTTCAATTAACAGAGATTTCCCATTATCATTTTAAAAATCTGTATCGAATTGTGAACTCAATTTAGTATTTTGTTAATTCTGTATGGAAGAGTTTTCTACCTCACAAATTCTCATTCCATGTCTTAAGAGGACCATAGTGTTTGGCAGCTTCTGAAAAGAGTTACTGAGTACAAGAAACCAAAAGAGAGCAAGATAAGGTGCTTACTTCCCCTGTATTGTGGGGAGAACAAAGGGAATGAGAACTAGAGGTGGGTTATGAAGAGACAGAATGAGCAATATTAAACATTTTCAAATAATATTAAATTGTGATTTGAATATGTGTAATTGAAGTTATTTTAAATGTGAAAGCTGTTTGCCAGTGGTAGTTCCTGAGCCATCCTTTATGCCATTCACTTTTCTATATTAGAAAAAGGTTTAGTATAGTGATCTAACAGTGCTTTGTACACAGTGGGCATGCAGTACACATTGTGGAATTTATTTGAATTGAGCATCTACGTTTGGAGAGGAGAATCTCTTAGGGACAGTGGACTCCTCTTTTTGTACTTCCTGTGACCCTTCATGTATAGCTATCTTAATAATAAACTTGGTCTGGTGTGGGATCACTTGTTTCAGAGTTGCCGGCCTTCTGATGCTTCTGCTACCAGATCTCGACCTCTGGCCACTGGACCATCTTCACAGTCCCACCAACAGAAAACCACAGACTCTGGGACCACTGAAGGCATGTCTCCCTGTTCTGGCTCCTTCTTCTCATCAAGCATAACCATATCAGAGGGATATCATGCTGAGAGTAGATATGCAGAAATGTCTGGAATCCCTTTGGTGGTATTAAAGAGATTAAATCAGATAGTAGTTGAGATCTCACTAATATCCAGCATACTTTTATCTCCCAGGAGAAGCCAACTTTTGTTTAAACCCAAAGAAGAGCCTTTTTTACCTACATTATGTAATTCTTGATAAGTGATAACTTACCAAACCCTCTTAATAAAAAATGGTTTGTCCTTAGCCCTACTTTTTCTCAAATACCTACAGGCATATGGCAGCTGGTACCTCCATCACTGTTTAAAGGCTCACATATCAGTCAGGGAAACGAGTCTGAGGAAAGAGAGGAGCCTTGGGACCACACTGAAAACACTGAAGAGGAGCCGGTCTCTGGCAGCTCAGGAAGCTGGGACCAATCAAGCCAGCCAGTGTTTGAGAATGAGAACGTTAAATGTTTTGACAGATGTACTGGCCACTTGGCTGAGCACACACAGTGTGGGAAGCCACAGGAAAGTACTGGGAGGGGTTGTGCTTTTCACAAAGCTGCCCAGGGTAGGGGGGACACATCTAGGCACTGTCTGCCTACCCCAGCAGATGCCAAAGGTCTCCAGGACACTGGGGGCACTGTACACTACTTCTGGGGTATTCCATTCTGCCCTGATGGAGTAGACCCTAACCAATATACCAAGGTCATTCTCTGCCAGTTGGAGGTTTATCAAAAGAGCCTGAAAATGACTCAGAGGCAGCTTTTTAAAAAAAAAGGTTTTGGGGAACCAGTGTTACCTAGACCTCCTTCTCTGATCCAGAATGAATGTGGCCAAGGAGATCAGGCTAGTGAAAAAAATGAAGGCATCTCAGAAGATATGGGAGATGAAGACTCAGAGGAGAGGCAGGAGTCTAGGGCATCTGTCTGGCACTCAAAAACCAAGGATTTCCAAGAAAGTCCAATTAAAAGCTTGAAAGAGAAACTTTTGTTGGAGGAAGAACCAACAACCAGTCATGGTCAGGTAAGGGTCAGTGATGCTGTGATTAAGGATGATTTATTCACAGATTAAACAAGGATTATTTTAGCTGTTTTTTTTGTGTCGCCCTCTCCTCTCGACTTTTAAAGTAACACATATATGCTCACTATGAAAAGTTAGGAAAGTACAGAAGAGTGTAAAGAAGAAAAAATTGACCATAATATCAGCACCAAGAAGCAATCATTATTATTTTTATGCATATAAAGTTATTTTTTCTTTTTAATTTTTCAACAAAATGATGACTTTTCTGTTTAAACTTTGTTCCTTTCTCCTACTTAATAGCTTATCTTAGATCTTTTCCTGTTCTTTATGCATTCTTGAAAACATTATTGTATCACATGTATGTATCAGTTTATTTTTTGTTTTAAAATATGTATTTCTAAAAAGTTAAGTTTTTGAATAGGTAGTAATGTTCAACTGACTCAAAATTCAAAAAGATATAAATAAAGTTTGTCTTCTATCCCCATCCCCAGCCAACCAATTCCCTTTCCTGGAGAAAACATTTATTATTGTTTTCTAGTGCATTATTGTGAGGATTTCGTGTGGTGCAAACAATGTGTATAGACACTTTTCCTCCCCTTTTACACAGCTGATAGCACACTCTTTATTATTTTGTATCTTGCTTTTTTCATTTACTATCTCTATGGGATCATTCCATAACAGTACATAAAGAATTTCTTCTTTTTCTTTTGGAGGGAGAATGTTTAATACACTATGTATGAATGAGTTTATTGTATCCAGTGTTCCTATTGGTGGACATTTAGGTTGTTTCCAAAATATTACTATTACAAACACTATTGCAGTGATTATTACTTTTTTTTTAATTGGAAGAGGATTATTACTTTTGTGCATAAGATGTTTCATCTACATGGGAGATTTTATAGGTAACTTGTTGATGTAATTGGTAGATCAAAGTGTATATGTATTTACAATTTTGATAACTGTTCCTAAATTGCCTCCTGTAGAGGTTGTATTGAGTAGCAGCTTTCCCCATACCCATACCAGTACCGTATTGTCAGGACTTCTTGATCTTTGCCAGTCTGAGGATGAAACACAGTAGTATCACAGTGCAGTCTGAATTTTCACTTTTCTTATGTGTGTTTGAGATCCATGTGTATTTCCTTTTTTGTCTGTTTACATCTTATATTTTCCTTTGATAGCAATCTTTTTCTTAGTGGTTTATAGGCATCCTTTATATATATTAGGCGAAATGGTCCTCTGTGATAGGAAATGCAGGTAATTTTCCAGTTTACTTTTTTAACCTCACATAATCATGCGTTTCTGATTTTTGCTTGAGATTTTCGATAATTTACTGAAAATGATTCCCTATTTGGGCACATTTGCCTTTAGAACGTCTTTTTCTGAGATACCTAGATTATATTATATAGATATATATTTGTACATATGGTAGGTTAAACTTATATTCTGTTTTTTCCTCTGAATATTATAAAAACAATCATATAATTACAAATTCTTTATAAACTATAATTTTCAAGAATATAGAATATCTTATTGTACTGCTTTGTGTTGCTGTTTCTTTTATTGGACTCTGAGTTTTTGGTTTTGTTTTACAGTTATATTATTTTTTTTTTGTCTCTTTTAAGGGTTCAAGAAATGGTAGCTATGAGAAATTTCATTGCATTGTGTAAAGAGCATGGATTTGGAGTTTGAATTTTTATTTTAGTGTTTTAGTAACTGCCTTAGAGAAAGCCATTTGACTTCTGAATCTCAGTTTAAAAACATCCATAAAATGGAAGTAGTTATTCATATCTTTCATTAGTTTTAATGAATAAAGTGAATTACGTAAAATGTCTAGTATCATACTTAGGAGATAATAGCCAGTCAATAAATGGTAGTTTTCTCTAAGGGACCAGAAATTTTCTCTGGTCTCTTTCTCTAAGGGACCAATTTTATTGATTGAAAATATATATGGGAGTTTTTCTTCCCTAGCAGCCTTCTTCATCCATGTTCTAGAAAGATAGCTGTGTGGAAAGATAAAGCATTTTTCTTAACAGTTCTTCCAGTGATTTGCCTCTCTTGCAAAGGAAAGTTAAGTTATGCTTATGATAACATTTTGTTTATTCATTGTGATTCAGAGATGCTTCTTCCTAAAAGAATAAATTAAGTCCACAGAGTGAATATTTAATGATTTACTGTAATTCAAGTTGTTAGCTTGAAAGATCCCAGGGGCTGGAGTTTTAGAACATAGACTTGTGTCAGGTTCTGAGGTTTTAAAACAGTGCCTTTAGAATAGTCTGGAAGTGATTAGAACCTAGTAGCTGGCTTTTTAGATTGAAGTTCTCTAACTTCATGAACAGGCCACCAAATACTACATATAGTATTATTATTTGGTACTATTTGGCTACAAGAAACCAAATCAAGCTAGCTTAATTAAAAAGAAGACTTGATCATAAAAAAGATAGATTCTCATAAATTCTCAAACAGAATGGTAAACCAAGCCTAGATAAGGTACTAGGTTTAGAAAATTCATCCCTGTCTTCATTTTTCTCCCTGCAAACTGGCTTTCTTTACTTCTCTGCTATAGGAGATTTATTCTCTACAAACTCCAACTTCAAACTTCTAGGAAATGACTTACAGCCCATATGGAGTTAGTAATCCTCCCCAGCCGAGTTGTCTGTGGCCCAAAGGGGCTATGATCCAAATTGTACAAATGGCTATGAGCCCACTGCTATACTACATACAGTTCAAGGGGGTGAGGAACAGTCCTCAGTAAAAGGAGATCAGGTAGACAACCTAGTAAATGCTCAGTTTAGTCATTAACATTAATTTTAGAAATCACTTAGAACTTTAAAAATGCCAAAAAGTGTAAAGAATAAAGTTGAAAGTATCCATAGTCTTACCATCCAGTGATGTATTCCTTCATCTTTTTTCTATACCTATTTTTTCTATAGTTTAGAACATATTACTGTATTTTTATATTTTAACATACAAACATTTTCTGATGTTAAAACTACCTATAGATCTCATTTTTAATGGCTGCTTATGAGTTTACCATAATATTTAAATTATTTTCCTATCGATGGATATTTCAGTTGTGATAAACATCTAAGTAAAACTTTTATTTATTTAGTTACACTAATTTGTGTCTTTAGGGATAGGGAACCAGAAAGATACTGGGTTAAAGAGTTGTGAATGTAGAAAAGAAGACCTAACTGTTGACTGCTAAATTGCTTTCAAGAGAGGTTGTTCAAATTTGTACTGTTTCCTTCCAGCAGTGTATGAAAATGCCTAGTTCACTGCAATCTTGCCGATGTAGAATAGTATCTTTAAAAAACAAAGAGAAATTAATATCCTAATTCTATCGGCAAACAATGAAGTAATTTCACATCTCATCTTGGTCTTTTGCTTTCAGGAACTGGGTAGAAAGAGTTTATGTTCTTGTTAAACATTTTCTGTGGCTTTATATCACCAACTCAATGGACATGAGTTTGAGCACTCTGGGAGATAGTGAAGGACAGGGAAGTCTAGCGTGCTACAGTCCATGAGGTTGCAAAGAGTTGGACACAACTTAGTGACTGAACAACAGCATGACTTTGCTGGAACTGCCCATGTTTGAGACTCCTTGGTTAATAGAGATAGCAAGAGTCCCAGAAATAAGGACTCAGAGAAACATTCACCTTGGGGCAAATTACTTAGTCTATATGAAGGTTGCAAAAACTTTGTATAGACTAAGCAATTTGAATCAGATGATAACTGGTTTCTGGCATCACTGCAGTTAAAGAGATTTTAATGAAGATGGAGGGGTCATCTTAATGGCTTTACAGCAGGGAGAAGAAGAATAGTATATTGATGTGGTCACTAGTTTTCAGGATATGATCTTTAATTTTTAGCCCAGGTACTGGGATTTCTTTCCCAGATTGTGTGAGAATGTGAGAACTGACTTTCACTAACCAAATATCAAGTTGGTATGTATACCAAATAAATCTCTTACTTTATTGTGGAAGAGAGACATTTTCATTGACCAGAATACAAATACACCATCACACCTTTTTCAAGGATGAAGGATCTGGAAGGCTGAAATAATAATCAGAAAATGGAAATTTTAAGGAATGGTTCAGCTAGGCTGTGGGAAGACCTAATAAGCTACTAGTGCCTGACAGCAGAGGACATTTCTGTGGTGATCAGATGATGTATATGTCTGTTTGCTTTCACTTGGCAGATCACGGTTTTGAAGCCACTGCTTGATTCTGGATCTTTGGATTTTTCTTTTTTATTTGTTGCAAACTATCCATTTCCATTAGCATATTTGTTCATGCAGAGTGTAATGTCTTGATTAGGCCACAGCTTCCTTAGTAAAAGTTATATTCCTTTCATGCTTCTCTGTTCATTTTGATTAGCTGTGAATAGTCTAATCAAATTTTGTTTGCTTGTTTTGCTCTCTTATTTTCACATTCTTGAAGAACCTTACTTTGCCTCTGTGTTTAGATCACTGCCTTTGAGGTGTAAATTTAGAAATTAGAAATGATTTATTGAAATAAAGGCAGTTTTGGGATTCTGTATTGACATGGTTAGGAAGAAGATCATTTGGAGTCAGAAAGGTCCAAGCTCTACTTTGAACAACTCCATGATTTTGGGAAGATGATTTAACCTGTCAAAGTTTCACATTCCTCATTTTTAAAATAATTTAATAGCTTCTACTTCAGAAGGTTCTTGTGAAGATTAAAGGAGATAACACATGTAAAGTGATTAGCATAGGCCTGACACATAATATGTGTAACAATAATTAAAAAAAATTATACTGGAAAAGGTCGAGATGTGCTTTAGCCTAAGATAGAGGTGGCAGTATCTCAACTTGTTGGTTAGGTGCCTTACTTGTTTCTGAAGCCTAAGTCTTGATTGGCTAGTCATTCTAATAAAGTAAAATTCTATTAAATGGACACCAGGTGTCAGTATTTATCTTTTGGTGTTTTTTGAGATAACAGGAACAAAACAGTATTTTGTCACCACTGAGTTCAAACAAATAGGTAAAGTATTTATTACTGTTGTCCTTGTATCAGTTTTGTTCAACCCTCCTTTTTCATGATGACTACATTCCCAATCATTGTACAGCTTTATCTTTTTGACTGAGGACTCATCTAGGCTGTTCTTGATAGTTAGTATCTAGGCTGTTCTTGTTTGTTAGTAAATTTCATCATTTACTTGAGAGATAGAGAGGTGCCTAACTTGTTTAGATTATTTGTATTCTGTTAGGAGACCCTGAAAACTTCAGCTTTATATCTGTTGGAAGAAGCCTCACAGCACAGGTCCTTCCTCAGAAGTACCCCTAAGTCAGCAGTAGCTGCTTTTCCCACACTTTTTCATGCACCTACATTTATCTATTAATAGTCAAAGAAAATAATTTTTTCCTTATCTGGTCCTTATTTGTTGTGTTTCTTAAAAGATATCTTTTGTAGCTAAATATTAACCATTGTGGCAGATTCATAGCAAGGGAATCTTTATAACCTTTTCTTTTGGATAGCCTATGTTATGTCTTGGTTCTACCAAGAGATACTTCTTTCCATTGAGAACTAAACTTCTCTGTATTTCTTCCTTCCACAACAAAAGCTTCATAATTGCTTTTCTGAAATCATAATTCATTTGACTCACTAGTATTTATATGCCTTGTGTTTTACACAGTGCATTGTATATATTGTTTAATTCTCACAATAACACTGTGAAGCAGGTTTTAATACTATTTTAAGATGAGGAAACAGATTGAGATGTTACTTATCCAGGATTAAAAGTTAATAGGTGATTCACCTATGATTTAAATTCCAGTGTTATGGTTCCACAGAATATGTTCTTTTTACTTAAACTCACTGACTCTTGTAAAATGTTTTATTCTTATTATTATGTGCTGAGTGTTAATGTTGAACAATTATTTTTTTTTTAAAGGAAGAAAAACTAGTTCATCTGTGCCTATATATTTAGGATGTTACATCTTTCTTTACAGTCTTCCGAAGGACTCTTTGTTGAAGAAACTTCTGAAGAAGGAAATTCTGTACCTGCCTCACAGAGGTAAGAGTAAATATTATTGTGGGTCTGAATTCTCCTCTGATAGTACCAGAATAAAAGATAGCTACAGGAGTGAGACTGTATAGGAACAGCTTTCCCAGGGACCTTTTAGCTCTTTTATACATACAGCCAAAGAGAAATCGTTATCTTCCAGTTCTCAGATATGCATCTCATAGAAGCCTAGTGAATTAGGGTGGAAGAGATCTTAGAGGTTTACTTGTCTAACACAACTATCTTGGCACAAATTCCATCTACACTTTTCCTGAAAAGTGGTCACATCCTGCTACTGTCTTAACGT
This sequence comes from Antilocapra americana, assembly GCA_007570785.1. NCBI lineage: Eukaryota > Metazoa > Chordata > Mammalia > Artiodactyla > Antilocapridae > Antilocapra > Antilocapra americana. The sequence goes on from ML661896.1 coordinate 11,917,807, forward strand.
TACTCGCTTCCTATGCCAATAACAAGGCTCTAGACTGATTTCTTTATGGTCCTTATTCTTTCTCCCTTTGTTCTTTATGCTTATGCTTATTTTATCCACATATCCAAACCGTATACATCTTTTAAAAAGTCTTAAGATTTACATCCTCTTTGAAGCTTTTATATTATTTAGGCCACACAGAATCTGTATCACCGTCACTTCATGTCCAGTGTCACTTTTAATATGATTTTATCTCATTTTTCCTTAAATGGCTGTATTTGTATTACCTTCTCAGTTATTCTTGATGGATGGATTGATTGATGGGGTTACCTTCTTAAATCTTCCTACTTTAATAATATGTAAAGGCTGATTGGTTATAAACTGCATTAATTAGATCAGACATCCAGTTACTTTTCTCTTTTATCATTAGTTAACCTTTGGGGATTATTCAAGAACTTAATTTTGTGTTAACTGACTTTAATCTCCCAAACAGAAGTTGAGGCACAATCCCCATTTGCTGTTACTTAAGTTAATGTTCTTAGGCTTTTGGTTAAGTTGATAGTACTGGGTGTTTCTTCCTGAGCTAAAGAATGTGACTTTGGTTTGATTCTCCTGCTGTTAAGACAGTTTTGAAAGTGGTTTTAACTGGAGTAGGCTTTCTGCTTCCTGTAGGCCTCTCTGCTTTGTTGTGGTGAGCCTTCTGCAGAGCAGATGTTGGTTTTAATAAATGATTATATGCTTTGTCACCAGGAGAGAGTTGGAATTGCAGGCAATGTGGTTTGACTTCAAATTGATTAGCCCATTTAATAAATGTCAGCAAATTGTTTTGTGATGGACCCTTTGAATAGAGCTCTAATATTACATGCAGAATAAACTGTATCTGGCTTAGGTTTATAACAAATGCTCTGAGATGTTTTATTTAGAGGGAGAAATCACTTGTGGTTTCTTATCAGGATTTAGTTATTTATCATGAATCAGTGGCGGTTATTCTCTCTTCTCTGTGGTTCTTGGTTGATGAGAGGATTTGTGTTTTTAAGCATTCTCTTGAATACTTGATTAAACTAATTGTAAAGCTCTGTGAAGCGTGAAGGGGCTAGCTCAGATGCTCAGATCTCTCAGCCATGTGCTCCTATGTCAGGAAGAGATTGCATTCCATGAGCAGTCAGGGTAAACCAAAAGATTGGATGAGGGTAGCCTTTCATAATTATGTTTTCCTCAGAAGAGATACTCAACTTGGTTGGACAGATTTTTGCTGTAGGCAGTTTGGAATTGTATCTTATTTTTGTTGCTTGTAGAGCCACATCTTGAGATAAATAGGAAATTTAACTGCAGGGTGAGGGAAAAGCTATTGTGTCAGAAGAATCTTCATAATCTACTCTTAGGAGTTTATAAAACTCTAGCTTTTAGGATGCTGAGAAGGAGACCGTAAAGCACTTTTGACATCCTTATATTGGAGTAGACTTTTTTTTGGCCTTCTGTGGTTTCATAGCAAGTCCTTACCCTTCAACCTTCCTTTGTGAAGACTCCAAAAGGGGATTCTTTTCATTCAGTGATTTCACTGAAACCCAGTTTGTAAGCATATTTATTTTCCCTATTTTGGACTTGGAGTTTTCACTACTGATTCCTTGCTTCCTGTTGTGCTTTTGTGGTATTGGACAGCAGGTATCAAATTACCTGTGGCTTTGTGAAAGACTAACTATTGCTTTTGGTCCTGTGTTATGATTTATTTTACTGGGAATTCACTTGGGGTTTGATTCTTTTTTCAGCGTTGCTGCTTTGACCAGTAAGAGAAACTCAGCCTTTATGCCAAAGAGTTCTGCAGAGGAAATCACTGTGTGTCCTGGTAAGTACCCCACTGTGTTTTTACTAGTTTCTGGTCCCCATCTTTTTGTGTCTGTTAATTTTTCTGATTTTTCCAACCTGCTCTTAGGAGGTTTATGTGTGATTGATGTGTGTATGTGTGTGTGTACAACACACACACATAACACACACACACACACACACACACACATATATACACACACACTTTTTTTGATGGACATTGGCTCTGCATCTCACCTTTTCTCTTCTTAGAGATAAAATTAACATGACTCTTTTGTCTGCTTGTTTACTTACTGGTGTCATCAGAGATGGCAGCAAAGCATTTGGAGCGTTTAACTCTACATTCAGAGCCAAGAGGATTTTATGGTTTGGTTTATGGGTTCTCAAAGTGGGTTGTCCTCAAATTTGCCTGTCATTAAGCAGTTTTTTTCCCTGAGGCTTTTACTGGTTAGTTTTACATTGCCATTCAAGGAGGCTATTGCATAGGGAGTTCAGAAATTGAATTTTGTGCACAGTTCTGTCATTGACTTATTTTTAATCTCTAAATAGATACTTAACCTGGTTAAGTATTGTACTTTGCTTTTGTTAATAATAATGATGAAAATACACATGTACTTTGTTTAAGATTTGAGAAGCTGTTAATTGAAAGTTGCATGTGAAAAGGTTTTGATATACAAAGTAATTTAAAATGAACCAAGATATCCATTATCAAAGTGAACTCTTGAGTTGAACCATTGTATAATATTTAAAAAATATTATTATTAATATTTTAATAATTATATTAAAATATAATTATTTGTGATATGAATCACTACTTTCTAAGGAATTTTTTTAGCATATATATATATATATATATATATATTTAGCTTTTCTTAAAAGTGAGGGCTAATACATGAATTATCAGTGGCCTCATTCATGTGAATAACTTCCTCTTAACATTTAAACTTTTTGGTCAGTGAGAATTGGACAAATGTTACCTTAAGTCATATCTAGTTTTTCCTGAGGTTGCATATAATCTGTTGGGGTCAGAGAGACTCGTAGTTTTCTTATTTTGGTTTCTTTCAAGTTTTTTCCCCACAGAGACTCATATTTAGTCTACACATTAGTCTAGGAAAGTCCTGCCAAAGTTTAAACATTTGGCAGCATATTGTAAAAGTCTTTCTTTACTTATTTTTAAAGTTTAACTGTGTCATTTTTGTTGAAAGTGGTTTCTTTATTATTTGAAGTTTATGTGGATTATTGTCTAATGATGGCACCAAGTGCCATGATTTTGGCAGAAGCTCTCAGGAATAGGGTGTTATTTTTGTGAAAAAATAGCATTACTCCCTCTCCATCTAGGCCTGTTGACCTATGTCATCCAGAGGGAAGCAGTAAGTTAAGGATGATGGCATGTGACATAACCCTGGGATCTTGCAGGAGGAACCTGCAAATACAATAATATTGAAATCCCTAGTGAGAGGAAAGTTAATGAGGAAAAAGCAAGCCCTTCGTCACCGTGGTTATATAACTTTTGTGATCATGATTTGCTGTCATTAGCCTGCTAATTAACTCCAACTGTTTGTTAATATAAGCCACTTCTAAATGAGTTAGGTAAAAGGTTTCCCTAACATTATTGTTCTTTTTGCTAAGAAAGTGTAACTACTTCTTCATGGAGCTAGACTCCTGAGTCTCTTTAATTTAGTGGCTTAAAGACTTAAAACATAAGACACCATAAAACTCCTAGGAGAGATCATAGGCAAAGTATTCTCTGATATAAATTGTATCCATGCCTTCTTAGGTCAGCCCTTCAAGGCAATAGGAATAAAAACAAAGATAAACACATGGGACCTAATAAAACTTACAAGCCCTTACATAGTAAGGGAAACCATAAACAAAGCAAAAGGTAACCAATTGAGTGGGAGGAAATATTTGCAAATTACACAGTCGACAAGGATTTAATTTCTAAAATAGACAAACAGTTGACATACCTCAACAACAAAAAACAAACAACCTAATGAAAAAATGGGCAGGAGACCTAAACAGACATTTCTCCAAAGAAGAAATACAGATCACCAACAGGCACATGAAAACATGCTCAACATTGCTAATTATTAGAGAAATGCAAATCAAAACTGTAGTGAGGTAACATTGACCTCACACTGGTCAGAATGGCCATCATTAAAAAGTCTACAAATAAGAAAATGCCGGAGAGGGTTCAGAGAAAAGGAAACCCTCCTACACTGTTGGTGGGAATGTAAGTTAGCACAACCATAATGGAAAGCAGTATGGAGTTTCCTCAAAAAACTAAAAATTACCATATGATTCAGCAGTCCCATTCCTGGGCATGTATTCAGACAAAGCTATTGATATAATTCAAAAAAATGCAGCACTGTTCATAGCAACACTGTTTACAATAGCCAAGACATGGAAGCACCCTAAATGTCCATCAACAGACAAATAGAGAAAGAAGATGTGGTGTATATGTAGACGTACATATGTGTGCGCATGCATGCACACACACACACACACACACACACACTGGAGTATTACTCAGCCACAAAAAAGAATGACATAATGCCATTTGCAGCAGCTTGGATGAAAGTAGAGATTATCGTAGTAAGTGATGTCTGAATTAGAAAGAAAGATAATACTGTATGATATCACTTATATGTGTATCTAAAATATGACACAAACTTACCTATGAAATAGAAACAGACTCACAGACCTAGAGAACAGACATTTGGTTGCCAAGAGGGAATGGGGGAGGGATGAGTAGGAGGCTTGGGTTAACAAATGGAAGCTATTACATATAGAACAGATAAACAATAAGGTTCTTCTGTATAGCACATAGAACTATATTTCATTTCCTGTGATAAACCATAATAGAAAAGACTGTAAAAAGACATGTATATATATGTATAACTGAATCACTTTGCTGTACAACAGAAATTAACACAACTTGTAAATCAACTATACTTCAATAAAAAATAAAATATAATTTAGAAGCTATGTATAAAAATTTGTCCTAAATGAGTGAAACACAGATTGAGTATAGTAGTCCATCTTACCTATTTTGTTTTGTCTCATATTGCTTACAGTTCCCGCGATCTGATACTCAAATTATAACATCATCTTAGTGAAGAAGCAGGATTACAACATCATGCCCACATTGTGCATGATGCTAACATTATTTATTTCTATGAAGCTGATGTCCTCTTAATTTGTCACTATCATTGAATATGTAGTTAAATGTTTCAGCCGTTTACAGAAAGCTTAATAAAAGACTTATTGTTACAGTAGTACAAGCAATGAGCAACTCTTATTTTCTAACAGATTAAGGGTCATTTTTGAAAATATCTCAGGAAAGCTTGATAGAGAAGATTTTGAAGTTTATACACTATAAGACTTTTTCCAACAAGGTGGTGAAATCTGTGTGTGTAACCAGTTTCAAAAAAATTATCATGTATTAAAATATGGCTAACGCTAGAAATGTATATAATCATTCTTTGATGATTGAGAAGCTACCTCAGTACCTTTTAAGTATACCATTTGCCCAGCATTGGCTGCTCATTGTATTTGTGAAGCATAGAAATACCAGTTAGATGTATAGTGTGTATAGCGTAGAAAACAGAGAACTTACTGGATTGTATTCTCAGATAAATATCCTTTCTGGACTTATTGTCATCTTTTGAAATATTATTTCTGTTCTTATATCAAGTGATAGATGTCTAGACCAGAGGTTGACAAACTTTTTCTATTAAGCTGGTGCAAATGTAATTGAGGTTTCAGACTGTGAATTTTAAATCGTTATCACTGGGCTCAAACACATCTTTATTAATCAAAATAGGAACTGTTACAATCAACACATTTTGCCAACTAGAAATAAGTTTGTTTATTCCTGTAGCATAAAAATCTGTGTTTTGCGATTTGATGAACTCTTAGAAATCATTTTCTGCCTCCTGCTGGTTGTGGAAGCACTTTCCCTGCAAAAGGTATTGAGATGTTTGAAGAAGTGGTAGTATGCGAAAAAAAAAATCAGGTGAATATAAATGAGCAAAACTTTACACCTCATTTTGTTCAACTTTTGAAGCATTGGTTGTGCAATGTGCAATTGGGCGTTGTTCAGAAGAATTAGGCCCTTTCTTTTGACCAATGCTGGCTGTGGGCATTGCTGTTTTTTTTGCATCTCATTGATTTGCTGAGCATACTTTCAGATATAATGGTTTGGCTGGGATTCAGAAAGTTGTAGTGAATCAGACGGGCAGCAGACTGCCAAACAGTGACCATGATCTTTATTGGTGCAGGTTTGACTTAGGGAAGTGCTTTAGATCTTCTCAATCAATCCTCTGAGCTGGTTGTTTCCAGTTGTCATATAAAATCCACTTTTGGTCACATGTCACAAGCTGATCTAGAAAATGGTTCATTTTTGTTGCATAGAATAAGAGAAGATGACACTTCAAAATGACGATTGTTTTGATTTGAGGTCAGCTCAAGAGGCACCCACTTTCTGAGCCTTTCCAGTTTGCTTCAAATGGTGAATGATTGTAGAATGGTCAACATTTTCTTTAGCAACTTCTCGTGGAGTTGTAAGAGGATCTAAGAGGATCAGTGTCAGTGATTGCTCTCAGTTGGTCATTGTCAACTTCTGTTGACTGGCCACTGTGCTTGTCTTCAAGGCTCTTGTCTTTTTTGCAAAGCTTCTTAAACAGCCACTGCACTCTACGTTCATTAGCAGTTCTGGGCCAAATGTGTTGCTGATGTTGCAAGTTGTCTCTGCTGCTTTACAGCCTATTTTGAACTTGAATAAGAAAATTGCTCAAATTTGCTTTTTGTCTAACATCATTTCCCTAGTCTAAAATAAATATAAAATAAACAGCAAGTAATAAATCATTAGCAAAAAAGCATAAAATGAGAAGTGCACATTAAAATGATGTATAACATAACTGCATTTATTTAAGAATGTATTCTGATATCAAATAGTAAATTTCAGCAGTACAAAACCAAAATTACTTTTGCACCAACCAAATATAAAGACTAGATAATAAATATTTTAGGTTTTGTGGGCCATACAAAGTATTTGAAATTTGCTATTTTGACTTGAAAGCAATCAGAGAGTATAAAGAAGAATGAATGTGGCTGTGTCCCATTAAAACTTTAGTTTTCAAAAACAGGCAACTGGCTCTACTTGACCCATGAACTAGTTACAGACCCCTGAACCAGAGTGTGAGGGATCCCCATCTTACTGGGTTGGCCAAAAAGTTCCTTCAGTTTTTAAAGTAAAAATTTCACCAAGAACTTTATAGAACAGTGTATTCATTGTTCTGTTCCACTACCTTCTGCCGTTTTCCAGGCAACTTCATAGTTCCATTTTCCCAAAACTTTTTACTTTCTTTTAGCAAAGAACTGTTCCAGGTGCCTTTTACAATCTTCCAGGGAAAGGAAATTTTTTCCATTAAGAGAATTTTATAGAGACCAAAATAAACCTACATCTGAAGATACAATTTTGGGCAAATACCAGCAGAATGAACTTCCTAGCCAGGATATAGCAGTTTTTGACCAGTCATCAAAGAAACATGCATCATGCATTATCTTGATGGAAGATTATGTATTTTCCTTTGACTAATTCTGGACCCTTTTCATTGAGTGCTGCTTCAGTTGGTCTAATTGGGAGTAATACTTGTTGGAATTAATCATTTAGCTTTCCAGAAGGACCTCATAATAGAGGGCTCCCTTCCAATCCCATTATGTATACACCATCACCTTCATTGGATGATCAGCCTTTGGTGTGGTTGGTGATGATTCTTCTCACTTGCCCCATGATCTCTTCCATTCCACATCATGGTACAGTATGCACTTTTCAACAGCCCATCACAACTTGCTTAAAAAACGGAATGTTTTCATTACATTTAAGTAGAGAATTGCATGTGGAAGTATGGTCAAGAATGTTTTTTCTGCTTAATTTATGTGGCACCCAAACATCAAAGCTATTAACATAACCAAAGTGGGACAAGTTTTTTTCAACATTTGATTTGGATGTTTTGAGTATGTCGGCTTTCTCCTGTGTGGTCAATGTTGATTGCTCTCAGTTAATGCCTTAATTTGATTGCTGTCACCTTTAACTGGCTGACTTGACTGGAGCGTTGTCCAGCGGGAGATCTTCCACACAGAATTCCGCAAACCACTCTTGACACATTCGACCAGTCACAGCACCTTCACTATATACTGCACAACTCTTGTTTTGTTTCAGGTGCATTTTTACCTTTCTTGAAATAATAAAGCATGATATGCTGATAATGTTGTTTTTTTCCTTTCATCTACAATACTAAAATGGCTACGCAAAACCCACCAGTTTTGATAGGTTTTTAAAAAAAATGCATGCTGATATAACATCTGTCACAATACAACCTAATAAAATTGTTTCAAATGAACTTAAAGACAACCAAGTGCTAGTAGAGCCATTGTATGGGAAAAAAAACCTTTTGGCCAACCCAGTACTTCTCCTTATAGCTAATAGCCTATACAGTGCCTGGAACTTCTTCCATAAATATGCATTGCATTAATGTTGAATTAATAGATACAGCTTAAAGAATAAAGAAAGTCATATCTTTGAGAATGTGTTTGTATTTTTGCCCCCAATTTTTATATCTTCTCTAATCATTCCTTTAGCCTCAGAATTAGCATTGGCAATGTTTTGTTTTAAATGTGTAAGTGTATACTTTAAAGCCAGAACTGTGCTAGAAAAGAAGCCAAATGGATTAACAGATGAATAGATAAACAAACTGTGATATATCCATACAGTGGAATACTATTAAGCAGTAAAAAGAAATGAACTACTGATATATGTAACAACATGAATGCTTCTCAAACACATGCTAGAAGAAAGAAATCAGACACAGAACATGACACACTGTGTTATTTCATTTATAGGACTTTCTGGGAGAGGCACAACTATAGGAACATAAAGTAGATTGATCATTGCAAGGAGCCAAGTGGAAGGAGGGGTACATAAGAACTTTTGAGGGTGCTTGAAATAGTTTATATCTTGATTGTGGTTATGTGATATAAATGATGCCATGTATACATTGTATGCATTTGTCAAAACTTACTGTATACTGAAAATTGGTGAATTCTGTTGTATATAAATTATGCCTCAGTAAAGTTCTTTTTTTTTTTAAATGGAGATCAGTGTTAAAAAATTTTTTTTAATTTATTTAGTTTTGACTCTGCTGGGTCTTCGTTGCTGTGTGGGCTTTTTCTCTAGTTATAGTGAGTGGGGGCTACTCTCTAGTTGTGATGTGTGGGTTTCTCATTGCTCTGGCTGCTCTTGTTGCAGAGCACTGGACCTATAGAGTGCAGTGCTTCAGCAGCTGTGGCATGTGGGCTCAGTAGTTGTGGCTCCCGGGCCCTAGAGCAAAGGCTATAATTGTGGCACATGGACTTAGTTGTTCCGTGGTGTGTGGAATCTTCCCAGGCCAGGGATTCAACCCATGTCTGCTGCTTTAGCATCTGGATTCCTTACCGCTGAGCCACCAGGGAAGCCCTCAGTAAAGTTTTAAGAAGAAACAGGCTTGATTTATATTGCTACTGCAGTATTATCATACTCTAAGCTTAAGGAAATAAGTATTTTCTTTTAACTATGAAAATACAAAATGAAAATTAATGAAGTTTTGATTTTTTTAATTGCAGAGACACAGCTAAGTTCACCTGAAACTTTTGACCTTGAAAAAGAAGGCTTTCCAGATGGCAGAGAGACCGTGGATGAAGTAAGAATAATGGCAGATAAGGGGGTGAATATTACTTTTAATTTTCCTCAGTGTTTTCTTTCTACTGGTTGTCTTCTCTCATGCAGTATTGACCTTGGATTAAGAGATTTAAGTGACAGGGTTAGGTTTTTATCTCAGATTCTTAAAAGTGAGTTCAGCACTATTTCTAAATATAACAGTAGTTCCATTTCTTCAGTATTTTAATATGCTTTATTATGTCTAGTACAGATGGGGAAATGGAGATTTAGGATGTTTGAGTAATGTTGACCTAAAAAATAGTCACAACCTAGGAAATCAAATCAAGAGTTACGTTTTATTTGGTGGGAATTTTTAGCGGGGAGGAGTCAGGTTATATAGAAGCTCTTAATAAGGAGCAGGTAGTCTAAACATCAAAAGATTATTGTTAATTAAGGAAAACCAGATATCTCAAGGAATTTAATGCTTTTCTATGTATGGGAAGATGCAAGAGTCTGGGCTTACTGAAATCATTCCTTTCATATGCATCTCAGCTGTCTGGGGCCAGTGCTCACGGTTGGGAGTGGTTGATGGCTGCTGATAGCAGGCATTGTTCTTCCTGGGCTCAGAAATTCACATTGGAGGGCCAGAATCCCTGATGGCTTTGACATTCTTGTTTGTTGATGTGACAGGAAATAATCCATTTCATAGTAATTTGCTCAAATGCAAACTGCTAATAATGGTAGTACCAGAATTTGAACATAGATTTATCTCCAAAGTCCTGGAGCATTTTCCATTATGTAAGTAACAGAGATGAGCAGTCTTGGAAAAAGTTGCTACCTTTATATTACAACCTAACTTTCAGCCCTAATTTTGAGATGTGATCAGAAATGCAAAATCTGGATAGCAGCATGATAAAATAAGTCAATCTGTATTTGTACTAGTACCTTTACTAACTTCACATATCTGACAATAACCATAAGGCTGATTGATACAAGTTCATACGCCTGATTCAGATTCAGTGCATATTTTTTTGGGTTGAATCTGACAATATCAATAAGTATTGATAATATTTAAATATCAATAACTCTTTTAAAGAATTCAGACCTTTAAAATCTGTTGTGAAAAGTAGCCTGAGACTTAAACTAGTTTTTTGTGACAATAAATTTTTTGGTTACACATGTGCGTACCGTTTTATTCTGAGCAATTCCCTTATTCTGAGCTTTATTCTCTTATTCCTTTTTATACTCTGCATTTTTTGAAGACAATTTTTGCAGTAAAATTTTATTAATAGATCCCCTTCCTAGTTTCTGTACTGCAGGTAACTGAGTGGCAGTCCTACTTTCATGACTTGTGCACACTGTTTGGTTCCCTGGAACCTGGTCTGTCACAGCTGACAGATGGAGATTCCCTCATGCCTGTGGTGTTAGTTTCCTAACACCTTTTGGTGAGGAGCTCCCTGAGTAAGAGCTGCTGAAGATCCTGCTACATAGTGTCAAAATGGCCTCAGGTTTTTTTTTCCTAGGGAGAAGCTATAACCTTCTCAATAGGGATGGGGGAACAGATTGTTGTTAACATAGTTATCCTAATATGCAGAAGAAGCTCTGCAAGCCTTTAGCTAATCAAGGCTGATTTCTTACGCATCCATGACTGTGGAGGAAACAAGTCTTTTGAGGCAAAGAACAAGAACCCTATTTAAAAGTTATGTATGTCTGCAGTACTACACATCAAGTGGATGGAATTGTATGGTCTTTTTCACATCTAATGTCCTCTTTTTGGTGTTGCTGTTTGCTAATATCTGTGGATGCTCCAAATAGTCTTAGAAGTTAACCTTAAAAGAAGTTGGAGATGCTGTAGTTTTTAAGTTATTGCACAATCACTAGTTACAAGTCACTTACTAGAAAGATAGAATCTGGGCATTTTATGTGTACAATGATAGTATTACAAAGGGTGTGGACTCTTGTCCTTGGTATCTGTATATAGGGTCAGTTTACCCCCAAATTTCTTGTTTATTGTGCAAGGAGCTTGAGTATTGGTACTAGAAGACATGACTTTGAATTCCAACCCTGTCACCTTGGGCAAATTAATTGCTTTGTTCATTTATTTGGCAGATATTATCGTTTGTGTACTGTGTGCCAGTCACTGTTTTGGAGTCATGAGATATAGGTAAATAAAAAAACAACTCCTGCCCTCAAAGGAACACATAAACAGATAATTATAATGTGGTCTGACAAATGTAATGTTAGAAAAATGCTTAGGGCATTAGAGGAATGCCCTAATGGAGAGGAATGCTTTTCTGAGTTTCAGTTCTTCATTTATAAAATGTAGACAGAAATAGCCTATTTTATTGGGTTGCTCTGATGATGAAATTAGATAAAGAATATGAAACATAGCAGGGATTTGGCACAAGTAGAAGTATGCATGTGGAACTGCTTTGTAATACATTGTGGCTGCTCAGTGATATTAGCTGACTAATGACACAGAATTGTTGACAGTATTTGAGGTATTTGGAATACCCTCGCCAGAACTGTAGTCCCTCTTGATTTGATTTCCTGCAGTGGTAAGGTTCTTTTGGAAATAATATCTGGAATATCTTGCTTGAGTGGGGGTCTCGGATATTCTGAACTGAGAAGTCTGTTAACTGTTGGCTTTACTCAGACTCAGATACAGTTGACCCTTGAACAACAAGGGGGTTGGGGTGCTGACTTTGTACAGTTGAAAACCTGTGTATAACTTACAGTGAGCCCTTGGTGTCTATGTTTTCTCCCTAACACCGCCAGCCACAGTCATTTAGAACTGTAGTATTTATGTTGAAAAATATTTGTATATTAGTGGACCTGCACAACTGTAGTCAGTTTAGTCAGTTGGTTAAGTAAACTGTGTTAAATAGACTGTGTCTAAGATAAGAGGGGCGATAAACACTTTCCTAAACTATGCATAAATTTTATGGGGAATGGGTAAGGGAGTTGGTGATTGTAGGACATATTCTCATTTTCATTGGATCCATTTCTTGAGATGAAGTTTCTTTTCAGGGCAGCCTTTAAGAGATCATGATTTGGTATACAAGTACCTGTTTTGAGAAAATACACATATAGTATTTTAAAACAAGTAGAAGCAGCTCTGCAGAGACCCAGTCTCTGATTGCATAGTCCTCACAAAAGCTTCTTAGTTTGTATATTTTTTCCTCTTGAGACTCCTCCATTGTAGCTAATATTTCATTTTTAATCGTGTTGGGAATAAACTTAGGTAAACATAAAAATGTTAAGAAACCTTCTGGATTGCCTATGAATGTGATTGGAAGTGGTCTTGTATTCACAATAAAACAATAATAGATCAGCTTCTCCCTCTTGAATACTATAATAATAGTTGAAGGCACTGTCTCTGCATTTTATAGAGCTGGTGATGGAATACAAAGGAGTATAGTACTGAATGTGAATACAGGTAGCATTCATGTCATATAACTTTTCTATGCTTATGTGTGTTAGCCGCTTAGTCGTGTCCAACACCTTGCAACTCCATGGACTTCAGCCCACCAGGCTCCTTTATCCACGGAATTCTCCAGGCAAGAATACTGGAGTGGGTTGCCATTTCCTTCTCCAGTTTCTATGCTTAGTGAACTTTGGAATGCCAAGTAACTGCTCAACTGCCACTAACTTTCAAGACTGTTTGCAAATTATAGGGTATATTGATTTTTCTTCCTTCTGCTCAAATGGCTTTGCACTTACAGGACAACTCTTCCTTATACAAAGGAAGCTGTTTTTGTGAGAATCTCAGTGACCAGGATTGAAATAAAAAGCACCTAGAACTTTTAGACCCACTTGACTTACCCCACATCCTAGAGAAGAATAATTTTAGAACCAGAGCATCTCCCAATATCTGACAGAGTCAACTTCCAGAAACAAAGTGGGTGGGGAGTGCTTTTTGTTTTTGTCATACTGTGGTGAAATACTGAGAGTTTAGATGCCACCATAGGCCTGGGTTTGAGTCTACATTGTCCACTTAGTCATTTTGTGATCAGCAGATTACTTTGTCTTTTCAAGCCTTAATTTCCGCTTCTGTAATACTGGAGTGAGTGATACCTCTGACAACTAAGTTGTTGTGAGGTATGGATATGGAAGATGCTTGGCCAAGCCTGGCATAGTATAGGAACTCAACCACTCTTGGTTCCTTTCTTAGCTTTCTTCTCCCTCCTCATCCCCCCTCTCCCTTTCTAAGTAAAAAGCAGGTATGTGTTGAAAATAACATTTTCTGGCAGTTGTAGAGATTGTTTTACTTGGTATTTATTTAGATGGCCTGTTTCCCTCTCTTCTGGGTTACATTCACAGGTGGTAAATTTTAGGGATGGCCTAAACTTAGAGACTAAAAAGAAAAAAAAAAAACTCAATTTTTTCAGAGCTCAAATTATCTATCCATTGCAGTTTTGGTCTCATTTTGTTCTTGTATCAGAAAAGGGTTTGTTTCCTGTAGTAAAGCATAATGATGGCCTAGTTGCTCCTTGCTTTTAAATGGAAGCAGTGGCTATGCAGGATAGTTTCACATTGATCGGATAGGACATGCTGTCCTTTGAAGCAAGTGTTAGGCAGTAGTGCTGCAGTGCTCACGCATACTGTTGGATTAATCACTGCAGAGTTCTTGGCTCTGACCTGTAAAGGTAAAATAAAACTGTCTCTGAGAGATACTGGGAACTGTAGGAAAAATGATGACTGCAAAACACTGAAAAGGAAGTAAGAATGGTTTTGTCAGAATTGTTTTAATGATTGCCTTCAGGCCTTCTTAAATATTTGGGTCTTAACTGTGTTTCCTCTTTCAACCCAAAAGAAACAAACATAAGTGGTGGTTTGTCTTACTGGTATAAGCTGAGGCCTAGATTTTTAACTTAAATTTTAGTTGTGTTGCTTGAGCTCTTTTTTTTCCCCCTAACTGTTGATGTCCGAAGTTACTTACAATGATCACAGTTCTTTTTGTGTATTTGTGGAATTAATTCTTTTTTTTAAATTTCTTTCAGTTTCATTGAGATATGATTAACATACAGAGCTGTTTTGGAGAAGGAAATGGCAACCCACTCCAGTATTCTTGCCTAGAGGATCCTGTGGACAGAGGAGCCTGGTGGGCTGCTGTCCATAGGGTCGCACAGAGTCAGGCACGACTGAAGCAACTTAGCATGCATGCATGCATTGGAGAAGGAAATGGCAATCCACTCCAGTATTCTTGCCTGGAGAATCCTAGGAACGGAGGAGCCTGGTGGGCTGCCGTCTATGGGGTCACACAGAGTCGGACACGACTGAAGTGACTTAGCAGCAGCAGCAGCATAGCACTGTTTAAGGAGTACAGTATAATGATTTAACTTACATGCATAGTTAAATGATTATCATAATAAGTTTAGTGAACTCCTGTAATCTCATATTGATATAAAATTAAAGAAATAGAAAACTTTTTTCCTTGTGATGAGAACTCTTAGGATTTACTCCAACAACACTCTAATATATTACAGCAGTTAATTATATTATTACATTGTAAAGTACACCCTAAATACTTATTTGTCTTACAATTAGGAGTTTATACCATTGACTGCCTTCATAATTCTTCTGTGAGATTAAAAAACCGTCTTTAAGATACTGTTGCTAATACAAATTGAAACCTAGCATACTGACTTAACGAGGACAGTGCCTTGCAGTGGGATAGAGAGGAATGGTGTCAGATTTTGGAGCCCAGTAATCCCTGGTTTGAATTTCAGCTCTGCCATTTATTTGTTCTGTAACTTTGGGCAAGTTGTTTTACTGTTTTAGACAATACTTTTCTCAAGTGTAAAAAGAATGCAAGATTACCATGAGGTTTAAATGAGCATTATTACATGCAGAATGTTTAGCACACAGTAGGCAGACACTGAATGAGTATTAACTATGTTAGTGTATCTCCCAATCTACTGTCCAGAATTTGGCAAAATGATTGGTATCACTGAAAGTAAGTAAAATACGGGATGAAGCCTCTTCAGTCCTTTTTGGGAAAAGATACTTTGTAAAGCTAATTCAACTGCTATTTGTCATGTTCTTTAGGTTCTTCAAGTTGATAAGAAGAAAGATGCTGAGAAGGAAATATCTACTTCTATATTCTCATCTAGTGCCCAGGTATCCTGCCCACTCTGTGACCAAGGCTTCCCGCCCACAAAGATTGAGCAACATGCCATGTATTGCAATGGGCTGATGGGGCGAGATACAGGTAAAGCTACTCTTTTCTTTGACTACGTGGTGGTTTTGTAATCCTGTACAGTACAGTGCAACAGACAACTCTTCTTCAGTATTTAAGTTGTTGATTTTTTCTATTTAGCTAAGTCTCTAGTGCTTTTGACATTGTTTACTGCATTGGCCAGCATACTATTTTGTTGCGCATACCTCAGAACAAGGGTGGACAAGGAAATGGCAACCCACCCTGGAGAATCCCAGGGACAGAGGAGCCTGGTGGGCTGCCGTCTATGGGGTCGCACAGAGTCGGACACGACTGAAGCGACTTAGCAGCAGCAGCAGCAGCAGGACAAGGGGATGGGAAAAATCTTTCATCTTTTAATGTTTCAAACTTACTCTTTGCTTTAGGCAGGCCAAAGATCAATGTGGTCCCCTGGACCTTGCATTTCACGTTGTGTACAAATACTGAAACTCCTATGAAACTTGAGGAAATAAGTTCTAGAGTTGCCTGTTTTTCATTCAGAATAAGTCTCTTGGGGGTGTGTGTGTGTGTGTGTGTGTGTGTGTGTGTGTGTGTGTAAATTTACAGTTACAGCTGAAAAATATCCCTAGTTTCTATTCTTCTCCTATGTCACTGATGCATCACCCTGGAGCTTTTGGTTCTCTCTCAGAGTGCACCAGAGGCCTTGGTTTCGGTGCAGCATGAGATTGGCCAAGAGAATCTGCTTGTTCATCACAGCCCTTGAAATACCACCCCTGATCTTGCCTTTCTAAACTCTAAATATCATAGAATCTGCACAGCTCTCTGTGGTCTAAGTATAATAGAATCTGCATACCTCTCTGTGGTCTAACATGTTGAATGTAACCATTCATTAGAATATTAGAAATGTTGCAACATTTTTCTCAGTTCTACTTGGTTCCCATCACTTAGAGATGTTTAATCTGAAATTGTATAATTGTGAGTTATGGGAAAGAAAGACACATGTTATTTAACTTTTCTGACTTTATACACTTCTCATTAATTAAATAAGGAAGTACCTAAACATATAATTTAAATAAATTTGTTGATTTTTCTAATTGTAAAGTAGTACCTGTTCATTT
Source organism: Antilocapra americana (assembly GCA_007570785.1). Taxonomy (NCBI): domain Eukaryota; kingdom Metazoa; phylum Chordata; class Mammalia; order Artiodactyla; family Antilocapridae; genus Antilocapra; species Antilocapra americana. The sequence goes on from ML661896.1 coordinate 11,934,584, forward strand.
TAGTGCAAATAATAATAATGGCATACATTTATTGTGTACTTGAAATGAGTCAGGTACTATTTACATAAATGGGACCATACCACATATAATTCTGTAATTTGCTTTTTTTAAAATTTAGCAGTAAATTTAGATCTTTCTATGTACAGATATATTTTTTACATAGTTGAGATCTGACTGTAAAATTCTGTTTTGTTTTTTCTACTTATAGCATTAAAATTTTCCCATGTCACTAAAAGTTAGGTGTAAAAATATTTTTAATATTACATTAAAATATTTAATATAATATTCTGTAATCCAAAGTGCCTTCATTTACTTGTCATATATTTAGAATGCTTCATGTTGCTATGTTATACTTACATGGCACTGAGCTTTTTATGTCAAAAATTGTTGCTATATTTTGGGGTCATTTTTTAAGGATATATTTTTAGTTTGGGTTGTAGTGAGAAAAAGGTGGGCTCCACAGTCCAGTCAGTCTGAGATTGAGTCCTGCCTCTGTCACTTACTACTCTGTGACCCTGTGCTAGTTTCTATTCATCCATCTGTCAACCAGTAGAAATGACCTTATTTGTTTTTATGAGGTTAAATGAGATATTTTAATTAAAGTGTTCAGTACAGTGCCTAGCACATAGTAAGTGCTTAAGAACTTTGAGCTGCTGTTATTGTTCCCAGTAGTGGAATTACTAGGTCGGATATTTTGTCATGATTTTTAAGGGTTTTTATGAATCTAACACTGTAGTCTTTTTTTAATACACTGAAAGTTGAAGACCTAAATCTGGTCACCTCCTTTAATTGAAGAGCACGGTAGGACTAGAATTTTAGATGCAGTTTTACTTTGATATAACCCTTTAGTTTGATTTTTAGTAGAGAGTTTTAGTGGCTGAAAGAATTCTAAGGCTGGACATTTGGTGACCAGAGAAGGGAGAGACTGTTTTGGCTACCTCACCAAACATGCTTACCCAACTGGTATTAGTTACTGAGTCAACACCCAACTCAGCACTGAGGTTCAGAAATAAATGAGTTGGAGAAACTGAATCCCCATTGAGCTCTCCGAAGAGATGACCTTCTTCCAGTCATAATTAAAAGGTAAAAAGTAGTATAGAGTAGACTTTACTGACATCTCCTAGACAGAGCACTGGTAGTTTATGCTTAAACAGGAAGCTTTGATATTCATCTTTGTCAGATATCTTTCAGCTTTATGATACTTGCTTTTAAGCTTGTTCTTCTTTATGGGGTGTGGTGGGGCAACTCACAACACCAGATACTTGATTCAGGCTTGTTTCTGAGTTTTCTCAAACCTAATGCAGACTTATACCACCAGAATCAGGTTATTATCATTGAACTTGCTGAGAAGCTGACACCATCAGGTAGGCAAAGTAGACTGAGACTTGCATTGATATACATTCAGGAAGTCTTTCAAGTTCTTGAATCCATTGAGCCAATGATCCTGTGTATTGCTACTCAGTTGGATTTACACTCTGGGTCTTGAGGACTGTTTCAAACATTATAGATTTAAGTGTATTTTCCAATGTAATTGGAAGCTCTTATACTCTTGATACTGTATGTCTTGTAGCTCTGATCCAAATGTCTCAGACCTCCATCCAAAGATGTCTGCGGTATCCCAAATAACAGTCATGCTTTTTTTTTTTAAGGAAATTTGTTTTAAAAATTAGTTCAGGGACTTCCCTGGTGATCCAGTGGTTTAAAGACTCTGTTGTTTCACAGCTGGGGGCACAGGCACAATCCCTGGTCAGGGATCCTGCATGTCACATAGCACAGGCTCCCCGCCTCCCCAAAGAAAAAAACCTAAATGATGAAGACATGTTAGAATACTGCAAATTTCTTTTCAACACCAGCTTGTTTACCTAGAACCAGAAATTTATTTTTTTATACTACCTATTGCCTACCTACTTTAATTCATCCGAATACTTAATAGAAACACCTTTTTTTAAAATGATGCTGTACCTTGTGTGGGTTAGTAAAGAAGTTTAAGACAGGGTTTCTGCCATTAAGGAGCTTGTAGTGTCATTGGGAAGTTAAGCATTAACCTAAGAAATTAATTACAAGATGGCACAAATTGAATATTGTATATCCTGACAGTAAGTGCACCAGGAAAAAGGAGAGCTGCAGTGAATAGGGATGATATTCCCAGAGAAGTGTGCGCTTAGCCTCAGCTGGATATGTTTGGACAAACCCATAGAAAAGTAGGGACCCCTTAATCCTCCTATGGGCTAGATAAGGTAGGAAGCAGGGGAAACAGCCACTAAATAACAGCTTCCTCTTAATGTTCCTAGTAATGTTAGCTTACCTAAATAATCCTTTCTGGTGACATTATTTAGGCCTTACAAGAAAATTTGGAGCAGGGAGTCCTCACAAAAAATGTCGCACTCGTTGCTTACTCCTTTGCTTTCCTGGGGACTGAGCTTGTGGCTCTAAGGTGGGGTGGGGGAAGTACATTAGATGAATTATACTAGTGTGACTGGCATATAGTAGGTCTTCAGTGAATTTGCTGTCATTTGGTTTCTCTACCAGCTTGCCTGCCCTGTCTTCCTTGCCATGTACTGTAGTATTTGTTCTGGTTCCTCTCAGCCTCATGACTCAAGAGAGAGGGCTCTCCTCAGCCTAATATTTTAATCTTTGGTGAAAGAAAGCCTCTCCTGCAATGGAGGGGAAAGAGTTTTACACATTACCTCAGGATGAGAGACCATTAGCCCAATGCCTAAGGGGATGGAATAAGAGAGGACTTTCTTTCCAGAGGTAAGGATACAGCTTTCCCCTTCTTGTTTTTCCTTGAATCTGATCCTAGACATGCTTGGTTTGGCTGTGTAAAAGAAATAGTAATTAGAGTCATTTACATGAAGTGTCTACCATTTATGCCTGTTACCGTGCAGCAAAATAACAATTATGCATATCATTAAATATGTGTCTGATTAACTTTGCTGTAAGTTTTATTTGATTATAATACTATACTCTGGTTGAGTTGGCTCAGTCTGCTCAGTTTGTTGCTCAATGACATGGCTGTCTATTCACAACTGTGGAAAAATTAGAGAATGTTCTTTAAAGGCATTGTTTGAGGAGAGACAATTTGCTAAATCAGTCTAAACTGTGACAGAAGCAGGTTGCCTTTACATTTGTTTTCTGGAGAATGTCTTTGAGATAATTTTTTCCTTTTTGTAATTTTATTTATTTTATTTTTGGCTGTGCTGGGTCTTTGTTGCCGTGCAAGCTTTTCTGTAGTTGCAGAGTGCGGGGGTTACTCTCTAGTTATGCTGTGCAGGCTTTTCACTGCAGTGGCTTTTCTTGTTGCAGAGCACGAGCTCTAGGGTATGCAGGGCTCAGTAGTTGTGGTGCATGGGCTCAGTAATTGTGGCTCCAAGGCTTTAGCGCACAGGCTCAGTAGTTCTGGCATATGGGCTTGGTTGCACCTCCCCATGTAGAGTCTTCCTGAATCTGGGATTGAACCTGTCTTCTGCATCGGCAGGCAGATTTTTTTTTACCACTGAGCCATCATTGGCTCGTTTTATTAAACATCTAGGAGGAAAAAAGGTATTCATTTACTCATCCAATAAATACTTATTAAATACCTACTCTTTAATACATGGCAGGTATAGCCAACAGAATATACAAAGTCCATGTTGTCAGAGATGTATTCTAGTAGTAGACTACTTCAATAAACAAACATATAATACATCATGAGAGAAAGGAAGTGAAAGTGTTAGTCGTTCAGTCATGTCTGACTCTGTGACCCCCCTGGAGAATAGCTCTCCAGGCTCCTCTATCCATGGAATTCTCCAGGCAAGAATACTGGAGTTGGTTGGGGGTCTTCCCAACCCAGAGATTGAACTCAGGTCTGCCACGTTACAGGCAGATTCTTTAATGTTTGAGCTGCCCAGGAAGCCCCCTATAATATGTCATGTTGGTAAGTATTTTAGAGAAAGAATTCAAAAGAAGAGGGGATTAGAGAGTGCTGAGGACAGGAGGTGGCAGTTTAAAATAGGTGGTGTGGAAGTTTCCATTGAGAAGGTGACATTTGAACAGAGGCCTGAGTGAGGGAGTGAGGTAGGAGAATTTTGAGTGGAGAGGAAAGAGTGTTACAGGCAGTGGGAACAGTAAGTTCAGAGACCCTGAGGTGTGAACAGCTTTGGTGTGTATCGGGAATGACAAAGAAGCCAGTGTGGCTGGAGTAGAGTGATGGAGAGGTTAACAAGACCAGAGAGATAACTGGGGAGGGGACAAGTGAACGGATCACATAGAACTCGGAGGTCATTAATGAGGAATTTTAGCTTTTAAATAAGGAAACATTGGAGAGATTTGAGCAAAAAAAATGAATTAATATTTGAACAAAGATCACTCTAGATGCTGTGTGAATAGATTGTTGATTGACAAGGGTAGAAGCTGCGAGAATAGCCAGTGTTTTATTTTTGGTAATATGATACAGTGAGAGATACATGGGCTTGGAACTAGGTAGTTCTGAACTTAAATTTCAGCTGTAATACTGGTCAGCTGGGTAATATTTGACAAATTACCTTACTCTTTGAGGATCAGGTGCCTTATTTGTAAAATTAGTCTAGCATCATTAGTGTTGTCATGAGAATCAGAAATACTTTTATAAAGTACCCAGCACTGTGTCTGGATTGTTTTAGATATTCAATAAATGGTAGCTGCTATTATTGTTCAATATTTCAGCTAGAGCTAAAGGAAGGAAGAAAGACAGGGAAAGGCATTAGAGTCAAAGTGCTAAGAAGAAGTTAGTAAGAAGTAGATCATAGCGGAGTTAGGAACACTGAAGGCATTAACTATATACTCTTTGGACTAGATACACAGGTGTGAATACTGCTAAGAGTGGATTTTCTCTTAATGGATATATCATGGAAACATAATGGTGAGTAAGTGCACGGGTTGTTGTTCAGTTGCTCAGTCTCGTCCGACTCTTTGTGACCCCATGGACTGCAGCATGCCAGGCTTCCCTGTCCTTCACCATCTCCTAGAGCTTGCTCAAACTCATGTCCATTGAGTTGGTGATGCCATCCAGCCATCTTGTCCTGGGTCATCTCCTTCTCCTGCCTTCAGTCTTTCCCAGCGTCAGGGTCTTTTCTAATGAATCAGCTCTTCGCATCAGGTGGCCAAAGTATTGGATCTTCAGCTTCAGCATCAGTCCTTCCAATGAATATTCAGGACTGATTTCCTACTGGTTTGATCTCCTTGCAGTCCAGAGGACTCTCAAGAATCTTCTCCAACACCACAGTTCAAAAGCATCAATTCTTCAGCGCTCAGCTTTCTTTATAGTCTAGCTCTCACATCCATACATGAATACTGGAAAAACCATAGCTTTGGCTATATGGGTAGAGGTAAGACTCCTTAATGGAGATTTGCCTGAGATCTATCAGAGAAATACTGAGATCTAGAGTTTGACTTGGGTGACTCAGCAAAAATCAGAAGACCTGAACGTCTCTAGGTAAAACATTTCTTAAATTGGACAGAGTTGACCTTTTCAGTTTTATATATGTGTATTTGCCTACCTGAATGTAATCTGTACTCCCATTCAGTCTTCTCACTTGTATTAATGTGGCTTTTGTGGTATTTAGGAAGATTAAGTATATTACTGTTGACAACTAACTATAGAGGTGTTAACAATACATGTCAGTAGTTAGGTGTATTGTTAGGAAGTAGCTTAAGTTTAGTACAAATAGCATGAATTATGGAAACACACTGACCTGTGGGGAGACATACAAATCCAAACAAAGTGAGATTATAATACTGTTGGGTAGATAAGACATACACATGAATAACTGTAATGCAAGATCAAAACTACTAAGGGGCATAAAGATAAATTCTGTGGTGTTTCAGAAGAAATGTGATTAGAGATTTAGAAGAAAGGCATTAGTGTAAAACAGCAGGCAAAAATCAAATCATATAAATAGGAAAACATGAAAGGTGTACAAAAGAGCACACAATGTGGTTGTAGTATGGATAATGAAAATAAATAGTAAGCAGTTGGAGAATGACAAATGTAACTTGAATTATATGAGTTAATATAGGACGAGGTTTTTTTTCAACCTGTAAAAAAATTATTTTATGTGTTTATTCCAATGTAGTATATAGGACTTTTTTGGGTGCAAGTGTTGGAAATACAATTCAAGTGAAAAGTGAAAGTGTTAGTCACTCAGTCATGTCTAACTCTTTGCAACCACATGAACTGTAGCCTGCCAGGCTCTCCTGTCCATGGAATTCTCCAGGCAAGAATACTTGAGTGGGTAGCCATTCCCTTCTTCGGAGGATCTTTCCAACCCAGGAATCAAACCCAAGTCTCCTTCATTGCAGACAAATTCATTACCATATGAGCCACCAGCGAAGCCCTGGTAATCTTAAGCAAAAAAGAGAGTTTAGTTTGCATAATAATTAGGAAGACTGGGATAGGCTTCAAGCTGAGCCAGATCTGGGAGCTGAGATGATGTTTCTCTCCTCTTTTGACTCTACTTTTCTCTATTCAACAGATAGACTTTGTTGTTGTTAAGGGACAGGCAAAGTGTCTGCCAGCAGCCATAGAGTTTTAGCCTTTAATGGAAAAAAAGGAGTTCTTTCTCCTGAGACCATAAATCAATCTAAGAAAGACTCTGATGGTCTTTATTTAAGTAACCACCCCTGGTTTAGTCACTATTATAAAGTGAATGGTTATGTATCATTTATTAATATGTCAGAACAAGTAACACAAAACCCTGTTAGTATCTATCAGAAAATTTTATCAATTCTGATAACAGAAAACACCATATTAATTAATGTAATTAAGTGAGTTTGACATGTAAGATTTCTTTTTCTCACATAACAAGATATCTGGAGTAGCTCAGTGACATAATGAGGACCTAAGCTTTTCTGTTTCAGCTCTACAGTCCTTGGCTTGTAGCTTCTTGACTTATGGTTTCAAGATGGCTGTTATATCTCTAGACCTTAAATCTGTGTTTCAGGCACGAAGAAAGGATGAAGGAGCATGACTGTAGGTTGTAATTACTGCAGTCTATTAACTCATTCCTATAATAGTCTCATGGAATTGAGTTTATTCCAAATTATGGAAAAATTAGGTCAGTTATAAATGTAGTGTTTGTTCATGTCCTTTATGTGTGTGTTTATATGTCTTTATGTGTCTTTGAAGTCAGTCATTGATTAATTTGCTGTTAATGAAGTTTTGTGTTAGGTGCTGGGAGTGTTCACGTGATAAGTGCTCATAGAGCTGATGGACCTCAAATTTGTATTCAGGAAATTCACAGTCCAGTGAGGCAGACAGACTTGGACACAACTAAATATGATACAAATCAGTTGAAATGCTAAAATAGAGGCACTAATATCAGGTGTGGGTTTTTAACCAACCTCCCCCACCCCCGATTGAAAGTTTGCATCTAAAATAGCAACAAGCCTGGTCAGGTGTAAATTGTCTGAATTTCTGACTTTTTCTCTAAAACACACCACAAAAAGTAAAATTACTGGATTATATGTATAAAGTTTTAAGACTGTTTTCAGAAGATTCTGCTCATTTAAGTTGTCATTAGCAGCACATGAGAGTGTTCCTTTCACCACACCATTACAAATACTGAGGAATGTTACTTTTTCTTTTTTTTGTTTTTAAAGCATGGTATATTAATTAGGTAATTGGTGATATTTCATTATATTTTATATTTATTTGATTAGTACAGTTGAATTTGTTTCATTTTTGAAAAAGCCAACTTGTATTTCTTACTTTGAAAAATTGTTATCTGAACTTTGCCCAAGTATCTATTGAGTTCTTAATATTTTTCTTATCAGTTTATGTAAGTTCTTTAGAAATGGTATTTGTCCTTTGCTTCAAAGGTGCTTTCCAGGTTTTTCCCACCTGCCCATCAATTCTTACCAAGTTTACAAATTTGTGCAGCCTGGCACAGCACCCCCTTCTTGTGTTTAAACAGACATAGCTTTTATTTCTTAAAGCAGAGGCAGGGCTGATCCTGTAGAAAGATCCCTAATCAGTGGCACTGATACGGATAAAAGAGTATTGGAATCCATGCAATTAGGGAGAGGGCTGCACGGAGAAATTGTAAAAAATTCATTGCTGCTGAGAGTGGGAGAAAGAAGCTGAGAGGTAGGAAGAGATGGTGGTCTAGTACAGAGGTCAGTATGAGCTAGAAGTAATACACCTAAAGTAGATTCGTCTTTGATAGACCTGACCCCAGATTGTTCGGTATTTCTATAGAGGCCATCATCTTATTTGAATGCCTACTGACATAGAAATACATCATAACTTTTAGCTAGTGGATGAACCCTTAGACCAAGTACCTCCATTCCAAACTTGTGATGTTCCATTGCTTGTAACTTTTTCTTCTATGTAGCTCTCTCCTCTTGTATGAATAATGTAACAGAGCTGTGTGGTCCTGTCCCATTCCTCCATGCTTGTCATCTGAATTGTCTTCTGATAATTTTTGTTCCCCCTTTCTGTAGAACATTTCCTTGTATCAGCTCTGCTATGATGCGTAACAGTAAGGTTACTGTATGATGTGGCATGTGAAATGGCAGTATGACTGCAATCCATGTCTGCTTTAGTCCTCAGTTTCTTCACACTTCGATTTTGTTCCTCTAAACCTTGACTTTGTCTTTGCTTTAGTTATCCCTACTCATTGTGACTTGCTGCTAAAGAGCCAGACATCAGGATTTCTTTTAGCATGTTTTTTTATTCTAGATGTGCTTATTCCTTCCTTGAAAAAATAGCTCTTACTAACACCTGAATAATACCCAAAGCATTATGTGTTCAAGGAATATTAACAGCTAAAAACTACTTAAGAGAAGTTCTCTCACTTCATGATTTAGTCACACGTTTTAATTCAGGCATCTAGAGCATTTTAAGAAAGAAGAAAGTTCAAGAAATTAATATTAGGTGAGTTATCTCCATTATAATTTTCATAGAACCACAGTCAGGACTGTAAGTATCTTAGAGGTTAAGTACTTTTGTTATCTCTATTTTATCCATGAGGAATCTGATATTAGAGAGGTTTAGTTCTTGTCCAGCACCAGATAGTTAAGCAACAGAGTCGGAGCCCAAATCCAAGTCTGCTTGACTCCAGAGCTAGCATTTTTCTTCACTGCTGTTTTCTCTCTGCCTTTCTGTGTGTAGAGATGGGGACAAACAGATGGGGAAAGTTTCGAGGAGAGCATGTAAGCCTCAGTTTTAGGAAGGCAGAGTGCAATTCTTCACCCTTCAATCCAAGCATGAAATCTGATCTCATCAGAATTGACCTTGTCAGCTTTTCAGTTACCTAGAAGAAACTGCTTGATGGATTCAGACTATTTTCTGGTGAACAGAGTTAGTATGACATAAGTCATCTCTGAAAACATGTTCGCAAAGTCAAAGGATCAGATGAACTATCAGAATTACTTCTGGTGGTGGCTATGGAGATTGACCATTCATAGACTTGTTACTAAGGAGTTTTCTAATGGCCTAATATAAAGGGAGCACTTGATAGCAAGACAGATTTGTTTCCCCGTTAAATAAAATGGTTTAATTTGTTAAGTCTTTATAAATCATACCTCGTATAGCTACCATTTATGAGCATCTGCTATATACCAGAAACTGCGCTTTTCATATATTGTTTTAATTCTCACAACAGTCTTTTGTAGTAGGAAACGAAGGCTTGATGGGAAAATAATTTCCCCAAGGTCACATCCATGATAAGTGGCAAGAACTCAGATATGCAACCAGCTTTAATTCAAAAGCTTGTACTCCAGAGAATCATCCAGGAAATATTCAGATTTTTAAAAAAATTTAAGATTATTGCATACAGTACGATAATCAATATTTTGTTTTAAGAATTTATAGTAAAACTGTGGTTTTATAGAATAACAAAGTAATAGTAACAATTTTGAGACTAAAGTCTTCTTACTGGGAGTGGGTAGAGACAGACTATGGAATCAGGAAGAAGCACAGTTAGCTAATCAGTGTTGATAATAGTGTATTTCTTAAGTTGGGTGATTAATTTGAATATATTTTCTTTTGTACATATTATGAAAACATTTTAAAGAGTTTGTATACTCCATTGTCATCCATTTCACTTTTGTAGGAACCTTGATAAAGCCAGCCACTAGTAATAAAATTCAGAGAAATTTATTTCATAGGGAGTTTTTTTCTCCATACGAAGCTCATTGGGTATTATCTTAATTTAGGCTCTGGTAATAATATGCAGCCACTGGATTAGATTGTCATTAATAGTTTTTAACAATCTCTTTGGGTTTTTTCCAGTTTCTTTTATCGGTGCCGCATGTCTTTCATACCAGTTTCTTCAAAAGACAATGGCCAGTTTAACTTTGACTATTGTTTTGCAAAAGGACTTTGTGTGTGCATGTTTATATTAATTACAAGAACATTTCAGACATAAAAATTGAAGGAATATTAGTGCCTTGAAACCCCCATGTGCTGCCCAGTCATCAATTCATGATCACTGTTTCATCTGTATTCCATCTATAACTCCCACTCCCTAGATTCTTTCTTTCTTTTTTTTTATAATTTTATTTATTTATTTGTTTTTGGTTGTGCTGTGTCTTCATTGTTGAGCCAGCTTTTCTCTAGTTGCGAAGGGTTGAGGCTACCCTGGGGTTGCAGTGCTTGGGCTTCTTTCTTATCGTTGTGGCTGCTCACTGTGGAGCACAGGCTCTAGGGCACATGGACTTCAGTAGTTGCAGCACATGGGCTCAGTAATGGCTCCCAGGCTCTAAAGCACAGGCTCAGTAGTTGCGGCACACAGGCTTAGTTGCTTCTCTGCATGTGGAATCTTCCCGGATTAGGGATTGAACCAGTGTCTGCTGCACTGGCAGGCAGATTCTTTACCACTGAGCCACCAGGGTAGCCCCTTAGATTATTTCAAATAAGATCCTAGATACCATTTCATTATTTTACAAGGTATCCCTGAAAGATAAAAATATCTTCTTTAAAAAACCTTAACTTACTAATTTAATAGTTAGGCCAAAAATGTTAATATAAATATATGGTCTGTTTAAATCTCCTTGAGTCTCATAGTTGGTTTTTATAGTTGGTTTGTTAAAATAGAGTTCTAAACGAGATTCTCACATTGCAGAGCATTTTTAATACTAATAGCTTAGGCTCGCTTAATTTATAGGAAAGTCAGATTCCAAAATGTTCCTTTTTAAGACTGAAACGTTCATGATTAATACTTACAAGCTTAGTAACAGTAACTTTGTCACAGTTGTTTTTATTTCCTCCTTGGCATCTTAACATAATGCTATGTAAGAGTCCTTAGAAAATGTACTCTTAGAGCAAAAGTTGACAAACTTTTTTTTTGGCTGCACTGTGTGGCATGCAAGATCTTAATTCCTGGCCAGGGATCAGACCTGAGCCTCATGCCAGGGAAGTACAGATTCTTAACTACTGGATATTTACCGTTTTTTATATTCTTCAGTTCTTGATTATCCCCTTCAGTCTGAAGAATTGCCTTTAGTATTTCTTTAGAGTGTGGGCCTGCTGGCAACAAACTTCCATAATAATTCCTTAATAATTTTTTTATCTGGAAAATGTCTTGATTTCACCATCATTCTTTTTTTTAAGTTTATATATTTTAAAATTCTGTTTGTCTGATTTTTAATTCTTTACTTATTTCTTAATCTTTGCCTTAATCATTGCATTGTTAATATAAATGAATTAATAAGCAAATGCTATTTTATTAATATGACTAGTATGAAATTTAAAATGTGACTTTTTTCCAATAGTTAATGCTGAGCTTGATTTTCAAAGAGAACCAGTCAGATCAGAATTCATCTTTTAACTCCATATCTAGCTTTCTTTCTGATTTTCTTAGTTCTATTAATATTATATTGGCTTTTTCAGTCATTGGAGTTCAACTTCTTAGGATCAGTATCTTTTGAATTATCAAATGCTGCCATATTTTTTTCAAGTACTACATCTCTAACATCCATTTAGGATTCATCTGCATTTCTGAAATCCTCTTCATAGGGTACTGTTCTGTTCAAATATCATCAGTTGAGTTCTATATGATTTAATTCCAAAACACTCAGTCCAGCAAATATGTTTGAGGGCCTCATCATCATTCTTGAAGGATGTCTTCACTGAATATAGAATTTAGGATTGATAGGTTTTTCCCTTTTAGTAACTTAAAGATTTTGTTCCACTATCTTCTGGCCTCTATAGCTTCTGGTAAGAAGTAATTCAAAGGGTTGTACCCCTCTAAATTGAAAACAAGTCACATTTTCCTGATTCTCCTTGTATGTTAAATAATTAGGGATTGTTTTCTGGAACTTGTGACTTTACATTGTGGGTGTTCTAGCATGCGTTTTATTTCTCAGAAAAGTATTGTATTTTGTTTCATCAGGCAGTTCACTGGACTAGAATCAACTACACACTCTTGTTTGGAGAAGCAGTTCAAATCTCAGTTTGGTTATTTATCCTTAACTGCAGTCTGTTTAGTGCATGAATGGTTCTGGAGTCAGCCAGAGACCTGGGCAGAGTTTCTTCATAAAAAAAGGAATTTCTCCTCTCTGGCTTTTCCTTCTAGAATATTACTCACTTTGGATTTGTCTCATGTTTTCTTATGATTAAATTTATGTTAAAATGTTTTTGGCAGGAATAATAACAAAGAGAATGTTATATATTCTTCTGAGTGCATCATGTCTTTTTCAGCTTGGACTGCTCTAACAAAGTACCATAGATTGAGTGATTTATAAACAACTGGTGGTTGGATGGCAACAACAATGGTTGGATGGCATCACAGACTCAATGGACATGAGTGTGGGCCAGCTCTAGGAATTGGTGATGGACAGGGAAGCCTGGCATGCTGCAGCTCATGGGGTTGCGAAGATTCAGACACGACTGAGTGACTGAACTGAACTGACAGAAACGACTGAAATTTATTTCTCACAGCTCTGGAGGCTGGAAGTCTGTGATCATTGTGCCAAAATGCTTGGGTTCTGGTGAGAGCCCTCGTATGGGTTGCAGACATCTGACCACTTGCTGTGTCCTCACTTGGTGGAAGGAGAGAACTCTGGTCTCTTCAGTCCCTTATAAAGCACTAATCCCATTCATACAGGCGCACCCTCTTAACCTAATCACTACCCGAAGGCCCCATATTCTAATACTATCACGTTGGGCATTAGGATTTCAATATGTGAGTACTGGGGGAACACAAATATTCAATCCATAACATATTACATCAGGGAGCAAATGATATCAGTTTTGTTATTGGGGTTGTTAAATTTGATCCTCTCTCTAAGGTAGTGTCTGCCAGATCTCCTTCTGCAAAGGTACCTTTCTGTTTTGTATTCAGTCTGTCATCTGTGGGATAATATACTCTGAGGCTATATAAATAGCCTGTTCCCAAACAGACATGGTTTTAGCATCCATTGGTGAATTTTGCTTAAATTAATTGTTACTATAATAGTAGATGGTGATTTTTTTTGTATTCCTGACATTCTTCTGTAAGAGAAACTTTCCCCTTTCCTGTTGAAAGTCAAAGTATTAGTTGCTCAGTTGTGTCTGACTCTGACTCTATAGATTGTAACTTGCCAGGCTCCTCTGTCCATGGGATTCTCCAAGAATTCTGAAGTGGGTTGCCATCCCGTTCTCCAAGGGATCTTTCTGACCCAGGAATTGAACCCAGGCCTCCTGCATTGAAGGCAGATTCTTTACCAACTGAGCCAGCAGGGAAGCCCCATTAATTTTTTAAAAATATGAATTCATTTTTTAAAATTTAATGTGTCATAATTAATTCTTTCTAGCAGCTTGTTCAGATTGTTCCAGATTTGACCAGTGAAAGTCCTTTCAGGTGCCTTGTATAACCTTTGTCATGTGCCCATCAGTTTTACTTTCTACTAAAAGATGTTGTGATGTTGCTTTGACTTTTCCTACGTCAGCCGTGGAATTTGCCATTTATCCAGGAGTTCCATTCTTAGTCGTTATGCTATTTTGCCTCCTAACAATTATTTTTAAGCAGTACATCTTCATTATAGAAGATTTAAGTGGAAAAAAATTTTTTAGTTGCAGTGATGTTGGTTTATAACACTGGAAAATTTTACTTGGAAAAATCTCATCTATGATTTGGCCCAATCTAAGATGACAGAGAATGAGATGGTTGGATGGCATCACTGACTTGATGAACATGAGTCTAAGCAAGCTCTGGGAGCTGATGATGGACCAGGTAGCCTGGCATGCTCCAGTCTGTGGGGTTGCAGAGTCGGTCATGACTGAGCAACTGAACTGAACTGACTGAAGCCATTGTTAAGTTTGATGTGTAACCAAGACCCAGAACAGACAAAAATTAAATTATTTTTAAAAATTAAAAAAGATTATAGTATAGTATTGATACGGTTTTCATATGCATTGGGAAACCAGAAAATATGTGTGACTTGCTTTATTGTAGTATTTTCTGCTTTGCACTTCAATACCATTTTCATACCAGTCAGCATCTCCCTTTCCTCAATCATATCATAATATTTTTTTTTACTGATTTGTTCAAGTCAGGGTCCAGACAAGGTTCATGTGTTACATTTGGTTGATGTCTTGCAAGTTTCTTTCTTTTCTTTTTATTCTTATTAATTTATTTGGCTGTGCTGGGTCTTAGTTATGGCATGTGGGATCTTTAGCTGCAGCATGTGGGATTCCTGACCAGGGATCAACCTGGGCCCTGCATTGGGAGCACCGAGTCCTAGCTGCTGAACCACTGGAGAAGTCCCAGTGTCTTTCAAGTTTATTTTAGTCTCTGTATCCTCTTCTCTTTGTTTTCTTTATAGTTTGTGAAAGAGATTGGCTTTTTCTCTATCAGAATTTCCCTCCTAAATTTTGCTGATTGTATGCTTATTGTCATCTTTAACATGGTCTTCTGTTCTGAACTATATTTTCTGGAAGCTTCTATTTTGATTTGAGGCTTGATCAGATTCCATTTAGATTTTTAAAAATTTTTTGTTGTTGGCCTTGCTCTTTGTTGCTGTGTGCAGACTTTCTCTAGTTGCTGTGAGCAGGGGCTTCATTCTGTTTCAGTGTGGTGGCTTCTCTTGTGAAGCACAGGCTCTAAGCACATGGGCTGCAGTAGTTGCAGCACCTTGCGTCATGTGGGATCTTTCATAGCAGTTCTGAGACTCTCTGGTTGTGGTGCTTAAGCCCAGTAGTTGGGCCTGGGGCTTACTTGCTCCAAGACATGTCAGTTCTTAGTTCCTTGACCAGGGATCCAACAGGTGTCCCCTGCATTGCAAGGTGGATTCTTAACCACTGGTTCACCAGGAAAGTCCCTAGATTTTTTTTTCTTTAACAAGAGTATTTCATAGGTGGTGAATTATATCAGATTGTGAGATATGTACTGTCTGGTTATCTTTCTTTTATAATGTTAAGATTGATTAGTGGGATCAGCCTCATCCATCCATTTGAATGTGTATTCAACTAATAGTCATTGATGATCATTGCGCAGATCCATTATTTCATTAAGGGTGTCTCTAAATATTTAAATAATTTTTTAAATTATAAGAGGAGTATATGCTCATTGAAAAATACTGGCAACGTAGAAAGATAATCATCCAAAACTAACCATCCCCTAATCTCCTTGCTGCAATTACAGTTAATATTTTGGTTTATTTCCTTTCAGTGTTTATTTTAAAATTTTTGCATAATATTTCATTCTGTATTTGAACACTGAGTTGTTTAAATTTTTCATTGTTATAAAAATGCTTTGATAGAATATCTTTGTCTTATGATTTTGTCTAAATTCAAGTGATTTCCTCAGAGTAGATTCCCACATTTTAATTCATGGATCAGAACATGTGAATTATGTTTAAATTCTTTATGAAAGTGAAAGTGTTAGTGGATCAGTTGTGTCTGACTCTTTGCGACCCTATGGACTGTAGTGCACCAGGCTCCTCTTCCATGGAATTCTCCAGGCACGAATACTGGAGTGGGTAGCCATTCTTTTCTGCAGGGTATCTTCCTGACCCAGGGATTGAACCTGGGTCTCCTGTATTGCAGGCAGAATCTTTACATATTGTCAAACTGCTTAAATAAAAATGCCAACCATTAAAGAAAAATATTGTCCTATAAATATACACATATACTAGTAGAGGCTACACAAGTGATTGTTTTTCTAAGACCTCTAAATTATTTAATACCTCATAGATTGAGGAATTTTATTCATAAAAATGTAATAATTGTAGACTCTATTTCTATATACTAAGTAGGAATTGTGTGGTTTAAGACACAGAATTAATTCTGTTCTCAGAATTAATTTTAAGTCTTTCCTTTAAGTCTCAGGGTGGTGGGGGCACTGCTAAGCATATTTTTATATGAGTATTTTTGTCTTATATGGAAAAATGTTGAAGAAACCATGCAGGGGTCAACTACAGCAGCACTGAAGATTAAGGTCATTTGCTCAACATTCACGTTTACTTTTTTGAGGAAGGCAAGATTACCTCTTAAACTTGAATGAAAATTGCTACAACTTGAGTAGGGACAGGATGTGTATGTGTCTTCTCCACAACAAAGAGGGCAGTTTGGTATTGTGATATTGGCTTTGGACTCTTAACAGACTTGGAATTGTATCCAGGTATTTGCCAAACTAAAGCCTCTGAGCCTTTATTTGTTTATTTGTTCCTTGGACCTGGTGATACCTGCCTTTTTTTAAGTGTTGCTTTATTTAGGAAGTATCAACATAGTCATTAAGATTTTTTAGTTAGGATCTATCACTAGTAGAATAAGATTATTAAGCCTAGTACCCAAAAGAATATGAATTTGCTTATTGAATGGAATGAGGCAGATAGAGTCTTTTTATTTCAAGAGTATTTCACATCAAACTCTAGAGACATTTTCATCTAAGTTACAGAAATATTCTATTGTTTTTAAAGCCAAGGAAAGAGTCCAGTCTTGTGTCAGTTTTACGCCAAGAATATGAACTACTGAAGTGATTGAGAGTTGACTGGGGGAAATAAATAGGTAAAGCAATAATTAGAATGTTGTGTGGAAAATGCTGTGATACATACACATAGAGTTCTGTTCAAGTGTGGAGATTGTGGCATTCTTGGGTTAGGGAAGGGCTTCCTGGGTACTGCCAACTGGTAATCCTGGGCCTAAATTATTCTTGCTGTAGTATTTTTGGAAGACATACTAGAGGAATTGAGATTAGAAATAAGGAGACAAGTAATGAAGCAGTGTTATGGGAGCAGACAGATTTGAGAATCTCTTGGTGAGAGAATCAGTCAGACTTTGTGACTGAGGGTCAGGATGAATGAAGGCAACTTTAACTTAGGTTTTTGGCTAAGCCTGCTTAGCCAATTCAACGGGAGAAAAAGTCTTTTCAAGAAATGGTGCTGCCATACACAGAATGAATTAAACTCAAATGAATGTAGGCTCAAATGAATTAGAGACCTAAATGCGAAACTGGACACTATAAAAGTCCTAGAGGAAAACATGGGCAAAACACTGTCTGACATATATCACAGCAGTATCTTTTTTGATCCAATTCCCAGAATAGTGAAAATAAAAATAAACAAATGACACCTCCTTAAACTCAAAGGCTTTTGTGCAGTAAAGGAAATGATAAAACAAAAAGCCAACTCACAGACTGAGAGAAAATATTTGCAAATGATGTGACTAACAAGGGGTTAGTCTCAGGTCTATACACAATTCATGAAGCTGAGTATCATCAAAACAAACAACCCCATCAAAAAATAGGCAGAAGACCTCAATAGACATTTTTCCAAAGAAGACCAGGATGGCCAAGAGACACATGAAAAGATACTCAGCATCACTAATTGTTAGAGACACGTAAATCAAAACTATAATGAGATACCACCTCATACCAGTCAAAATGGCTGTCATCAAAAAATCCACAAACAAATGCTGGAGAGGGTGTGAAGAGAAGTGACAGTTTCAGGTGGACACCAAAGGGATTGAGTCATACATATATATATATGTATCCATTCTACCCCAAATTGCCCTCCTATCCAGGCTGCTCCATGACATCGAGCAGTTACCTATACTATATAGTAGGTCCTTGTTGGTTATCCATTTTAAATACAGTGATGTGTACCCATCCATCCCAAACTCTCTAACTATCCCGTCCCCCTGCACTGTTGGTAGGAATGCAAATTGATATAGCCACCATGGAGAACAATATGGAGATTCCTTAAAAAACTGAAAATAGAGCTGCCCTATTACCCTGTAATCCCACTTGTGGGTCTATATCTGAAAGGATATGGTCTGAAAGGATACATGCACCCTGCAGTGTTCCTTGCAGCACTGTTTTGTAAGCCAAGACATGGAAACAACTTAAATGTCCATTGACAGACGAATATTTCATTAAAGAACCTGTAGTATATAGATACAATGGAATATTACTCAGCCATCAAAAAGAAGCAATGTCATTTGCAGCAACATGGATGGACCTAAAGATTGTTATTCTGAATGAAGTCAGACAAGGAAGTAGAAACATTGTATGACATCCTGTGTATGCAGAATCTAAAAAGACATGATACAAATAAACTTATTTACAAGACAGGCTCACAGACTTAGAAAAAGAACGTACAGTTACTGAAGGGAAGAATTGGGGTATGGGATAGTTAGGGAGTTTGGGATGGATGGGTACACATTGCTATATTTAAAATGGATAACCAGCAAGGACCTGCTGTATAGTATAGGTAACTGCTTAATGTCATGTAGCAGCCTGGATAGGAGGGGAATTTGGGGGAGAATGGATACATGTATATGTATGACTGAATCCTTTTGGTGTCTACCTGAAACTGTCACAACATTGTTAATCAGCTATACTTCAATACAAAATAAAAAATTTAAAAAAAAAGAAATGGCACTGGGACAACTTAATATCTGCATGTGAAAAAAGAAATTGAACCCCTACCTCACACCATCTACAAAATATGGATTGAAGACCTAAATGTAAGTGCTGAAATTATAAAACTCTCATAAGGGTCAATTTCATGATCTTAGATTTTGGCAGTGGATTTTTAGATATGACACCAAAAGCACAAGTAACAGAAGAAAATATAGATTAAATTATCAAAATTTAAACTGTTTTACATCAAAGAATACTATCAAGAAAGTGAAAAGGAAATTTACAGTATGGGAGAAAATATTTGTGAATCATATATCTGATAGAGTCTAGATTTCAGAATATATACAGAATTCTTACCACTCAACATCAAAAAGGACTCAATTAAAGCAAAAGACATTTTCTCCTAAGAATATATACAAATGGCTAGCAATCACTTGAAAAGATGATCAACCTTATTAGTCATTAAGGAAATGTGAGTCAAAACCACGAGATACCACTTCATCCTCACTAGAATGGCTATTTAAAAAAATGAAAATAGCAAATGTTGGTAAAAATAAGGAGAAATTGGAACCCTAGTACACTGTTGTTGGGAATGTAAAAGGGTGCAACTGCTGTGAGGGGAAAAAAGGAATGAAGTACTATCACATGCCACAATATGAATAAACCTTGAAAACATATGTTAAGTGAAAGAAGTCAGTCACAAAAGTCCACATATTGTATGATTCCATTTATCAGACATGCCCAGAATAGGCAAATCCATAGAGACAGAAAGCAGATTAGTGGTTGCCTAGGGCTGGGAGTTTGGGGGGAAAAGGAGAATGGCTGCTAATGGGAACTAGTTTCTTTTGTTTTAGTTAATGAAAATATTAAAATAGGTAGTGATGATAATTATACAACTCTGTGAATATACTCAGAATATACTATGTAATTTTATCTCAATAAAGTTGAAACAAATATAATTGTTTCATATATATGTAATTGCTGGAGAAGACTCTTGAGAGTCTCTTGGACTGCAAGGAGATCCAACCAGTCAATCCTAAAGGAAATCAATCCTGAATATTCATTAGAAGGACTGATGCTGAAGCTGAAGCTGTGAAACTCTGGCCACCTGATACGAAGAACCAACCCACTGGAAAAGACCCTGATGCTGGGAAAGATTGAAGGCAAAAGGAGAAGAGGGTGGCAGATGATGAGATGGTTAGCATCAGCTACTTGATGGACGTGAAGTTGAGCAAACTCTGGGAGATAGTGAAGGACAGGGAAGCCTGGCATGCTGTAGTCCATGGGGTTGCAAAGAGTTGGACATAACATATCTATTGAACAACAATGACAGTAACATTGAAACAAAATAGAATAGTGACAGCAGAGTCAGGATGGATATTGAAAGTTTGAGGATAGCATAAACTGTGAAATAATTTCTGAGAGTAGAACTATAAACTGACTATGGAGTATGGAGACATAATAGGGTTGCTAGGCCATATTGAGGAGCTGCTTGAGGTTTTGGGTCTTAAATATAACATGAGCATAGTCAGCACAGTTGTGCTGCTTAGGTAGGGACATATAATAGGGGGTGAATTAGAATTAACCAGAATTGGGTTTTGCAAGGCAGTACAGTAGAAATAAGTTGAGAAAATATTCAGAGGAATGGTCGGTATGATCTCCATGAGATCTAAGTTAGGTAAGAAGGAAAGTGAGGATGTGACAGGATGATGGACAATGAAAAGTTGATAGCCTGGAATTAGATGTTATAGTGGGGCTGAAGCATTTTTAGAATTTAGAGTATTAGAAGGAGTGAGCTGGAAAAGATAGGTGGTGGTGGCGTGATTATTATTGACAGGCTTAATCAGAGTTCCTCACTGGAACCACAGAGCACAGAAAATGAGTCAAATGTTTTCCTTACTTCTCCCAAGGATGATACATAACTGGTTGGTACTGTGCTAAACGCAGAGGACAGAGGTTAATGCATTACATGCAATGGGTGCCTGAAGGCATTATGCTTTCTTCTCTCTCAGAATCCCACTTGAGCAAAGCTAATATCTCATCCACAGGAGCTGATAGCAAAAAGGTCAGGAAGTGAGAGGACAGATACTGAATTGAACCATATAGCTAATCTAAGGTTGAACTACAAAAAGCTGCAACTTGCATATTCTTCAGATAATATATAGGCATTAAAATCATCAAGAATGATGGCAAGAGGGGCAAAAACAAAGTAAGTCATCTGTTAAAATGTTCAGTGAATGGCCAGGAAAGTGGGTGGGGTGGGTGATGAGGAGGATAGTAGATGACTTCTTCAAGGTGGAGTAGCAAGGGCAGCAGAATGGTTTGTGCTTCAAATGAGGTTTTTCCAGTAGTCTTGAAGCAACAACGAGGAGGAGTAAGAGGGTATTTACTCCACCTCTGGGTCAGTGGTACTGAGTTGTAAGGAAGAAGAAACAGCCAGTACTTGAGAGGGTACAGGGAGAAACAGTACCTTCAGAGGACAGCCATCTTTCAGTTACAGCAAGATGAAGAGTGTTTTCACAAAGAAGGTTAAGAACATCAAGGATTTTTTTTTGATCACTGACCCGAATTCCAGAGGGCAGTTATTGTGAGAGCAGTAGCGGGAGACTGAGTCATATTAGAAAAGTGTGCCCAGATGACAGATTAGAGTCATGTGGGAATGAGAATCTAAGTGATGAGAGAAGCCACGGGAAGCTTGAATTTCTCTGGGTGTCCAAGGTAAGCAAATTTAAGGCAATAAAGGATTAGTTCCAAGTATCTCTTAAAGGAGAAGTGCTAGCTAGTGGGACTGTCTGTAGTGACAGAAATGTTCTGTAACAGTAGGACCAAACATGGTAGCCACAAGTCGCATGTGGTTATTGAACACTTGAAATTTAACTCATGTGACTGATGAGCTAAATTTTAAATTATGCTCAATTCTAATTGAGATTTAAATTTAAATAGCCACATGTCTCAAAATGGTAGATAATGGTCAGTTCTTTTGATAGCCTTTGTGTTGGGACTAGTCTCTTAGGGAAGGCTGGCAGCACTGAGGCAGGCAACATGCAAGTGGAGCAGGCCTTTCCTTTTTCCTCTAACATTTCACTGAGAAAGTGCCAAGTTGGAGGACAGTCAGCCTTAACAGGAACATAAACAATTCTGTGGCCTCCTATTATTTTCTGCTGATGTGGTTTTGAGGCTGAGGGAGACAAACTGAGACTAACTTCTGTCATTCTGCCAAATCTCTCTTTGTACATATATACCTTTAACTCAAGGAGCCATTGTCTTCACTGTTTATAGTTCAAGGTCTTATGTTTTTATTTTTGATTGCTTATCTGGTTTGGGTTTGGAAAATAAATGTGCTGATGCTTACCTAGTATTGGTAATTGTTCTGTAATGCTTTGGTTATTTCATTTTATTTGTACAAATTAGAATGGGAAACACTTAAAAGTAAAACCTAATCCAATAGGCTGGTAAGTATTGATTTAAAGATGGGCGTACATCTTTGGCTAAGACTAAGACGAAGAAATAAATACTAATAATAAAAATTACATAGTAATAAACAACTAATGTTACCTGAGTGCTTTATGTGTGCAAACACTCTTTAACTTATTTGGATTATTTGATGTGAGCCTTAACAAAACTCAAGGGGATAGATGCTTATTATCATGTCATTTTGTGGTTAAGTCAGCTGATACTCGGAAAGCTTAGGTCACTTATGGAAGGCAACACAACTAGTAGAGTCCCAACTTGGGATGGATTTGTCCAGCTGTAAAGTTGATGCATGTTATTCCATTGTGTGTCACTGCCTCTTTGTATCTTGACGGTGCCAAGTCCCAAGTGCAGTTTCTTAGGGTGTTTTCCATCCAGTGGTTTATAAAGGCCTGAGTTAATGGTTGTAGGTTTATGGGTGGCTCTCTCAGCTCTCAGTGACATTCCTCCTTTCTGTTTTGCTTACCTTGCCTAGGTAGTTGTTCTCCTGGAGTTGTCCTCAGACTCCATTGTTCCCTTTTGAAATCTTTAGCTATTGTCACCAGCAACTGAGTCTAAGTTTCATGTTGAATTCTCATCCTGCAGCTAGTTGAAATGGCTCTCTCAACGCTCATAAACCAGAGTGGATGACTCTCTTAGAGCAACTTACCACCTTTCTACTCCTTTGTAGGGATAGTAGTTTTTGAAGGAAAAATGTAGCTGCAAGGCCCAGTCCAAGTCTTCTCTGATCATAACATTTAATATAGCATTAGTGTATAATTCTCAGCCATCTGCCAAATCTCTTTTCCACCTGCCCATTTATCATTTTTTTTGTCTTCCCATTCTTTGCTGTCTTATTTCCTGGGAGAGGCAGCCTGCTCTTAGAGAAGAACATATATTTCTTTAAAGTCAGACTCATATTGTATTGGTGCCATGTTTCTTTGTTGTTGTTATAGCTTTGTGATCTTGGTCAGTTTATTTCATCATATATAAAATACAAATAGTGATATGTGCCTTGCAGGACTGTTGTAAAGATTAACAGTTATGTTTATTAAGTCCCTGGTACAGAAAAGGTTATCATAAAATAAGAGTCCTTTATCTCATGAATCCATTGCTGTGACTTAAATTGACAAATATTTATTAACATCTAATCTTTGCTAGACTCTGTTGGGGATGGTAAAGAGATCAAGTCAAAATTTGGAATCTCTGGATTCAGAAGTTCTTGTGATATAGAAAAACGACTGACCCGTAACAGAAACGTGCTGTTAACAGAGGTATAAATTAATATGTAGTGGGCTTCCCTGGTGGCTCAGCAGGGAGGGATCCGCCTGCAGCGCAGGAGACCTGGGTTCAGTCCCTGGGTTGGGAAGATCCCCTGGAGAAGGGAATGGCAACCCACTCCAGTATTCTTGCCTGGAGAGTTACATGGACAGAGGAGCCTGGCGGGTTACAGTCCGTGGGCTCGTAAAGAGTCGCACACGACTGAGTGACTTAACACCTTCACCTTCATATTAATATAAAGTGCTGTAAACAGTTTCTTTCCCAGCCCTGTTTGTGGAGTGGTTTCTAAGTATTTCTTTTGGAAAAATACTTGATAGTCAAGATGGGGGACAAATAGAGAGGGGGCAGTAAACACTTAAAGGTTTATATAGTCTGAAATGCCAGTCTTTAAGAATTGATTTCAGCAAGGCACTTGATAAAATCTCTCAAAGTCCTTGTACATAAGTTAGAGAAATGTGGGTTAGCTGATAGAATAGGAGGTGGGTTTTGTATGTGGTTATACAACTATGTGCAGGATGTTTTTCTCCTGCAGTACTTTATTTTTACTTATAAAATCTCTGAGTTGGAGGGAACTTAGAAATAGATCATCTAGTCTAATTTGTGCCTAAGTCCTCACTATAAGCTGGTCTCTTTTTCTCCCTTTGAAGAGAAAAGGGAGAAACTTAGAAAAAAAATTTTTTTTTTAAATTTTCTAACTGGAAGTTTGTACTTCTTAATCTCCCTCACCTAATTCCCATCCTTGCCCCCCTGCCCCCTGATGCCCACCCCTGGCAACTCCTTGTTTATTCTTTGTTTCTACAACTCAATTTCTGTTTTGTTGTATTTGTTTTATTTTTTAGATTCTACACATAGGTGAAATCATGTAGTGCTTGTCTTTGTCTGACTTTCATCACTTAGCATAATACCCTCTAGGTCCATCCATGTTGTTGCAATGGCAAGGGCTTTTTTTAAATGTCTGAATAATATTCCATTGATACACATATCACCTCTTCTCTATCCATTCACCTGTTAATGGACATTTATGTTGCTGCCATATCTTGGCTATTGTAAATAATGCTGCAGTGACCATAGGGGTACATATATTTTTGAATTAGAGTTTTCGTTTTTTCAAGTAAATGCATACTTTTAAAAACTTTTAATTCAGTAGTATAGAAAACTATATAGTGAAAAATATGCCTACCGCCTATTCTAGTCCCCTGGTGTCCCTGTCATCCTCCCCAGAGACAAGACATTATTAATAGTTGCTTCTGTATATGATCATGTTTTATTATACATATCTCTTTAACCTTGTATTACAGTGATTTTAGTGTATGTGCTGTCTCCCTTAGTAAATTGTAAGATGCTTAAGAGAAAGGACCGTGCCTCATAATTTCCTATTATCTCCCCAAATTACTCACACATTAAAGATTCTCAATAAATATTTGCTTGATTAAGTATTTAAAGGAAATTTGGACTAGGAGAAGACAGGCTTCTCTGGTAACATGCCACAGTTCTCTATGTCCTTGGCCTAATCATTTACAACCATTTTTCCGTGGTGACTTGGATGAAGATGTAAAAAGCATGCTTGTCATATATGCAGATGAAGCAGAGCTGGAACAGAGAGCTAGTATAACATCAGATGACAGACTCAAGACTTCAGATGATCTCAACAGACTGCAGTGTGCAACTGAAAAGAACAGGGATAAATATAAAGCCCTGTTGAAGGGGAAAAATACCCAACAGTTTAGTTATCCAAATATAGAATCAGGAGACCTGTCTTGATAGAATTTTGAAGATGATTTGGGAGGAAGGGGGCTATATCTTAATTGCCTTTAAGTTTAGTTAAAGCCAGTAGAATACCATGATTGTCACAGCCTTGGCTGAATTAGTCTGGATGAGGTAGCTTGTGGTTCTTGTGTTCTCTTTACTGGTCAGATTGCTTGTTGGCATATTGGGTCTGTTCCGAGATGCCACACATTGGAAGACTTAACAGATGGGATATATGTAGAGGTTAACTCAAAAGATAAAACATGGATATAAGAATCAGACAGAGCTAGACTGTGTCCTGGGTTCTTCTTCCTAGTTGTGATAGCTTGGCAAAGTCAATTCCTTTGAGTTTATTTTTGTACCTTTAAATAGGATAGAATAATAATACCAGTCTCTGGAGGATCCTTAAAAGAATTGGAGCTACCCTAGGCCCTCAAATTTCTGATTTATTGACTATGCCAAAGCCTTTGACTGTGTGGATGACAATAAACTGTGGAAAATTCTTGATGAGATGGGAATAGCAGACCATCTGACCTGTCTCTTGAGAAACCTGTATGCAGGTCAGGAAGCAACAGTTAGAACTGGACATGGAACAACAGACTGGTTCCAAATAGGAAAAGGAGTACGTCAAGGCTGTATGTTGTCACCCTGCTTATTTGTATGCAGAGTACATCATGAGAAACGCTGGGCTGGTGGAAGCACAAGCTGGAATCAAGATTGCCGGGAGAAATATCAATGACCTCAGATATGTAGATGACACCACCCTACAGCTGAAAGTGAAGAGGAACTAAAAAGCCTCTTGATGAGAATGAAAGAGGAGAGTGAAAAAGTTGGCTTAAGGCTCAACATTCAGAAAACTAAGATCATGGCATCTGGTCCCATCACTTCATGGGAAATAGATGGAGAAACAGTGGAAACAGTGTCAGACTTTATTTTGGGGAGCTTCAAAATCACTGCAGATGGTGATTGCAGCCATGAAATTAAAAGACACTTACTCCTTGGAAGGAAAGTTATGACCAACCTAGATAGCATATTTAAAAGCTTTGCCAACAAAGGTCCGTCTAGTCAAGGCTATGGTTTTTCCAGTAGTCATGTATGGAGAGTTGGACGGTAAAGAAAGCTGAGCGCCAAAGAATTGATACGTTTAAACTGTGGTGTTGGAGAAGACTCTTGAGAGTCCCTTGGACTGCAAGGAGATCCAACAAGTCCATCCTAAAGGAGATCAGTCCTGGATATTCATTGGAAGGACTGATGTTGAAGCTGAAGCTTCAGTACTTTGGCCACCTGATGCGAAGAGTTGACTCATTGGAAAAGACCTTAATGCTGGGAAGGATTGGGGGCAGGAGGAGAAGGGGACGAGAAAGGATGAGGTGGCTGAATGACATCACCTACTCGATGGACATGGGTTTGGGTAGACTCCGGGAGTTGGTGATGGACAGGGAAGCCTGGCGTACTGCAGTTCATGGGGTCGCAAAGAGTCAGACATGACTGAGCAACTAACTGAACTGAACTGAGGCCCTTAAAAGGTTTTGTATCCCAAGTCTTATTACAGATTGGCTTAATGACTAGATATAGTACCTGTTTTGAAGGTTATAAGTAATGCAGCTTGTTCCACGTTCAAAGAACTGACTTGTGGAAAAGAGGGTAAATGTATCCATACAGCCCATAAATGCAGATTGAGCTAGAAATGTTGTGTAGCAGTAGAATGGGTTTCTCTAGGAGGAAGTGAATTCTCCTCAGTAATTGGACATAGTCAAGTTGAGGCTGTATAATCACTCGTCAGGGATACTTCTAGAGGCATTTTTATGAGTGGTAGGTTAGACTAGAAGGTTAGGTAAACCATGGCCAGCCAGAGCCAAACACAGACAGACATATGTTTTTGTAAATAAAGTTTTAAGATGGTGAAGAATCTGACTGCAATGCTAGAGACCTGGGTTCGATCCCTGAGTTGGGAAGATGCCCTGGAGAAGTACATGGCAACCCACTCCAGTATTCTTGCCTGGAGAATCCATGGACAGAGAAGCCTGATGGGCTATATAGTCTATAGGGTTGCAAAAGGGTCGGACATTACTGCAGTTACTTAGCACACACCACACCCCATTATAATGTTGTCCATGGCTGCCTTCCTGCTATAGGAACGCTCATGCGCAGTTGGGTAGTTGTGACAGAGATCATATGGCCTTCCAAACCTAAACTACTAACTGTCTGGTCCTGTACAGAAAAATTTTGCTAACCTCTGGTCTAGGTAAGTGCTTCCACACCTAAATTATTTTATGAATTGATAACCTTTCTAAATCCTCTGTCATGGGAATTTCAAGTGTCAAGAGGTACCAAGGCAAGGTTTGAAGTGAGATGTTCATAATTCTTGTTAACTGCAAGGAATGAAGACTGAAAGACAGTTAGTTAATTAACTTCCAAAACCCTTTAAGAGAGTGTGATTTTGTAAACATACCTTTTGGTATAAGAAAAGAATTTGTATGCCACCTGGGCTAAAGCTGACTATATTCACTAGAATTAGGAAGTGGTCCTAGTGTAGTGGAAAAGACTGGTTGTGTTAACTGTTCTGAGTTGTGCTTTTCTCACTGGTAAACGGAACTCTTTCCAGTTTTTTATAAAGATTGGAGCTAATGTGGGTACTCAAATGTAGCTATCATTGCTGTGTATCAAAAGCATCTTATTGGAGTGTGTATCATACCAGACAGAATTTTCATTGGGAAAGTATAAATCCTTCCTCTGAGTTGAGGTAGTTGAGGTATAAATCCTTCCCCTGAGTTGAGCAAGTTGAGGTAGTACACAAAAACTTTGCTTGGTGTGGAATAGATCTTTAGATCTAATGGCAAATAGAGGAAAAATAAATCTCATTAGCAAATATGGAAATACCTTGCGGCTGGCGGTTTCAGTCCATATTATGCAAATGATATTCTCTATGGTAGAAAGGCAGAGGTTTCCTAGTCACCTCTCCCACTCGGAACAGAATTTTAAACTTTTCTACTTCCAATACATTTTAGATTTACAGTCTACTGCCAGCTAACGGATTTTCTTTTTTTTGTTTGCTTTATTTCTTGTCTTACTTTTTTTGTTGAAAGTGTTGACTCGGAGTCAAAGAGAGGCCTTGAACAGAAGTGACAGTGCGACAGCTGCTCAGACTTCCCTAGACATTGACAAGTAAGTAGGTGCACTGTGTTTACGGAGCTCTTGCTTAAGTACTATTGCTTAGACCAAATGAGAGACCAATTCCTCCTACACTGGGTTTCTTTGACCAGGCAATCACATCATTGCTTTAACGCCTGAATTTCCTTTTAATATTCTCGGTTTATGTCAGTTATTGGTGGCCTCTTGTGTCCCTTTTTGTTACTCTGAGATGACCCTGCCACCCACTTCACTTCCACATTGCTCTGAGCTTTCTGTTTTCTTTGAATTTGCATTTTGGTGGTTGATGCTTTGGGGAAGCAGTGAGCTGTTTTGCAATGTAGTGGTGCAAAGTTGAGTTGCAAGAAGTTGGGCAGTGTTGAAGACTTCCTTGGGTTGTGGGTTGCAGCTTGACTAAGATCGCACATTCGTTCCCAGTGGAGGCAGAGGCAAAGGGGAGGTCATGTATAAGTGCTACCTCCTAAAAGTAAAGATACCACCAACAATACATTAGAACAGTTGGTAATTAGAAACATTTTTCTTTGAAACACAGATCCTATCTTAGACTCTAAATTTCTTAGCTGCCTTCCTTAATCCAGTTGAGCAGAGCTGATTCACGTCCTTCTTTTAGAATCCTACCATCATGCAGATATTCTTCCAGGACTGTATTCATCACACTATTGCACTAATCTTTTTTCTTTCATTTTTGACATTTCTGTCTCCCTGGCTAGGCTGTGAGTTATAATATTTGAGGACAGATACTTGCCTTCATTCATGTTTATATCCCCATCGTCTAATAGAATGTGTGTGTGAGACAGCAGTAACAGTAATACTTCTTTGTTGAGTTTGTAATATTATGTGCCAGCCACTGTGCTGAGTGCTTTATTTATAACCATCACAACTGTTGATATGGTAGTATTTTTTTATTTTTTAAAAATGGATATAGAAACTGAAGAGAAATTATAGGTAACTGGTTACAATCATGGGGCCAGAACTGACAAAGTCTACCTGACTCAAAAACCTATGCTGCTTTTACAGTGCTGCTTCTCTTATGTAAGTAGGGGATTAATAGTGCTTTTTACATTAATAAACCTTGAAAGGTACACTACTCTAACTTTTCTCACAAAGCAGAGTTTTACTTGTTGTCTCTCTGATGATTAATTACTTGAGAGACTTATTTCTCCTATTTTAAAGACCTCTCAGAGAAACTTTTCTTAAAGGCAGTTTAAATCTTTCTGTAGTAACTGAGTAGCAACAGCCAGAAATTTTGGAAGGTTTTCTTTAGCTTCTTAAAACTAAGATGATCTTATGAGTCAGGCAGACCTGGCTTCTGGTAATTGTTAGCTATAGGACCTTGGGGGAGAGTAGTACCTTCCGAACCGGGCCAAGGAATTAATTGAGAAATTGTGTTTAAAGGGCCTTGCACCAGTTCTCACCACAGAGAAAATGCTTCATGAATGTTCATTTTCTTCCTTTGTCTCCAGTGATTCCATTCTCACTGATGCCCAGTAAACCTTACCTCAAGGACACAATTTCCTCTCTTTACACAAAGTCTATGGTATAAAAAGATAAAAATAGCTATATATATGAAGTTATGCAAAAGCCTCTGGCAGAGCCACATGGCTTTAGTAACTTTCTAGTTCTAGAATTGAGGAAGGCAGCATATAGACAGACTTGATTTACTAATCAGACAAGTTCACCCTCCCTGGTAGAAATGTCATTTTTGATTTAATGCTCTTGGTGTTCTCTTTTCTGCCTAAATTTTTAACTTTCCTTTGAAAAAACTATTACACTTAATTTGAGAAGAGTTTGACAGAATATTTTATGTCTGGAGAGCAATCAGCATTGTTTGAGTTAGTTAGAAGAGCTTATTTCATTATCATCCTACTGTTACAACAGCAGGATACAAAGAAACAGCCAGGGAAAACCGCTAATCACTCAGCCCTTTAGATTGGCATTGGGTTCATTTTATTGATGATCCCGCTGAGCGATTCTGCTTTGGTTGACATTCTCCTCCATAGAATAACTTTAAGATGTAAAAACACAATTTGAGATTTATCTAGGAGCATAGAGGCAAAAGCAAATCTTTTTTTTTTTTAAACTACTTTCTCTCCATTTTTTTCTGATTGGCTAGGGTTGAGAAGTGTTACCTCTGTAAATCCCTTGTTCCGCTCAGAGAGTACCAGCGTCATGTAGAGTCCTGTCTCCAGCTTGTAAGAGGTGACCAAGGAGATGAGCCTGAAGAGAGCGAGAGAGTATGCACAGCTGTGGGGAGGAAGCGTCCACAGCGGCTGAGGAACATAAAGGTATGTATGGAGTGTTTAGGAAAGGTTACCTAGTTCTTCACATTTCTGTTTGGGGCTTTCTTTCTCCCCTTCCTCCCTCTTTCCTTTTCTTCTGTTTATCTTGAAACTAGATTTGTGCTTTTTAAAATTATTTTTTCTTTTAATTAAAAAGTAATATATACTCAAGTAGTATATACTTAGTATAGAGAATACAGGAGGTTAAAAAAAAAAGTATGAAGAACCCGGGGGAATTATCACCCATAATTTAGTTACTCAAAGATGACCTCTTTTAGTATTTTGGCCTATTTTTTTTCCAGTCTTTTTTCTATGCATTTTTAATTAATTGTATATGTACATACACAGTTACCATTGTAGCATAACAAACTTCCTAAGTATATTTTTAAACTGTTTCTGAAATTACTCTTAATGTTTGTATCACACAGTCAGTTAACTATTCTCATATTATTGGACATGCAGATTGTTTCCAGTTCTCTTGTATTATGACACTATGTTTAAAGCATTAATTGGTCTTTGTATTATTTCCTTAGAATAGATTTCCTGAAGTGGAGCTCTCAGGGCAATGAATCTAAACATTTTTAAATCTCTTGAAACGTATTGCCAAATGACTTTCCAGAAAGTATATTCTAGTCATACCCCCACTGCCAGGAACATATTCATGATCAACTCTGCTGAACACCTTGTGTACCTAGCCTTATTAGGAAATTGTAGGATCTAGCCCTGGTCACTGGGAAGATGTGCTTTCTGGCCTTTGTGATTAGAGAACAGGAAGAGCCTAGTCTTGGCTTTGAAATTAAAGGTAAAGTAGCAGCTCCATATTCTAGACTTACTGACATAGCAGTCATTGCACACCATGATGGAGAAGCCATAATATGTCATGAGGGGAAAAAGGGGCCTCTGTATGAATGGGGTGATTTTTGCGGTTGTAATGGGAATTGAGGCTTATGTGGGTATGTGTTTATACCACGGAGCTAGTTTTTTCTCTGGCATCACTATTTCTAAAAGCTAACTTGTCATCAAGTTAGCTTTTAGAGATAGTGATGCCAGAGAAAAAACTCCAAATCTATCATAGGTCAAAGGTTACTGTAGAATAAACCACAGTCACAGAAAACTGATCAAACTGATCACATGGACCACAGCCTTGTCTAACTCAATGAAACTATGAGCCGTGTGGTGTAGAGCCACCCAAGACGGATGGGTCATGGTCCACTGGAGAGGGGAATAGCAAACCACTTCAGTATTCTTGCCATGAGAACCCCATGAACAGTATGAAAAGGTAAAAAGATATGACACTGAAATATGAACTCCCCAGGTGGGTAGGTGCCCCATATGCTACTGGAGAAGAGTGGAGAAATAACTCCAGAAAGAGTGAAGAGACAGCCAACGCGAAAACAGCGCTCAGTTGTGGATGTGACTGGTGATGAAAGTAAAGTCTGATGCTATAAAGAGCAATCTCCTTGGAAGAAAAGCCACGATCAACTTAGATAGCACGCTAAAAAGCAGAAACATTATTTTGCCAATAAAGATCCGTCTAGTCAAAGCTGTGGTTTTTCCAGTAGTCATGTATAGATGTGAGAGTTGGACTATAAAGAAAGCTGAGCACCAAAGAACTGATGCTTTTGAACTGTGGTGTTGAAGAAGACTCTTGAGAATCACTTGACTGCAAGGAGATCAAGCCGGTCAATCCTAAAGGAGATCAGTCCTGAATATTCATTGGAAGGACTGATGCTGAAGCTGAAACTCCAATACTTTGGCCATGTGATGTGAAGAACTGACTCATTGGAAAAGACCCTGATGCTGGGAAAGATTGAAGGCCGGAGGAGAAGGGGTTGACAGAGGATGAGATGGTTGGATGACATCACCAATTCAATGGACATGAGTTTGAGCAAGCTCTAGGAACTGGTGATGGACAGGGAAGCCTGGTGTGCTGCAGTCCATGGGGTCACAAAAAGCCAAACACAACTGAGCAACTGAACTAAACTGAAAAGAATAATTTCCTCGACTCTGGTATATTTTTGGCATAAAGATGTATCTATTAATCATGTTTGCTTTTTTATTGTGTGAAAGTGCTAAGTCGCTCAGTCGTGTTGGACTCTTTGAGACAGTATGGACTGTAGCCTGCCAGGCTCCTCTGTCCATGAAATTCTCTGGGCAAGAATACTGGCATGGGTTGCCATTTCTTTCTCCAGGGGATGGATCTTCCTGACCCAGAGATTGAACCCAGGTTTCCTCCATTGCAGGCAGATTCTTTATCACCTGAGCCAGCAGGGAAGCACCCCCCCCCTTTTTTAAAAATTGTGTACCCTCCTTTATTAGAAAGCAAAAGACTTCCATTCAGCTGTGTCCCCACACCTCTTCTCTCTTGGAGATATCTGTGATCTAGGCTAAGGAAGTTGTATTTTAGACTCTCTGTGTAACCTTTTCATCTGTTTTTCTTTGACACAGGATAAAGGCCAAAATGAAGGCCGTCTCCTCCGTCTCTTGGAACAATCTGAGTACAAGACTGCAGGTGAGGCCCTCAGGACCAGTTTTCTGAGCTTCTGCCTAAGCTTCTGCTTCTTCCAGTAAAAATAGCCACTACCAACTCTTTTACTACAGTTTTTACTAGAGTTATGAAGGTGCACATTTGACCCAATCAGTTGGCCTTTGAGACTTGATCTAGATCATCTCTCCCTAAGGAGGATGAAATACTCTGTCTTATTTATCATGTGTTTTGTTTCAGCTTTTATAAAGCTTGAGCTTTCTACTGCCTGTTGAATGGGGGAAAAAACATTTCCAAACCACAGGGCAGTGGCACAAGCCCTAAATACCTTTTACACTGAAAACCAGACATACTGTCTTCTGATGTTTTGTGCATTAATCATGTTACCCTTAGCTTAGTGTCTCAACCTGTCCTCCTGAGAGTCTGTAGCATTGCATAGAGTTAGTAATACCAACTTCATAGATTGAAAGGATTATATCTAGTAAAGCTCCACATATATTCCCTGATGTAAATAGGCTCTTGATAAATGTTAGCTGCTGTTATTATTGTTCTTGTTGTTGATAGCTGCTTTTGTTAAAATTTACTAGACGTAAATGAAAGAGGAGCTTTTGCTTAGATCTGATGAGATTTGCTTGCCATCTAGTTCTAATAGTTCATTCCCACCAGTAAATCTGTTGTGTCTTCTGATGACTATAAAAAGGCTGCCTCCCATAGCCTGCTGTCTTTAGGTCAGCAGATTATAGATCTGCAGGTAGCATATTACCCTTCGCAACTCATTGTTCCTCAAGTCCAGATCTGAAGTAGGTTTATTCAGTGGTTATTCATTCAAAGGTGTCCACCTCTGTACTTCTGTAGCTAAGCCTATTGGATGCTAATGCTCACATTCCATTGGTCTGGGGATTGGAGATCTGAGCTACCTGGATAAGCCTGATGAAGAGCAGTGCCCAGAATATAGGAAGCACATGATCAGTGAAAAATATTATGATTGTAACACTACTAAAAAAATCATTACTTTTTCTCTCCTATCACAGATGCAGAGATAAAGACCAAGTTTTCAGAAACAGGAGCCTTCAGGTGAATTGGGGTGTGCATTGAAGTGTGGCTGTCAGTAGTTTTAGAAAAGTACAGGCCTGGTCCTATATAATGTGGTATTCAAACAGTTGAAATAGAAAGCTTTGGAGCTGTGTGATCACTCTCGATATAACTCTGAGACTCTAATATGTCTAGGCTAAGAATTGGATGACTACTTCTGTTCATTCATGGTGTTAATATAAGCACAGAAAAAGCTGTCTTACTCTTTTTTGTCTGTCCATCCCCACCCAGCCCTTATCTTTTGACTTAGAATTCAAACAGTTTGGGAATTTGGGTCTGAACCCTCATTTCCTCACTGCCCGTCTTTGTGGCTTTGGGTGTGTGATTTACCCAGTGTCCTCATCTGTGAAAGGGACATGACAGTACTATCTGATTGAATTATTCCAAAGATTATGTGAGCTCGTAGTATATGTAAATACCCCTGAGACACATACTTATTGCTTATTAGTAGGTGTGTCTTGAATTCTGATGTTTTTTTCTCCTCTCTAGGGTGTCTTCACCAGGGCTAGAAGAAGCAGGCTGCAGCAGAGAGATGCAGAGTTCCCTCACACATCTCGATTCACATGAGTCTCCCATCAAGTCTTTTGTTTCTGTTTCAGAAGCCACAGATTGCTTAGTGGACTTTAAAAAGCAGCTTATTGTCCGGCCACGTAGCCAGACACAAACCAAAGCAGGCAGAGGAAGGAGGAGGAAATCCTGAATTTCTAGGGTCCGAAGGTTGACAAAATAATTAGCTATAGAAGTCAGCCATGTTTATTAAGCCTTAGTGGCCTGCAGTTCATTGTTAAGGAAGTTTTGGCCCTACAGTTTCTACTACCAGCATCTACTCTGCATTCTGGTTTTTATGTTTTCTATGAGCTATACAGACAACTGTGTGTAGTGTTCTGTTTTATAACAATCTGTTTGAATTCACTTGTAGTTAAAAAAAGAAACTTTAAATATATTTATCTATGTTTGTATGAAGTTTTATTTCAATAAGATGGAGAGTTTCCTTTTTGTCTCTGTGTTGCAGGGGTTGGGAAGGGGTGTTTTAATTATGGAGCTAGTTCTCAGACTCATAAGTTGCATGTTTTGGAATTCCATTACTGGTCTCTGACAAATTGCCTATATTTACCGAATGTATAGTGTAAGTTTTACTGTTTTGACCTTCTCTGACATCATTCTGGAAAGGGTTGAATGCTACTTCTGTTCTGCTGTACTTACTGTTCAGTGACTTGTCACTTCATCTTGCTGCCTCACCCAGTTAAGAATTCTCAACCAGAGCACAGGACTTTTGAAGGAACATGTCCAGTCATTCTTTCCAAGAGTTTGTAAATGAACTCTCAAGTTATTAATTTCTATACAATTATTTTTTCTTCTGGATTAACCAGGGCAGATGCCTTGCATATTCATCTGCTAAAATTGAGATTGCTTCTCTTGCCATCAGAGGTCATAGCAGCAACAGAAAGTAACTTCTGTTTCAGTACATCAATGGAGGAATGCATGTTCTCAACTTCGTTGCTCAGGATCTTCCAGTGAAGGACAGAGCTGTGGTCTATCCTAAGTGCACAGACAGACTCCAAAGATGAGAGATGTTGAATGACAGAAGCAACTACTTAAGGGAGATGACCAAATCAGGATGTTGAGAAAACTACCATTGGCCCAAGCTGATGTAGTGAAAGTTGGTATGAGGTGACTACCAAGCAGAAAAGGACCTTGGGACAGGATAAATGGGACACCACTCAGACTCTCCTGACTTCTGATTTACCAAGTCTAAAATTTTCTTTTCCTTTATTTTTTAAAATTTATTTTTAACATTTATTTTAATTTGTTAATTTGCACTGGGTCTTAGTTGTGGCATGTGGAATCTTTAGTTCAACATGCAGACTCTTGACAGCATATGGGATCTAGTTCCCTGACTGGGGACCAAACCCAGGCCCCCTGCATTGGGAGCTCAGAGTCTTAGCCACTGGATCACCAGGGAAGTCCCTCCTTTATTTTAAAACAAATGTGAAGTATTTAAAACCAGGAAGTTCAGAGATAGCTTGATGTAGGGCACAGCACAGGCTTTTAATGCACTATTTCCTGCCTAGCTGCCTTTATATACAAGCTCTTAGAGTTACAAGGCAGGATGGTAGGCTCACTCTCTGTTTCTTCCATGTTGTGGTGTTGGGTGGCACTGACATTGTGGCCAGCATCACATAATTAATTGCTGTTATTTTTTGAGCACTTGCTATGGTTCAGGCAGTGTGTGTGCTTTTGTTTAATCCTCACAGCAACCTTATAAGGTAGGTATTATCCCCGCCGCCGCCCCCCCCACCCCACCCCCGCCCCGCCGCGCTCCAATTTTCAGATGAGGAAGCAAAGGCTTAGAGTAAAAAAAGATACTTTTTGTCCTTGGCAGTGAGACTACAGTGCTCTGCCTCTTCAGTCCTAACAAAAATGCTAGTATTGATTATTTTCCCATTTTCCTTCTAATGAGAAGTAGTTTATCAGTTATGTCCCATCACTTTAACTTTCACTAGTTTTCTTTCTCAGTAAATGGCAGTTTATTGGAGGTAAAGTTCTATAAGCAGGGTAGTATGTTTATTTTTCTGCCCGGAGATAAGAATAGGGAAAGGGCTGATTCTGGAAAGGGAATTATTTAACTTATAGTTGAGCAGTCTCCCTAGAACACGAATCAGTGGCAAATTGTTGGAGGAGGGTGTAGACCATCAGGACTATTACTGATAGGCTTATTTGTTAACTAATGTGAAATCAGGAGAAGACAGCCATCTCCCTAGGCCCTCCCAGCTCTATCTTTGGTAAAAGGCTACTTGCTCATTTGTCTTATTCTCCCAATACTGGTGGTCCTGTGGGAAGGACCTTAGACAGAGAAGAGACAAAGTCAGTGGAGAGAGTATGACATCAGCTTGAAACTTTGGCCACCTGATGTGAAGAACTGACTCATTTGAGAAGACCCTAATGCTGGGAAAGAGTGAAGGTAGGAGGAGAAGGGGACAACAGAGGATGAGATGATTGGATGGCATCACCGACTCAATGGGCATGAGTTTGAGTAGACTCCTGGAGCTGGTTATGGACAGGGAAGCCTGGCGTGCTTCCTGGGGTCCATGGGGTCACAAAGAGTCGAACATGACTGAGCTACTGAATTGAACTGAATCTGAACCTCTGCTTCTGATACAAGTTAACATCTCTGAGACCCAGTTTCCTTTTCTATAAATTGGGGAAAAGCTTACAGAGTTCTAAAGAGTAAGATAATGTATATAAAAGCAAAGTATCTATCTCATAGAAGATGAGTGAGTGGCAGTAGTTGTTATTTCAATGTGATGCTAGTTTTGTATGTCTTAAGTAGTGTAACAGTGTGAAGTGGAAAAGCCAGAGAGGTGATGTGCAGATGTGAAAGGATACAGTTTGATGACCTTAGTTCCATCAAGTACCAGCCTTTCACAGCAAACTCAGGTGTCTAGAGCTTGCCTCCGGCCATCAGATTTTGGGGTTTTGCTTCTTGTTTTTGTTTTACTTCCTAAAGATGGGAAGCAGCTGTTCTGCTAGTGTTGCCAACTCGGGGGAAACTCCATGAACTTCACAAGGCATTGTGATGAATGGGGAAGGAGAAGATAACTTTTCTGTTAGGCACAGTGGTTGTGTTATTGCCTTGCCCATTTCCCTTGGGCACTCATTGTTCTACTGCATACCCACAGGGTCCTATTGTAAGAACCTGCAACTCTCTGCCTTAGCATTTCTCTAGGCTAGTGTGTGGCACAGCTTGGAGTGCCAGGAAGTGAGGGTCTCTGGGGCAGCCTTCAACCAGTGAAAATGAAATTTGGAGGTTTAATTCCCCAGCTTCCTCACCTCACTTGGGTTCATTTTATGTGTCTCCCAGAGTTCCCTCAGGGATTGAACCTCAGGACTTCCTTCACTTCCTCTCATTTCCAACTCCCCTGTCAGTGCTTCCTGGATCAGGGCTGGGACTAAGGTGAGGGACCCTCACTCTTCAGTTCATGTAAAGGAAGAGTTGACACTAGTATGAACTTGAAAGGGTTTCTCCACATTTTATAGCTAGGTACTTCACCTACATTGCCCTAATCCTAACCTTTGTCTGGATTGCTTCCCAATTAAATTGCACCCAAATTAGGTCTACTTCTGGAGGAACCTGTCCTAAGGCATTAGTCTTTATGTTTTATACATAGAAAACTGAGGCTCAGCAAAGTGCAAAAACTCACCTTGTCATACACTGGTAAGTGGGATGGGATTCAAACCCAGGTCTGTCTAACACCAGTGCTGATTCTACTATTCTACACTACTTCCTAACCCCAACTTGAGTCACAAAATCCAATGGGAATTTTAAGCTTGGATGGGCCCATTCTCATCTGTGAGGCAGAGCAGCTTTGGCCCTAAGTTGATCTAGAAGATGGTAATTGGGATGAAAGGAAGGCAGGTAGTAAGTAGATGGTAGTACCAGTGGGAAGATGGAAGAATATATAAACCCTGAGTGGGAAGGCTGCTGAAGCCATATGTACCTGGAAAGCAAGAAGAGGTTACTTACTTCCTCTCAGTTTCAAAAGCCCTGTACTGTTGAGGTTGTAGGAGAGTTCTTCAATTTAACAAAAATTAACTGATACCTCTTCCCTAGTGGCTCAGATGGTAAAGAACCCACCTGCAATACAGGGTTCAATCGCTGGGTTGGGAAGATCCCCTGGAGAAGGAAATGGCAACCCACTCTAGTATTCTTGCCTTGGAAATCCCATGGACCGAGGAGC
Organism: Antilocapra americana; assembly: GCA_007570785.1. Classification (NCBI taxonomy): domain Eukaryota; kingdom Metazoa; phylum Chordata; class Mammalia; order Artiodactyla; family Antilocapridae; genus Antilocapra; species Antilocapra americana. The sequence goes on from ML661896.1 coordinate 11,973,609, forward strand.
TTGGTGGGCTACAGTCCGTGGGGTTGCAAAGAGTCGGACATGACTGGGCAACTTTGACCTTCACTATTCATCTTGTGTTAGATCTAGAACAGGGGCTCCAAAGATAAATAAGAATCATTGTTTGAGAGCCCGCAGTGCAGTGGGGGAAGGCAAACAGATTCTATTGATAGATTGTAGTCAATGCAATGATACAGGGAGATCAAGACACTGGGATCAGTAAGCTGCTACTCAGCTGGGATCAGGGCCAGGAGGAGCTTGTCTGGGAAGGCTCCCAGCATTGGTGATGTCCGAGGTGTACTTTAAAGAATGAGGAAAAGTTAAGTGGAAAGGCTGGATGGGGCAAAGAGGGAGTCAATCCAGACAGATGAGCATGAACAAAACACTTACCAGTAGAGAACAGCTTGATAGGTATAGGAGAGCTGGAGTAAAAGGGCATGGGGGGAAAGGCAGGAAGGTTATTTGGGCCTGAGGGCCTGTGTGCCTGGCCATGGGGCACTCCCCTGTGAGAAGCAAGCCTGGGAGCAGCTCAGAACAGGGATGGCCTGGCTCTCATCCCAGCCATGGTACCTGGACTACAGCCCGCCTTTCCCCCACCTGACTGCCTCTCCTCTTTCCTTAGTTCCTCCTGAACAGCTGGAGATTGGCGCTTAGGGTCTATGAGGAGCCTTGTCAGGACTTGTCCTTCCCCTTGTTGGTCAGTGGTCATCTGGTGTCTGAAGAGAACTGCTGATCTCTGCTATGTCTCGGCTACAGTCAGGGCTGTCATAGTAGCTCACAGACCCCAAGCCTAGGTTGCCTCCTCCCTCCATAGGCCTTTGACACTCTGCCTGGGGTGCTGGGACCCCTGCTGCTGGGGAAACAGACTTCCAGAAACAAAGACCAAGAGCCCTGGCATTGCTTGTCAGGGGTGTATCCTCACCTCAGGTTCAGGAGACAGCAAACTGTCAGGATGAATCACAGCTGGGCCTTTGGCATTCAGTTCTGTGTTCTCTGCTAACTAAAAAAAGTTGAGAGAGAGGAGCCCCAGGCTAGGCAGGCTGCTATGTTGTGAATGACGGCCACTCTGTCCTCCCCACCCCCGTTCCCAATTTTCCTGCCTTTAGAGCTTATCTGCCTGATTGCTGCCCATTGAACTATGCTGAGGGGCTGATGTCTGGCATGTTTCCAGGTCCAGTCATGCCCCAGACTGAGAATAAGTATCATCCTTGGTCTCCATCCTGGTGTCATGTGTAGGCCGAGTACTGTTTATGGTTAATGGTGAGGTTACTGTTGATGAGGTAGCCTGAAGTTTTAAAGTATCTGCTCACCAATTTCAAGGGAAATTGGTGTAGTACGTCTAGTTACCATGCTGGGTATCTTAGTCCATTTGGGTTGCTATTAAATAGTACTACAGACTGAGTGGCTTATAAACAATGGAAATGTGTTTCTCACAGTTCTGGCAGCTGGACATCTAAGATCAATGTGCCAGCATGGTCAGATGAAGGCCCTCTTCCAGGTTGCAGACCACCAACTTCTTGTATCCTCACATGGCAGAAGAGGCAAGGGAGCTCTCAGCGACTTCTGATGAGACCACTGGTCCCATTCATTAGGGTTCCTCCCTTAGGACCTAATCACCCCCCCAAAGACCCCACTTCCTAATACCATCACCTTCAGCATGAGGCTTTCACCATGAGAATTAGGTTGGTGGGGATGGGGCACAAAACTATTTAGACCACAACACGGGGCACAGTGATACCCCAGCTTTCTGCACATTCCAGAAGACTAGTTCAGGGAAAACCCCCTGGGTGGCCCACAGCTCCACTGCAGCTTGAGATTCCTCTTCCTCTTCTGGTAGAGGAGTGTCACAGTGTGAACCTACTATTGACCTCTTGGCCTGTAGACTACAGGCTAAACTCCACAGTCTGGCCGCCTCTTATCCCACCATATATCCTCACCTACATGTGTCATCTTGAGGTCCTTGGAGCTGCACCTCAATTCCATAAAGTTGCCTGTGCTCCGTGATTTTGTACATGTTCTTCTCTTTGTCAAGGACACACTCCCACTCTTTCTTCAGGGCTCAGCTTCCTCAACTTCTCCTGCCCACTCTGGGGGTTAGTCTCTTCCTCTTGTACCCCCACATTGCCTCTTGTTCATTTAGTAAGTCCTTCCATGTTTTGGAAAATTGTCCGTTGAATTGCATATTTCCCAGGCTAGGTTCCTCTAGCTCCTTTCCAGGGGTGAGCCACCACCTCAGAACTCAGACTTGGAGTGCTTGTAAAATGGATGGAGCTTCCCAGCATTGTAGAGGGGATATCCTAAGGCTCTTGATTCAGTTCAGGACTCTCAACTTCCTGTGGTAATCTTGCTTAAATTTGCACCATGGCCCTGCCTAACCCATCTTCCCCTAAGGCAGACTCAGAGGGAAGTGCACCTTCCTGAATTAGCTGGTGTCTGGTGATAGGGTGGGGCTTGGTGACATTGTAACTCATACCACTGGTGAGTTTCACTTTGGAGTGCAAACCAGGCCAGTGGATAGATGTCTCATTGAGAAAGAAGAGCTCAGATCTGAGAGTGACCAACTGCTGCTTCTCCCAGGTAAGATCTTCCTCTAATTACTGCCAACCTCAACTCCAGCCCCTTGCCCTCATCTCTCCTACTTAGTCCATCCTGGATGAGTGGAGGCTGGAAAGACTTAAGTTGGCTTTTATTCAGTGGTGGTTCCCATCCTTGGTAGAAGTCCCTGGCATACCTTTCAGAAGGAAGGCCTGTTCGATGTAGCTGATTCAGCTGAATAATGCCAAGAGGCCCCTAGCTATTCAAACATGAGACCCTAGGCTGGGTTCAGGGATCTAGTGATATGAGAGACATGTGCCTCTCCATAGGGACTCTCAGCTGAAAGAGACACAAATGAAATGCATTTACTGGAAGTGTAAACACGGGTTACTTGAGGGAAGCTTTATAGTCTCTGACATGTAGAAGTGCTGAATAAATATTGAATAGAAGAAGGAAAGAATAAAAGAGTGGATGAAGGAATGAATGAGCTAGCAGGGCCTCGAAAGGAGAGTGAAATCTCACCATGTGCGTATCCCTAGGCCTTCCTTTCCCAAAGATAATTGCCTCATTTACCTCATTTTATCCTCAAAAGAGACCTCTAACATATGTGGAACATATGTTTGACAGATTTGAGAGAGCGTATAGGTATATGTGACTGGGGAGATTTGTTGGAAACTGATTTCTTGGTTCTCTGAATAAGAAAAAACTCCCCATCTCTCAATTTTTCTAGCTGCTAGGCCAGCTTTACTGGCAACTGCTTAGGCCAAGCTCTGTGCTGGGCACTGAAGAAATAGAGATGACTCAGACACAGCAATTCCAGGGAAGGCTGTGAACAAAGGCTGAACAGCCAGAGATAGGACAAAGCTCATAGTGTGTCTGGAATATGAAGGGGAGGAGTAAGAGAGGAAGCTTGGGTTGAGGACAACATCAGGGGTCTGCAACGCCACAATAAAGCTTTGGGGACTTGTTTTTTCTGCAGTAGAAACCATCACAGTGTGAAGGTCATCTTCCTTTCTTAAGGGAGATGGAACTGCGGAATGACATGATAAAGTCTATTTTTGCACAGTCACTCTGGTGACATGTTTGTTGTGGGTAGGGTGGGGAGGTAGACACACTGGAGCAAGAGTATCAATTAGGAGACTGTTAGAATAGTCAGATGTATGGGAGGTCTAGGACAGTGTCTGTGGGAACTGGGAGGTGGGAACACACAGGGGAGCTCTTTCCACTCTCAGCTTTTTCAGCCTGAGAAGTGATTGCATACAGGAAATGAAGGTCAGGGATGTATAGAGGCAACATGAATGCCTCCAGCCAAGGTGAAGGACAGGAGAAGAATTTCATAGGGAAAAGCAAAGGAGAAAGTGAATGTGACTTTGACCATTGAGTTTGAGGAGCCTTCTCCAGCATCCAGAGATGCTAACAGACCATTGGAATTTGGCTCAGAACAAGGGTAGATTTGAGAACCTTCACACAGAGGTTTTAATCAAATCTTGGGGACGAGTGAGATAAAGAGGAAGCGTTGGAGAAGCAGGCTATGGCCAGAAACTTGAGAGGCCTGTTTAAGAGGAGCAAAGTAAAGGAGTTATTGAAGACTATGAGAGACTCAGGAAGGAGGCCAGGAAAGACTGACGGGCGCAGCCAAGGGAGAAGAAAACTTTGCAGTGAAGAGAATTCTCATGGCTTTGCATGCCTGAGAGGACGAAAGGGTAGGGACTGAGGAAAAGGCTGGGATTGGGCAGTCGGGAGACCACAGGTGATGATAGGAAGGGCAAATTCATGGATGTGATGGGAGTGGGAGGTGGGGAGAGATTGTGATGGTGGGAAGGCAACTTTCTCAAAGTTTACCTGTTATAGGAGAGGGCCAAAAGCCTTCTGCCCATCTCAGGCCCTCCACTGTACCACCGCTGAAGGGCACTTGAATCATTGAAGTCTTCTTTGGAAACTTCCTGGTCCCTTTTAATTCATATCCAGATTTAAAAAAAAAAGGCCTTGAGATGGAGAGGGTCTTCTCAGGTGGCACTAGTGGTAAAGAACACCCCTGCCAGTGCAAGAGATATTAATCCCTGGGTTGAGAAGATCCCCTGGAGGAGGGTGTGGCAACCCACTCCAGTGTTCTTGCCAGGAGAATCCCATGGACAGAGGAGCCTGGTGGGCTAGAGTCCCCAGGGTCACAAAGAATCAGACATGACTGAAGCGACTTCGCACGCACGCATGAGATGGAGAGACCTGGTGTGGCTGCTCTGTGGAGAGCTGTGTCCTCAACTTTGAGCACAGTGCTCTTTCAGGTCAGCATCATCCCACCTTCTGAAGCCCACCGTGTTGTTTGTGTTGTACATCACAGTTCCCAAAGCATTTTCCTTATTGTCACTCTATTTAACTCTGGTGACAACCTTGCAAAGGTAGATACTATCTTCTCCTGTGTTTTACAGATAAAGAAACTGAAATGCAAAGTCATACATGCCCAAAGTCATAGCACTAGTGGAACCCTTTTCTGAAGTGTAGATCTGTCCCTGTCCCCACCTCTCTTTAGCATGAAATTCACTCAACTTGGTGTGAAGGTGCCAAGCCAGCCTGCTTGCTTCTGCAGCAGATCTTAACCTGCTCCCCACTCACCTCACACCCTTTGTTCCAAACCTCTAGCACATCCCTGAACTTCCAAGTGCAGCAGCAAGTCCACCTCTGTCACTGCCTGTGTCAATCATAATGTGATTGATTATTGGTAAAGCTGTGAAGTCCCTGAGGGTGTGGCCTAGGTCTGCTTCATCTGTACAGCAGCACATGGCACAGTAGGCATTGTTGTTTTAGTCGCTAAGTTGTATCTGACTCTATGTGACCCCATGGACGGTAGCCCACCAGGCTCCTGTGTCCATGGGATTTCCCAGGCAAGAATACCAGAGTGGGTTGCCTTTTCCTTCTCCAGGGGATCTTTCCGACCCAGGGATCAAACTTGTGTCTCCTGCATTGGCAGGCAGATTCTTCACCACTAAGCCACCAGGGAAGCCACGATAGACATTAGGGACTGGTAAATGTGAATGAATGACAGAATGAATGAATGGCATTGGGATGAGAAATCAGCCTTGCCAGTGCTCTCTTGCTGTACATGCTCTGGAAAATGAGGGCCTTCTGGTTGATTTACTAAAGCATCTTTGATGGTCAGAGATTCTGAACTCTGCCCGCATCTCCCTTCCTGGTCCCCTTCAGAAGGAATAAAGTTAAGGGTCTTCATCACAGCCTCTGAGTTTCATCACAGACTGTGGAGTACGTGGTTCATCTGGGCTATCCCTTTTCTCCCATAGGAGGCCACCCCTCACCATTGTGGAACCACATGGACTCCATTGGGTCTCTAGGGTTGCAGCAAGGGGAAGGAGCCACCGGCTGCCCCCAAAAAGGCTTGTCCTGCCCCTCAGACAGCTCTCAGATGGTAAGTTCAACACCAGGTCCCTGTCTCTTCATGCCTCTTCAAGCAGGAGCGGCCCCACCACGGAGCCATGGGCTCACACCCATGCAGCCCTTTCCAGTTTCCTGAGCCTTTCATCTCTGATCTAGTAAGTTCCTCTTTCAAGACCCCACACCATTGAGAGATGGGGGTTATCTTTTCCTCTAACAGGTAAGGATGAGGGGGCTTAAAGAGGTGACGTGCCTTGAGTTTAAGGCATGACCGGAGCTTGAGCTGAGGTGTTTCAGCTCCAGATAGATCACTTTTGGCACCTTGGGTTGTCTTAGTCTAGAAAGGACCCTCCAGGGTTTTTCTGGTAGAAAGCTTAAGGCCTTTTCTTTCTTCACATCTCTAGTCATTCCTGTACATCTCTTTCCCCTCAACATGGCCACTGAAGTCAGACACACAGAGGTGATTTCAATGCTGAACTCAACCTGAAGGTTATTGTGGTCTGTATACCTCAGGTTAGCTCAGAGTGAGTTTCTCTTTTTCCTCTCATCTTGACCAAGATTTAGAACCCCTTCCTTACCACACCCTTGAGCAGGAAACACTTGGGTAAGTGATTTCATATCTCTTCATCTCTGTTTCTTCATCAGTGCAATGGAGGAAAATAAAGTCTAATCCTCCAACCCTAGCAGATTCAGTGAGCTGTTGGAGACAAAGAAACTGCACAGAGGAGGCGTTCATGAAGGGGTTCTTTTATTGTTCCCTGCAGTTTGTTTAGTTTCCCAGCCCATTCTGACATCTGCTAGATTTGGCTTGTTGCCCACACTGTGGGGCATCATCCCTCACTGCATTTTCATGCCCCAACTTTACCGTTGTCCAACCTCTGCCTCAGACCCTGCTGAAAACATTTCCTCTATGCACAGCCCGTAACTGGGCCACAGAAGGGAGCAGGGACTCTGCTGCAGAGTCTGCCCTGCTGGGCTTGCTCTAGGGCCTGCCACCACTTCCTCTCTTACTTCACACCACTCTCTCTTGAGACTTGTACACTAGTCCCACACCAACCCTGCTGGCTCAACTGCACACACTTGCAGTTTAAAAATAGTTCTCTTTGGCTTTGGGGGAACTTCACATGCAGCCAGACATCCTGTGGCCATCCTGTGGACCACAGGCCTCAGTCTCAGCTCACCTTCCCATAGTGATCTAAGAACTATATGGTGCTGGAGCCCAGCGCCACCTGCGTCCCTTCCGCATCCGTTCCCTCTGGACTCTTTGTCTCCAGAAGGGACATGGAGTTGTAACTCCATGGCTGGAGTTGTAACTTGTAACTTGCAACTGGTAACCAGCTTCTCCCCAGGCTGGTTGTAACTTGTACTCTGAGAAAAGGGAACCATGTTGAGCGTGTCCTGTTGACTGGCCACTGTCTCATCTCTTCACATCTACTGTCTTCTCAGTCCTTTTGCATTACTGAGAAGGGGGTGCTATTTTTATTCCTGCTTAACAGAGGAGAGATGAGGTGATGGACCCAGACTGACCAACACAGCAAGTTGGTCAGAGTCCAGCATTGAAGTCACATAAAATCCACCCTCACTCTCCTGGCTGAGGTCACTCCCCACTCTTCTTGGGGGAAGTTGAAAGGGGAGACTCCAGTAGCTTCTCCTGGCTGCTGCACGCCCACCAGCACTGGCCAGGGAGTATTATTATTCTCCTGGTGTTGCACAAGAGGTAAGTCTGATCATGTCAGAGGGAAGTTTGACTTGCCCAGGGCCACATTGCCAGGACTTCCCTGGTAGCACAAAAGTTGAAGAATATGCCTGCGTTGTGGGAGAACTGGGTTTGATCCCTGGGTTGGAAAGATCCCCTAGAGAAAGAAATGGCTACCCACTCTAGTATCCTTGCCTGGAGAATTCCATGGGCAGAGGAGCCTGGCGTGCTACACCCCAGCCCCATGGGGTCTCAAAGAGTCGGACATGACTGAGTGACTAACACTTTCACATTGCTAGGAAGTGGCAGGGCAAGGACTCAGATGTAAGCTTTCTCACCCCAAGTTCTTGATGATGGAGTTTCTTCATCAGCTTTGGGTTCTTTTCAGATGTTTTTGTAAGGCTTCACATTTATTTGGAAACATCTCTGTAGTCAGAGAGGTCTGGATTCAAGTCCCACTCTTCCCCTTACTACTTGGATTAAGCAGATGACTGGCCTTCTCTGAACCTGTTTCCTCATTTGTGACATAGTAATAGCCTCTCCTAGCACGCATGGCTACTGGAAACGTAACGTGAATATGAAACTGAACATCTGGCACTCCAGTTAGAATCCTTTGCTTCTGTAGGGATCTGTTTCCCATTCTCTTCCTAAAGTAGGAGTGGGACTGAGTTGCTTCCATCTACCTCAGTGGGCAGCCTCCCCTCCCTGGCTCTCTCTGCCTCCTTATCTAGGGGCCTGAGGGGTACTTTTAAGATATGGGCCCAGTGTGGGGCAGCCGGTCATAGGAATTCTATTCCTATGAGATGGGCAGTGGAGGTCTGGGAGAATGGAATCAGGGCCTGGGGCCCTCTGAAAAACTCAAGGAGACTGCTGAGGTCTCTTGGAGGGACAGGCCAGAGGGTTGTCCAGGGGAGGTTCTCTCACAGACTTGAGGTACTGGAGCTTTTCTTAAGCTCCACTGAGCTTTTGGTGGAGAAGAACCTGGTGTCGCGTCCTCTGCTTTCCCTGTCTGCCTGCCTGCCCCTCTCTTAACTCTGATCCACTCCTGGCCCAGCCTTCCCCCATATCCATCCCCTTTGCTCTGAAGAAAATCCCTTTGTGTTCTTCCTCCAAATCTTCAAATGGCTCACTGTTTTCCTTCATTTAGGTCACTTCCACAGGGAAACCTTTCCTGACCAATATCCAAAAATACCTCTTCCTCCCCTGGTCACTCCTGAACTTCTATTTCTGCCTTTCTTTTCTACCATTACTACCAGAACTGTATTATGTGTTTCTATGCTTATTTTCTGCCCCTTACATAGGAGTCTGAATTCCACAAGAGCAGGCTCAGCTGGTTGTGCAATATATGATGCTTAGAATAGTGCTGGGTACCTATTAGGGGCTCAGCCATTGTCTGTGGGAGGGATAGCCAAACTGTGGGAGGACTGTCCTCCACAGTAGGGCCCCCAAACTCTCCTGGGCTGGACTTGTCCAGGTGCCACAATGGAGTGTATCAGAAGAGGGAAGCCCTGAACCTGAAATGCATTCACACATTTGTCCATTCATTTGTTCATCCAATAACAATGCACTGAGCAGCTTGGCTCTGGGTGCTAGGGAACCAGAGCTAATTAGTAGTGGGATAATAGGGGAAAGCCCTCGCCATCCCTGAATTCAAAGAAGTGAAGGGAGTTGCAGGGAGCTGACAAGGAGCCATGCAGGAATGGAGCAGGAGGAAGTGTGTGGGTCTTCCCTCCAGAGAGGAGCCTTCTGAGAGTACAGGAGCTGGTGCAGGGGCTGTGAGCAGTGGGAAAGTCACGGGTGTGTGAAGAGGTGAGGAGGGGGGCTCGACAGTTGCTGGGAGAGCAGCAAGGCTCAAGCAGGGCTCGGGTCAGCCCCTAGGAAAGCTGAGGGAGGGCTGCTGGTCTGAGCTAGGGAAGGGAGGTGTGAGCTGGGCCAGGCTGGCCTCTGTCCTGGTTGGAGTTGGGGGATATGGCTAGGACAACAGGCCGCCTGCCCAGATGTCTGCCCGTTTCTCCTCAGGTACAGGAGTGCCTACAGCAGTTCAAGGTGACAGGGGCGCAGCTGCGGCAGATCCAAACCAGCCTCCTGGGCTCCATGGAACAGACGCTGAGGGGGCAAGCAGGCCCTGCCCCTGCTGTCCGGATGCTGCCCACATATGTGGGGTCTATCCCACATGGCACTGGTGGGTGGCACACACTAAGATGGGTGGCCAGGCCTGCAGAGAGGGTTCTGATCTGGGAGAGAGGCGGGTGGAAGGGTTGTGTGTTCCTTACCCCTTGCTCCATCTCTAAGGTCCCTTGATCAGCCACATGCCTTTCTGTGATCTGCTTGCCCACAGAACAAGGGGACTTCATGGTGCTGGAGCTGGGGGCAACAGGGGCCTCACTGCGTGTTCTATGGGTGACCCTAACGGGCATTGAGGGGCATAAGGTGGAGCCCCGGAGCCAGGAGTTTGTGATCCCCCAGGAAGTGATGCTGGGTCCTGGACAGCAGGTGAGCACTCCGTGCATAGGCTCCGGGCCTGGCTGGGCAGCTGGGCCTCCAGTGGGCAGAGTTAAGCCCCCAACCCCATCCCACAGCTCTTTGACTTTGCCGCCCGCTGCCTGTCTGAGTTCCTGGATGTGCTGCCCGTGGGCAATCAGGGTCTGAAGCTTGGGTTCAGCTTCTCCTTCCCTTGTCATCAGACAGGCCTGGACAAGGTGAGGCAGAGTGGCTACAGGGACAGTGGGTGGAGGGGCCGCAGGGGTGTGAAGGTCATTGGATTGATCTGACTTTCCTGCCTCCAGAGCACCCTCATTTCCTGGACCAAAGGTTTTAAGTGCAGTGATGTGGAAGGCCAGGATGTGGTCCAATTGCTACGAGATGCCATCCAGAGGCAGGGAGTGAGTAGAAGCAGGGGAGCAAATAGGGCTGTGCCTGGGCTTCTGGGAGGGCCTGCTTTCCTATCCTGTTGGGATCCTTTATCCACTTAACCCTGGGGTAAATGCTGCTACCATTCTCATTTTATGGAGTTCCCTGGTAGCTCAACAGGTAAAGAATCCACCTGCAATATAGGAGACCCCAGTTCGATTCCTGGGTGGGGAAGATCTGCTGGAGAAGGGATAGGCTACCCACTCCAGTATTCTTGGGCTTCTCTGGTGGCTCAGATGGTAAAGAATTTGCTGCAGTGTGGGAGACCAAGGTTTGATTCCTGGGTTGGGAAGATCCCCTGAAGGAGGGCACGGTAACCCACTCCAGTATTCTTGCCTGGAGAATCCTCATGGACAGAGGAAGCTGGCTGGTGGACTACAGTCCATGGGGTCGCAAAGAGTCGGAGACAACTGAGTGACTAAGCACACAACACATTCTCATTTTATAGGTGAGGAGACGGAGACTAAGAAGGGTCAAATAAACATTTAGTACTATAGGGGAAACAGACGAAAAGACTTGACTCTGTCCTCAAGGACCTTGCAAGCCTAGTGGGGACAGCATCCCAGTAAAAGATTGTCCCTGTTGAGAAGGTGGTTCCAATGACTCTGTGAGCACAGGGAAGGGTGCACTGTGACCTGAGCAGAGACCTGAAAGAAGTTTGCCAGGTGCATAAGCTGTGGCTGGGGAGGAAGTTCTAATTTTAGTGATGGGCATTTTCAAAAATCTGAATGGCTAAGAAAGGCTGCTCTGCATCCATGTGGACTTGCCACCATGGGTGCAATGTGATTAGCTGGAAGTCAGGACTGAGAGGAGCAGGCTTGGGAAGATAGGCCAGGACCAGGGCGAGAATGCATACAGCTCAGCCTTCAAGGTGACATGCTTGCTTACCCTTGTCCTGGTTCTGTGAGGAGCACTGAGGTTCCAGAAGTAGTGGCTGAGGCTGAGAGCCTCTGAGACCTCCAGGGCCTGAGACAGGGGCAGAAGAGCCAAGTGGCAGGGGAAAGAGGGAAGAAAATCCTCTATTGGGTGGGAGGGCCTTGAGCATACATGGCACAAACATGTGGGGCATGTGGGCACACCTTTGGGGGACCCTGCATGTCTCCATCAAAGCCAGGGCCCCAGCCCCTCCCATCCTCCAGGCTCCCCAACCTCTGTCCTCTCTGTTGCCCAGGCCTACAGCATCGATGTTGTTGCTGTGGTGAATGACACCGTGGGCACCATGATGGGCTGTGAGCCAGGGGTTGGGCCATGTGAAGTTGGGCTGGTTGTAGGTAAGTCATGAGGGCATTTGTGATAGTGGGCGGAGGGCCTGAATGCCTGATGGGCAGGCCCTGATGGGGTTGTCCCTGCCAGATACTGGCACCAACGCATGTTACATGGAGGAGGCAAGACACGTGGCCGTGCTGAACGAGGACCGGGGCCGCATCTGCATCAGCATCGAGTGGGGCTCCTTCAGTGATGAGGGGGCCCTGGAGCCAGTGCAGACCATCTTTGACCACACCCTGGACCATGAGTCACTGAACCCGGGTGCCCAGAGGTGGCCTAACCTTTCTAGGTCCAACAACTGCCTTGTCCCACTCCTGCTCTGCTGTCCCTGTTCTCCAGTCTTTAGGCCCGCACCTCCTGCTCCCCACTTGCATCCTAGGGGGCCCTGGCAAGTCTCAAAGAAGGAATGGCTCAAAGTTCTAGATTGCAGAGTTTTCAACTCTTATTCCTGACTCTGGCCAGCTCCGACAGGGGTTAGGGGTTGGGAGTAGTCAAGCAAAGGGTCTCCTACCCTCCTTGGGTCCTTCCAGGAGCCCCCTTGAACTTCATCTAAGCCAGAGGGGGTCGTATGGTCTGGGTAAACACCCAACTATCTCTGAGGAGGCCATTTGCTCCTGGACCCTTCAGTCAGGGACCCCAAAGAAAATGAGCCCTCTGGGAGTTCTTGGAGGTGGGGGTAGGAGGGCTGAGGGCTTAGGAAAGGCTCTGGCCAGCCACCCTTCCTGCCTGTAGGTTTGAGAAGATGATTGGGGGTCTGTACCTGGGTGAGCTGGTGCGGCTGGTGCTGGCTCACCTGACCCAGCGCGGAGTCCTCTTTGGTGGCCACACCTCCCCCGTCCTGCAAAGCCAAGGCAGCATCCTCCTGGAACACGTGGCTGAGATGGTGGAGTGAGTGTGGCAGGCGAGGGGGCTGTGACAAAGGGACTCCTGGCTTGGGAGTAGGGGCACTGGTTTTCCCCTGAGGGAGCCGTGCATGGAGCTTTGGTGGGGGCAGGGAGCTTCTGGCCTCCTTGAGCCCCAAAGCAGCACCTTGTCCCCCCTAGACCCTCTGCTGGGGCAGCCCATGTGCACGCTGTCCTGCAGGATTTGGGCCTGAACCCGAAGGCCTCAGATGCTGAATGGGTGCAGCGTGTGTGCGTGGCTGTGTGCATGCGGGCTGCCCAGCTCTGCGCTGCTGCTCTGGCCGCTGTCCTCTGCCGCCTCCAGCACAGCCGGGAGCAGCAGTCTCTTCAGATCGCTGTGGCCACTGGAGGCAGAGTGTTTGAGCAATACCCCAGGTACTTGGAATACAGCATGAACCTGTGTGAGCAGGTCACTGGAACATGTGTGTGGGTGTGATGCACACCCAGAGGGCACTCTGGTACCACGAGTATAAGGCAGTGGGTGTGAATGGCTCCCTAGCAGAATAAAGATGGATGGAGGGTTTGGGGAGCCCAGAAGAGGTAGGAGGAGAGAAAGAGGGTTCTCTTGGGTGTGCAAGGGAAGGGATCACAGGAGCACTGGGTGTATGGCTGGTGCATAGATGGGTTTAGAACTGAACTGATTGAAGTGAGGAAGCCCAGGGCTTCAGCATGCTGTGGGGGTCAGGGCCAGGTGCCAAGCCAGGGTGCACCTGCTGTGTGTCTGTGTAGGTTTCTCAGCGTCCTACGGGAGACAGTGATGCTCCTGGCCCCCGACTGCGATGTCTCCTTCATCCCCTCTGTGGACGGGGGCGGCCGGGGTGTGGCAATGGTGACTGCTGTGGCTGCACGCCTGGCTGCCCACCGGCGCCTGTTGGAGGAGACCCTGGCACCATTCCGGTTGACCCGGGAGCAGCTAGCAGCGGTGCAGGCACAGATGCGAGAGGCCATGGCCAAGGGGCTCCAAGGGGAAGCCTCCTCCCTCCTCATGTTGCCCACTTATGTACGGGCCACACCCGATGGCAGCGGTAAGGACCCAGCCTGAATGTGGAGCAGGGACACGGGCTCCTGGGGGTCACAGCATGTGTGGGGCTGGAGCCTCCAGCTCCGTCCTAGCGCTGAGGGTCTCTGCCTCACAGAGCGTGGGGACTTCCTGGCCCTAGACTTGGGGGGCACCAACTTTCGAGTTCTCCTGGTGCGTGTGGCCACGGGAGGTGTGCAGATCTCCAGCCAGATCTATTCCATCCCAGAGTGTGTGACCCAGGGCTCTGGACAGCAGGTACCCACAGCCTGGAGCTGATGTCAGGGGGCAGGGAAGGGCCCAGTGGCCCGCTCCCTGACTTGCTCCTACCTCGCAGCTCTTTGACCATATTGTGGACTGCATTGTGGACTTCCAGCAGAAGCGGGGCCTGAGTGGGCAGAGTCTCCCCCTGGGTTTCACCTTCTCCTTCCCTTGCAGGCAAAAGGGCCTGGACCAGGTGAGAAAGGTGGGGTCCAAGAAAGCCATCCTCAGGGGCTTTCCACTATCATACTCTTCATGGAGTGGGCAGGAGGTCCACAGGGGGCTTTCTGGGCTGGGGAGAGGACCAGCTGGAGGTACTACAGGGCTGTGCCTTGAACCTAGCTTCAGTTTTCCCGGACGTGGCATGCTCAGGTGGAAGAGATATGGTAAAATGGCCTGGAATCCAGGGCCATAGAAAGACATGGGATGGAAAAGGACATAGTTATCCCTAGAAGCTGCCAGTGGGCAAGAGAGTGGAGTCAGGGTTAGGTCTGGGCACCTGGGAGCAGTGTAGGCCTGCAGGCTGAAGGCAGAGTCTGTTCTGTCTCTCAAAGCAGCTTGTGGTTGCATGGTTTATTTGTCCTCTATCCCATTTCCAGCCTTGCTGGTGTTAGCCTGGCTCAGGGTTAGGTGCCTGGCTGGGGTTGGCAGAGGGGTAGGCACAGGTCTAGATGCAACGCCTCCACATCGTTCATCAGGAATGCTAGACTTCTCATGCATACCCCTAAGGACTGCCATGGAGACAGCTCCTCCCAGACCTCTGATCCAAGTTCCTAGGAGTCTTCTTCTCAACACCCCCAACTTCTGCTAAAAAGCTCCTCTGATAAGGAGCTCGCTGGCCCTGAAGATGCCCAGCAAGTTCTTCCACACCTGTGCTCTCTGGAAAGTTCTGCCTCCTCTGCTCTAACCAGCCTTCCTGTGGTTTTCATTTGGTCTCTACTCCCGCTCTGATCTCTCAGACATGGACCTCTGTGCTCCACTTTCCTTTGGATCATGCAGTGGGCAGTGTCTCTCTGCTGGTCTGTCTCTTTACAGTGTCTCCCTCCAGTCTAAGCATTCTGGCACCTTTTTATTATTTCTTGTAAGGTGAGAGAGAAGGGCTTTCCAGGTGGCCTAATGGTAAAGAATCTGCCTGCAATGCCAGAGTCAAGGGTTTGATTCCTGGCCCGGGAAGATCCCCTTGAGAAGGAAATGGCAACCACTCCAGTATTCTTGCCTAGAGAATCCCATTCTTGCCTGGAGAGGATCCTGGGCTATAGTCCATGGGGTCTCAGAAGAGTCGGACACAACTTAACAATAGTAATAACAAAAGGTATGAGAAGCAGGTGGGACTCTGTGTGTAAAATCAGGCAATGCAGGAAACATGGTCCTATTCATTTTCTATAACAGAACTCAACTTCTATGTTAAGCCAACATTCTTTTCAAGAGTGAAAACTTACTGTTAATCAATTCAGGGACCCCCACTTATCCAGGCAGGGGCCCCTCCTTTGCTGTATAGAATGTGCAAACAGGCTGGGAGTTTGAAGAAACATCTAGGTGCCAGAAATTTGGACTCCCCTTCTTGCTCTCTTGGGTCTTGACATCTCCCTTGACACCTTACCTTCCCCTCCATGGAAGGAGGTCAGAGACCATTTCTGTTTTCAGATTATCCAAATCCCTTCTGTTTCCTCCCCTCCCCTACAGCAGCAGGCCCAGGGTAGAGGGCTTAGGACATCTTTCTCAGGAAGCCATCCGGAACCTGGCTTTGACTCCTGCCCACCTCACCTTCCCCAGACCAGGGGGTCTTCCTCTCATCTGGGAGTAGGGAAACTTTGCTGTTACTCACCAGCTGGCTCTCCCTCTTACCCACTCTCTCTCTCTGGTTTCTTTTCGAGACAATGAGCACAGACCATTCTAGCTGTGGTTCTAAGGGCAAAGGAATAAAAGGAAACTACTGGGAGAAATGTCAGTTAATATTTCTAAAATCTCCTGCCCCAAAGATTCCCAGATCTGCTCTTCATGCTTCTGCTTGGGCAGAGTAGTCATTTCTCTTAATGGTGGTGGAATAGTTTCCCTGTCCCCATCCCACCCAGAGGAAGCACAATAATAAAAGAACAGTCCCAGGTACAGCCAGGTCGCATCACTAAGTCCACAGTTCGAGGCCAGCTTCTCCTGGGGGTTGCTGGGTCCCCTCCTGTCCTGCTCAGGTTCTGTTTCGGGCTCTTCCATTCACCCCTCATTTATATCTGAAACACACATGTGAACCTCCCATTGACTCAGCTGCGCCCCAGCTCAAAATTCCTCCCTCTCACATGGCTCTTGCTAGTTGTTTCTGTAGGAGCAGGCTCTGCTCTCATTTAGATCTCTCTCTGTCCTTCCCTTTCTCAACACACAGCCCTCATTCTGTTCATTCCTAACCCGATTACAAAGGACCATTCCTTCTGGGCAGACGTCTTAAAATGGCCAGACCTTCAGACCATCTCAGCATTCTTGAACTAAAAATAGAAGATGTAGGTTGGATGGTTATTAATAGGCTTCTTCACACTGGGGAGTTGTGAGGGGGCAGAGGGCAAGGCCCTTAGCCATATGGGTAGAGTAGGACAGCCTCCCACTGGGGAGGGAATCCTATACACTGTATTCTGATGGGATACAGGCTTTGGGGAGGCAAAGTGAGATTCCAAGGGGCCTCCAGCTTTCTGCCTCCCCTTGGTCCCACCCCAGGGCATCCTCCTGAACTGGACAAAGGGTTTCAATGCATCTGACTGTGAGGGCCAAGACGTTGTGTGTCTGCTGCGGGAGGCCATCAGGCGCCGACAGGTAAGGAGTCTATCTCCAGAGCTGCTTTGGTGCAACAGGACTTGAAGGGAGCGGGGGTCTCTGTCTGCCTGCTGGGGGGCCCTCTGCAGTAGAGACCTCTGGGTCTGGTGCTAGTTGCTGTGACAACCACGTTGCCCAGCAACTAGAGGCTTCCTCTTTTGTGCAGGCAGTGGAGCTGAATGTGGTTGCCATTGTCAATGACACGGTGGGGACCATGATGTCCTGTGGCTACGAGGACCCCCGTTGCGAGGTCGGCCTCATTGTTGGTGAGGAGGGCCCTGCCTTTTGTGATTCTACTGCTTGATGCTAATTTACTGCCTCCTCTTGATTCCTCAGGTCCGATGTTCCCCTCACCTTGGGGATGTGGGATCATTCCAGCCTGAGCCCATAGGATGCTGGAACACTATTGGGTTGAGCGTCTGGAGCTTGGGTGTCTAGCCCAGCTCAGCTGCTGACTCATAGTCATTTAAGCTCTCTGAACCTCAGTTTGCTTATCTGTTAAAAGAATGTGAGCTTTGGAGTGTTACAGATTTGGGTAGTGATACTAGCTCTGTCAGGCTTCCCAGGTAGCTCAGCTGGTAAAGAATCCTCCTGCAATGCAGGAGACCCCAGTTTAATTCCTAGGTCAGGAAGTTCCCCTAGAGAAGGGATAGGCTACCCACTCCAGTATTCTTGGGCTTCTCTGATGGCTCAGATGGTAAAGAATCTGCCTGCAATGCAGGAGCCAAGCGTTTGATCCCTGGGTTGGGAAGATCCCCTGGAGGAGGGCATGGCAACCTACTCCAGTATTCTTGCCTGGAGAATCCCCATGGGCAGAGGAGCCTGGCAGACTACAGTCCATGGGGTTGCAAAGAGTCAGACACGACTGAGCGACTAAGCACAGCACAGCACACTAGCTCTGTCACTTCCCCCTGTATGACTTTGGGCAAATTGCCAAAGCCTCAGTTTCCTCATCTCTAAGGTGGAGATGATAACATAACAATGCCTATCTGAAGGGGTGATGTGGATGAAATGAGAGGGGACAAAGTGTAGCAGGATGCCTGGCTCAAGACACACACAGTATTTGGAATGCAGTGGACCCCAGGGGTGGAAGTGTGCAGAGAATGAGTTGAGATGGTCCTTTGAGTAGTCCAAGATTCTAAGTCTATTAAGCTCCTCTCCTGTGGCCAGTTGGAGGCTGCATGTAGGGACAGGAAGTCATAAAGAAGGGGAAAATATCTGCCATCTCAGAACTGTTAAGTGGGGATTGAGTCCAAAAGAGCACCTGGCCATCAGAGAGAGCTGAACCCAACTCTAAATGCCAGGGCGATGAGGCCAAGATCAGAAAAGAAGAGGTCCCAACATGAGTGAGACTTGAAAAGAAAGCCTTGAAAAGAGGGATTGGCTAGATGGAGGAGGGGGTCTTTCATAGCTCCTTGGACATCCATCTTTTAGAGCAGGGGGTATGTGGCAGCCTCGCAGGAGACTGGGAGCTTCTTGATCATAGTGCCTGGCACTGGGAGGTGCTGGAGAGAGGTGGCCCAGATTGCTGTGTGGATAAGTAACTGGATGGAGGAGTTCCGGGAGCCAACACATCTGCTCAGAGCTGACCGTATGTTGGGGAGAGGAAGGAAATACCTTTACCCAGGGCGTGCCCTCTGTCTGTAAGCTTCTTGGCATCAAGGTCACATCTAAATTTCATGTTCCCTCTGTGGTTTTTCCTAACTTTTGAGGCAGGAAGACTCACCTGTGCTTGGGCATCCCACAATGCTCTTCTTTGCACCTCTATTTGGGCAGCATCACAGCTGGCTGCTCATTGCCCAGGCTCTGGCCACTGTGGGGCTCCTCCTCATATCTCATTTTTATGTCCCTGGTTCCTGGCCCAGCACCTGCTATTTCACTAAAACCTGGAAGGCCAGTCCAAGAAGGCGTGGGCCTCTTACCTGTGTGACTGAGGGGCTGTTGCACATCTCCCAGGAGATGACATGACTGACAGGCATTTGGGGAGCACCCTGAGGCAGCATGGGAGATGGACTGGTGGTGGTGCTGGTAGGGGAAGTAGTGGAGGCCCAGGGGGCTTTGTGGTGGCAGGGTCTGAAGAAGGGATGTGAGAAAGGAAGGAAGGAGGACTGGCTTGGCCCTGGAACAGGCCAATGAGCACATGGAGATGGAGTGGTAAGAAATGAATGCAAATGTTGCCATCTTGGTGGGAGGGGCTCAGAGGTATCTTGTGGGCATCAGTCAATGCAGACACCCCATCTGGCCTCTCTGCAGGAACAGGCACCAATGTCTGCTACATGGAGGAGCTCCGGAACGTGGTGAGTGTGGATGGGGACTCAGGCCAGATGTGCATCAACACAGAGTGGGGCGCCTTTGGGGACGATGGCTCTCTCGGCATGCTCAGCACCCATTTTGATGCCAATGTGGATCAGGCATCCATCAACCCTGGCAAGCAGAGGTATGGGTTGGGCCAGGCAGGTGGCCGGCACCAGTTGATATGGCTGGTGGCTGAGGCTGGGGCCTTAGTCCTGTGGGCATACACACACATTCATGCAGGTTTGAGAAGATGATCAGTGGCATGTACCTGGGAGAGATCGTCCGCCACATCCTCTTGCATCTGACTAGCCTTGGAGTTCTCTTCCGGGGCCAGGAGACCCAGCGCCTTCAGACCAGGGACATCTTCAAGACCAAGTTTCTCTCTGAGATTGAAAGGTGCTGAGACCTATATTATGTCCCTTCACCTCCCAAAGGGCTCTCTCCTGGGGTGAAATGCTGGTTGGAGGGAAGTCCACCCCAGAGGACAGAAAAGTCATGAGAGGGGCTGCTCATGCAGGACCCTGCCCCTCTGTTCCCTCCTGTTCCCAGTGATAGCCTGGCCCTGAGGCAGGTCCGAGCCATCCTGGAGGATCTGGGGCTGCCCCTGACCTCAGACGATGCTCTGATAGTCCTGGAGGTGTGCCAGGCTGTGTCCCAGAGGGCTGCCCAGCTTTGTGGGGCAGGCGTGGCTGCTGTGGTGGAGAAGATTCGTGAGAACCGGGGCCTGGAGGAGCTGACCATATCTGTGGGGGTCGATGGGACCCTCTATAAGCTGCACCCTCAGTGAGTCTGGGTGGTGGGCTGGGCAGGGGGGCCATGGCCAAGTGGGACTGGACTGACCTAGGCTCACGTTGGCCTCTCCCCCTCACAGCTTCTCCAGCCTGGTGGCAGCCACGGTGCAGGAGCTGGCCCCTCGCTGTGTGGTCACCTTTCTGCAGTCAGAGGATGGGTCTGGCAAAGGTGCAGCCCTGGTTACTGCTGTTGCCTGCCGCCTTGCCCAGAGGACCCGTGTCTGAAGAAGTCCCCAGCAACCAGCTCTGTTGGTCTAGGGCTGGGACCCTGTCTGTCCCCAAGCCAGGCCCAGACACCCAGGACTTTCCAGAATAGCCATGTGTGACCCCCCAGTGGGGAGAGCCCTAGCTCTCCCTGAGAGAAGTAGCACTTGGGTTAGCAATATATATATATAATTTATTTACATTCACGTCCGCTAAAATCCCTACGTGCCCTGGCGGCCGGGCAAGGCTGTGTACATAAGGCCAAATGTAAGTGCACGAATGCACTTAAAACAGAGTCAGGGCACAAACTTCACACCACAGGCCCCACATGGGGCACCTGCCAGCCCCAGGAATGGGCACACCATGGCACGCACACTCGCCATTGTCCAGCCCGGGACTCCCATTGCATATTCACATGCCCTGTTGGGCAGGGCTCCTCATGGCTGGGGGTGGAAGAGGGGCAACAGGGAGGAGCCGTTGGGTGTCCCTGGGTAGGTGGGAGAAGGGCAGCATGTGAGAGGCAGGTGTGGGCTGACACCGGGCATGAGAGACGTGAGCAGCCTCTGGGTGTACGGCATGAGATGTGTGTCGGGGGGGGACACAGGTGACAGGAGCACACAGGACATGCGAAGGCACATGGCCGTGTGGTGGTTGTGTGCCTGAATGCAGGGGCCGCCCCCGTTTAGCTGTGGCCTTCAATCACAAAGGCTTGGAGCTGAGCCCCTCAGATGTGCCCCTACCCAGCAGGCACGGAAATGTTTGCATAAGATCCAGCTCAGGCAGGAGCTCTGGGGCCACGTCCCGAGCCCATCGCGTGCATGCCTGCCCGTGTGTATGCGGCCCCCTGGCTGGGGCAGGAGGAGAGGTAACATCACACGCACAGACACACACACTGATGGGCTGGGCCCAGCCTGGGCTCCAGGTGCCATCCACCCTGGGACCCGGGGGCCCGGGCAGAGTCAGAGCAGGTGGCAGTGCCAGCCTGGCCAGGTAGGCCGTGGAGGGGAGGGAGTGCGGGCAGGATCTGAAAGGGTGAGTGATAGGGGACAGCGTCCGCCAGGAGGGGGCCTGTCCACGCAGCTCTCCCCGGTGGTGGGGAAGGGCCTTGTCTTGGCTTCTGCCTGTTCCTGGCGGGCGCCAAAGCTGGTGAGAGTGTAGGCGTTGTGGGCCTTGCTGGCCTCAGCACTCGGCCTCTGACACTGTGAAGAGACCGGCATCTGGCTGGCCCAGTCCGGCCACTGCTGCCGCCAGCTGGCTGAGGTTGCCGTTGGGGAAGTGCCGTGCCTCCCACAGGTTGAGGATCATGGCTGTGGGGCTGGGCTTGGAGGCAAAGAAGCTGAGATGGCTGCAGAAGGGAGGGGAGCGCATCAGCGGCCTGGCCTCACCGGGGGCTGCCGCCTCCGCCCTCCTAGACCACCCGAGGACAGGGCCTCCCTTTGGTCAGCCAAGAGGAAGCCCCAGCTGCTGGGGCTGACCCACAGGCCCCACCGTGCATCTTGTCCACCCACCCCCGCCACCCCACATCCCTGCCCAAGCTGGGCTGCAGGTGGCTTTCACAACCCCTCCCTGCCCACCTCCCACCCACCTGTCCAGGTGGAGTTTCTGGGCCAGAGTCCGCCAGTCAGCACCCCGACTGCAGGGCGGGTCCAAGCTGGTAATGATCTTCTGCCGAATGAGGAAGGGGATCTTGAAGGCACTGGGGCCCACTAGGGCTGGGACCCCCCCTTCACTCTCCAGGACCAGCAGCTCAGCAAATCTCGTGTCCTGGGAGCGAGGAAGGATGGAGGTACCTGTTAGAACTTGCCCAGCCCACTGTTCCTCGTGCTGGTTGCGGGGGTGACACTTGGATCACCCCAGGGCACACATGGGCACTGTTGCTTCTGGACACCCACCATGGGCCAGGTTCCTGCTCCCTGGAGTGTGGAGGTGCAGCGACCTGCCCATAGTCACACAGCCAGTAAGGGGAGGAGCCTCTGACCCCATTCGACTCTCCTCTCCACTCCTCCCTAGTCAACCCTGCCAGCCTCTGCAGACCACTCTGAGCTCCTTGCTCTCTTTGCCCTGTCTCTACCCTCCACACTGCTTCCTCACTGTTGCCTCATCTATCTCGCACTCATCCTTTCGAGCCCCAAACAAGCCCCTCCTCTCAGGGAAGTCCTCCAGGGCCTCCAGACCAGCTCTGTCTCCCCTTCCCGTCCTGTGGTTTCCATACCCTCTTCCACCCCCTCCCCAAGCCCCACAGTCTCTGTCTACCTCTGTCTACATGTGCATCTACACCTCCCTCCTTGGGACACTTGGAGGAAGCTGCCACCAGTTTCTAGGATGTGGGCTTGGGGGCTGGGTAGGCCAACAGCAGGGAGCAGGTTATGCGGTGCAGCCCACCTTGGTGATGTTGAAGTTGACATTGAAGCTCTGCCCATCGCCCTCCACCTGCCACACCCACACCTTGCAGGCCAGGTCGCTGGTGCTGGGGCTGACACGCTCCAGGGTGAAAGTGCAGTGCAGGTATGGCTGTGTGCCATTCCAGATGTGATAAAAGGGGATCTCCTGGGGGTGAGAGGGGTTACAGAGAGTTGGTGTCAGTGGAGCTGGGTGTGGGTGAGCCTGGCTCCAAGCACCCTGAGTGTCCTCACCTGGTAGCTGACGAGGAGCTTGCTCTTCCACAGGGAGCTGGGCACATCGTGGATGGACAAGCGCAGGTTGTGGTAGCTGTCCTTGAAGTGCAGGACGCGGGGCTCCTGGATCAGCTGTCCTCCCAGCTGTTTCTCCAGCTGTACCACCTCCTGTAGTGCCCCGGGTGTCAGCCAAGCCCATGGGGGCACCCTCTCTACTGCCCCCCTCCCAGGGCTAGGCTTGGTCAGCCCTCTGGGCCAGCCTCCATGTGGCAGGTACCTTGAGTGCATCGTGGGTGTCGTGCAGGCAGTAGACTCGGATATTGTACTCGAGGGAGGTGCAAGCCACTGGGGCGAACAGAAGCAGCTTGAGGCGCTTGGCGGCAGCCACGCTGAGGGCCTCTCCCACCAGGGCAAAGCGGCCCAGCTGCTCCGTGAAGACGTAGCAGGCGCCGGCCTCTAGCTGGCAGTAGTAGAGGTGACAGGGCGCCTCCTCACCCAGGTGTAGCACATCCTGTGGGCAGGGCCCGACGGGTCAGCTGGCAGACAGCTGCAGCTCTGAGGACCCGACGACAGGTCAGCTTGTGGCCAGCTACCTCTCTAAGAAGTGGCCAGAGACTAGGGAGGGTGCGGGGCCCCGGGGCCCAGGCAGGAAGGCGGACTCTGCTCTGAGCCCGGAGGATGGGGGAGGCTTTGGGCTCACCTCCCAGCTGCCTTCGCAGGACTGCTTTTTGAGGCGCAGGCTCCAGCTCTCGGGGCTGGGCTCCCCACAGTGGTCCATGGTGAGGATGACAGGCCGCGTGAGCAGGACTCCGGGGGGCCCACAGCTAACGATGGGACTCAGCAGGGTCTGACAGCCAGCTAGGGGCAACCTCAAGTGGGGAAATATGGGTAGGAAGGGAAAGGTGTCAGGGGGACCATCTTGAGTCTGGGGAGGGGGCTGCAGAATTGGGTGGCACTTAGGGACACCCCCCTTCTCCTGCCCTCCCTTGGGCCAGGCCAGAGCAGGCCCCACCTTAGTGGGAGGAGGGCAGGGGCACCAAGGTGACAGCAGGTAGGCCAGGACCCGCCCAGCCCCATCAGCAGCGCCCAGGCCCACACCTCACATCTTCCGGCTTGTGCAGTGTGAGGTAAATTTCGTAGATCTTTCCTCGGGGTATGGCGTCCGGGGGGATGAGGAGGCTGATGCCTGTGATAGAGGGGGGCCCAGGGCTTACCAGGGCTGCAGAGACACCAAGTGCCCCACTCTGAGCCTCCCTCTGACGACTGACTGGTGCCAGCCTGGCCTGGGAACAGAGGTGCCACTGGGACTGCCAGGCTGGCCAGTGGGCACAAAGCTGAGGGAACTCATGTGGGCAATGCATGCCTAGTTAGCCTAGGCACAGAAATTTCTAGATGCTGTACCTCCCTCCCTCATCACCCACTTGAAGCCTGCCCCGCCTCCAGAATAAGTCCAGCCCCTAACAGTTAAGGCCCTGGGCCCTGTGCCTGGCCTGCCCTGCACACTTGCTGTTCTGAAGCCACCCCCCTACCTGTGCCTCTGGGTGCTCCATCCTCCGGGCCTCCCCGAGCTCCTCTCCTCTCCCTCAGCTCAGCCACTTCTGGGCAGGTGCCTCAGCTCTGTTGCTCTGTGCTGGGCAGCAGCCCCCTGTGGGTGGGGCTGGGCCCTTTAACAATCCTGCCCGCTTTGGCAGCCCTGCCTAGTTTGGGTGCCATTGCACACGTGTCCTGTCTGGCTGATTCACCTTGGTCCCAGTGTCTAAAGGGGCAGCATCTGAAAGCATCTTCTGGGGCCCAGGAGGGAGAGCGAAGCCAGAAGTGGCGGATTTGTGGCTCCTGCCCCCTTCATGCTCCTGTGCTGCCTCCTGGTATGGCTGCCAGGGTGGCGACAGTCTGAGCGTGAGTGCTCTGTGGTGGGGTATGCTCAGTCGGGTACCTATTCAGCAAATGCAAATGCTGAGGGAAAACCATGAGCCCTGCTCTCATGGAGTGCCCAGCCCGCAGGGAAACAGGTAAGTGGACGGCAGCAAAGGGTGCTGGGTGTTGGGCGAGAGCAGAGGTGCATGGCCCCCCTGGCCACCACCCCGCTGGGAAGTGAGGGGCGGATGGTCACTGAGCACCCACTGGGTGCCTGCCCTTTTCTAAGATCTTGACAAGGACCATCTCCTAGTAGCCACCCTGAAGGAGACCATGAAGCAGAGAGAGAGAGAGAGGGAGAGCTGTCAGACCAGAAGGGGAAGTAACAGGCCAGTGGATGGGGGCAGAGAGGCCGTGTGTGCAAAGGGCAGCCTAGTGTATTTGGGTTTATGAAAGCATACTGAGGCCACCAAGTGCAGGAGAAGTGTGAGGGGAGGGCAGGCCCCAGGGGATGGGTCCTTGTGGTTCTGTCCGAGGGCTTTGAGGGGGAAAGCGGAAACTCCAGAAAGGGACAAGGTCGAGTCTGGCCCCTGTGAGTAAATGCTTGCAGCTGTGAACCAGACGAGAGGCAGGTGTGGTAGCCTAGGCCAGGAGAGGCCGCAGGAAAGACAAGCAGAAGGCAGGCACAGTGGAGGAGAAAGAAGGATGCAATTGGGGCATGAATGGAGCAGGGGTGGAGGTGAAGGGGGAAAAGTGAAGAAGAGCAGGAGGTCAAGGTGACTCCCAGATTGTCTTGAGCCACTTGGCTGCACTGTCCCTGAGGTAGGGAACACGGGGAGGGAGGAGGTTCTGGGGGAAGGTGGGAGACGGTACTGTTTTAGGCACGAGAAACCTGAGGTGCTGTGAGACATACAGATGGAGCTGCCCAGGATGCAGCTGGATGTGTGATTCTGTCACCCAGGAGAACCACAGCTGGGGACGGAGGAGTGGGCATAATCTACACAGACATGGCAACTGAGGCAGTGGAGTGGGTGGGATCAGCCGGGGAGAGGGCCCCAGGAGGGGGCTCTGAGGAACACCTGCATTTAGGGAGCAGGCTCCAAAAGCAGCTGGAGGGGGACGAGGAGGTCTGGGCCATGCAGGGTCACAAAAACTGAGGGAATAGAGGATGTCAGGGTGGGAGTGGGCAGTCACACCAGGCAATGTGGCTCTTTCTCAGACGATGTCCTAGGGGTTTCCATGAGGTGCTGGGTGGAAAAGCCCCTGTTCGGATGTTTTTCCTCTGCTCTCTCTCTCCTAGTTCCCCCAGCTCCCTGGGGCCTAGGGCCCAGCACACACAGGCTGAATGGCTGTGTAGATGAATGGACAGTAGTCCTGCATCCTTGGGCAACAGAGGGAGACAGCTCTGGCCTCAGTCTTAGTGCCAGCCCCAAAGACTGGATCCTCTCCAGTACTCTGTCCTCTTCCCTTGCTGGGCTGGCCCCACTCTCAGGGTGAGGCTGACAGGCACTGGAGGAACGTCAAGGCTGTCCCGTCCTCCTCCAGGAGGGACTCATGCTAGTCTTGCCTCTGAGCTCCCTGGGGGGGTTACCCACCTGTATTAGGGATCATCAGCCGGCCCCCGAGGAAGTTGAAGGTCCCATAGGCCATGTTGCTGGTGCCGCGGGGCAGGGAGCGGAAGTAGTTCTGGGTGGAGAGGCGGGAGACAAAGTCCTCTGCCTCGGAGGTGGGCGAGCTGTGGTGCAGCGTGTGGCGGCCGCTGCCAAGTGGGCTGAGCAGGTGCCCGTTGGTGAGCTGGAACTTGGGGCTGGGCCCATCTTGCCGGGGACACAGACTACCCTGGTAGGTGGTGGTGGTGGTGCTGAGGTCTGGCTGGATGGTGAGCAGATGGGGACTGTCTGCAAGGATCAAGATGGACTCAGAGAGTGGCACAGGGGCTGGGGGCAGCCCTGTGTGAGTGACTCTTGGCTTGGAGGCCCCAGCACGAGTGCGGGGGGCAGGGGCAACTCACCTGCTTTGCTGGGCTTGATGCTGACGGGCTGGAAGCCTGAGGTGAGGATGGACGAGTCGGCCACGTCCGAGTCCAGTCCCTCCTTCTTGCGGCAGTACACAAGAATGAGGATGAGCAGCAGCAAGAGGAGGCACACGGCCACGGCTATGAGGCCCACATAGAGGGCCACGTCCTCTGGGCCGGAAGCAGCTGTGGGAGAGAGTGCAGCCTTGAGACGGGTAGGGGGCAGGAGGCCAGGAAGGAGAGGTCAGCAGTCTATACCCCAGGGGGATGAGGCCTCCTCTCCTTGGGCATCAGTGCCAGGGGGTGGTGGGATGCTGGCAGCAAGGGGCATGAAACATTAGCGCGCATGCATTCCGGTCCTGCATCTGCCACCACCTCTCGCCGGCTCAATTCATACTGAAGTTGCTGCTGATGGAGAATGGAGGTGGAGAAGAGCCACTTCCCTGGGTGGCCTGGAGCCCGGCTAAACCGGCTCTTCTCGGGCCATGGGGCCAGGGGCAGCTGAGACTGAGGGTGAGCTCCTAGGATCCCTAAAGCAGGGAATCTGCTTTCTGGGGCAGGGGGTCTGGGTGGGGGATTCTGCCAATCTGATTCCTGGCAAATCCCTGAGCCAGGAGCTGGGATGCTGGTCTCTTTTCCTCTCCTGCCTCCCCCAGGCCTGGGGCAGGGCTGAGGAGAGAGTGATCGACTGCCCGGAGGAGGCGATATTGATTTTAGAAGGGTTTTGCATAATGGAAGAAATGTCCATCAGAAAGGAACTGACACAGATAATTAGGTTTATAATTGAAAGAATGGGGGAGGGTGTGTTCTAGAGAAAAAAAA
Source organism: Antilocapra americana (assembly GCA_007570785.1). Classification (NCBI taxonomy): domain Eukaryota; kingdom Metazoa; phylum Chordata; class Mammalia; order Artiodactyla; family Antilocapridae; genus Antilocapra; species Antilocapra americana. The sequence continues at coordinate 12,000,969 of ML661896.1, forward strand.
AATCCAACAGAGATCTTTAATTGTTAGTTATGGCCTTGTAATTAACAGGCCTCACAAGCCTGGTGTCCCCACAGGACTTGTATGTGCACTTGGGGAATGGGGCAGAGGTAAAACTGTAGGAGAGGACAGGAAGGGGTTTGGGAGACCATCCCAGAGGCTCGGGGTGCATGGTAAAACCACCGATGTATGCAAGTCTTAGGGCAGGTGTGGGAAGCACTGGGGTGTATGTGGGCACATGCTGGGTGTGTTAGGGATGGGGGATCCCCCAAAGGTTCTGAGCTTTGAATAGAAGGTGCAGCCTATGGCAGGGGACTAACTCCCTGAGCCATCACCACCCCGGGGCAGGGCAGGGCCAGTCCTGGCAAACTCAAGAGGGCTCCTGGGTGGAGAGGACTCACTGTGCACACAGAGGTCGCTGGTACAATTGCGGGTATCCAGGTCAGCTCCTTGGCACTCCTCGCCTCCATTGCGGGGCGCGGGGTCTGAGCACTCACGGCTCCGCCAGTGGGTACAGTCAAGCCCACAGGCTGACCACTTGCTCCATGGGCTCCAGCTGCCATCCACTAGACACGAGACAGACACAGACAGAGAGGAGATGGCATGGTCAGCCCAGAGAGCTATAGCCCAGGCTGTCTGCCAGCGTGGCCCTGCTGGGCAGCCGGACCTGGTGCAATGCCAGGGCCAGGGCCAAGCCTGCCAGTCTGCAAGCCCTCTGGTGTCCAGTGGGCCTGGATGACACATGCTAATGACAGGAGGCACAATGACACTGGGCCTGCTCGTCTCTCCCTTCACCAGGGGCCGTCCTGGCCCTGGGGCAGTGAGGGCCCTCGGTCGCACAATGACCCCTTGATCCCAGGCGCAGGTGGCCCTGCAGTACCAGGCTGGGCCCTGCCCCACAGGGACTGTCCCTGTCCTGATGGCACCTCAGACCCTGTGACTCCGCCCCTCTGCTGAGGCTGAGCCTGCACACAGACTGAGCCCTGTCTCCGATCGCACTGAACCCCATCCTGGCCTTGGACTGGGCCTGGCCCTGAGTGCGGGTGGGTGGGATGGAGCCAATGGGGAGCAGGCTGGTGGGCACGATGGAGCCAGGGCACGGAGATGGCGTGGTGAAGAGCGATGCGGGAGGTGGCGGCCGCTGGTACCTGGGCACAGGGTGGCGCAGGCTGTTTTCTGGACATTCTGCCCCTCACAGAAGGCGCCCCCGTTGAGAGGCGCCGGGTTGGTGCAGCTCCGGCTCCTTTTCTGCCAGCCGCGCCCACAGCTGGCGCTGCAGACAGACCACTCAGTCCACGTCGACCACCCACCGTTCACTGGCCGGACAGAGAAGGACTGGGTCAGGGAGCGGGGGCTTCCATGGACACGCTGGCCCAGGGGCCAAAGCAGGAGGACAGAGGGGCTGTGAGCTGGAAGTGGGCAGGCTGCAGCTGGGCTCAGAGGAAAGCCCTGGAGGGGAGGCCACACTTCTGCCCCCTGGGGCCTGGCAGCACCTGCTCCACAACCCCTTTCCTGGTGGGCACTGCAGGCGCTCAGGACAGCCAGCCCTAGCTGCAGCTCCCACATGCTCCTCCAACCCAAACCCCAGCCTTTTATGGGATAACTCCCGCACCCCTCCTTCTTTCTGCTCTTGGGGGTGCCCAGGTCACTCTACTTCCACCCTGGGGTCTGTGGCTTTTCTAGACTTCCTTCTTGCCCCTTCATCATCTCCTCCTGCACCGCAGGTAAGCCAAGGGATGATCCAGCCACCAATAACACCTCTGTCCAGACAGGCCCCTCAGCTCCTCAACAGCCATGGCTAGTCCTTCCCCATCCTTCCCCGTCAGGCCACAAGTCGGTTGGCCTGGTCCTGGCTCTGCAGGGAGCCAACCACGTGTGGTTGCTGCAAAGGCACCCCAGTGCCTCTCTTATGCCTAGAGCCCTTCCACCCCGCCAGCACCGGGGCCCACCATAGACGATGACAGCGGCGGAGGCGCTGCGGCGGCGAGCCACGATGTTCTTGGCCACGCAGGTGTAGTTGGCTGTGTCTGCCAGGCGGGCCTGTCGCACCACCAGGCTGTGTTCCCGTGTGATGTACACGTTGGGGTCCATGGATGGGTCTACCAGGTCCTCGTTCCGGAGCCACTCCACCTAGGGGAGGGAACCATGCCACTGCACCGCCTGACTGCGCTGGCCCTGCCTGGAGCAAGCATGGCCCCTGGGTGGAGGGGATCAGCCTGGAGGGCTGGGCAGGGCTGGGCTAAGACCTGGGAGCACTGCCCACCTGGAGCGGCACAGAGCCCTGCTCACCTCGGCTGGGGGGATACCCTCTGGTGGGCGGCAGGGCAGCACGATGCCCTGCTCCAGCGACACCTCCTTGGCCAGTGGCTCCTGTTCAAAGTTCTTCCGCAAATCTGGGGGCAGAACAGAAGCGTCCCCCTGGCTGAGTGCCTCACGCTGGATCAGCCTGGCTGAACCTGTCTGCTGGTTCTGCAGGGACCAAGGCACAGGCCAAGAAGAAGCATTCAGTGCCCGGGGGGAATGTGGGGGTGGCTGGGCGGCATCCGTAGGCACTCCCTCCAGCTGTCAAGGCAGGACCTGAGGATTTCTGACGGGACCTCCTCCTGGGTGACACCCTGAGGCCCCTCTGCCCCGGACTCACAGGCAATGCGGATGTAGGCCTTCTGACTCTTGGTGGTGCCCGAGGAGCTCCACGCCACGCACTGGCACCAGAACTCCTCCAGCCCGAACACCTTCTCCACCTGCTGCCTCGACACATTGATGCGGACCTCCATGGCGGGCAGTCCTGAGAGGAGAGGGACGGGGAGCAAGGGCCGTGTCTCCCGCATGGTCCGCACTGTCCAGTCCCCTGCGGGATCCCTGCACCACCACAGACACTCCCTCTGCTGAGCAGGAGAGCGGTCGGACGCTGGGGGCAGTCTTCTGCCTGGAGAAAGGGCTCCCGGGGAAGTCCCTTTGTATCTCCTGAAAGTCAGGAGCGGGTACTTGGTCACCCAAGGCCTATCTCCCTGGAGTCAAAAAAAGTCAGGAAAGGGGGTTTTCTGCTATTTTAGAGACAAAGTCATGGAGGAACTTGGGACAATGGAGGCTGACCTCTAAAGGACTCCAGGCAGAAGGGGTGAGGCAGATAGGCCAGCCCTGGGGGCCTTTGTGGGTAAAAACAAAAGATAAGGAGGGATCTAGAGCTTCCCCGGTAGCTCAGACAGTAAAGGATCTGCCTGCAATGCTAGAGGCCTGGGTTTGATTCCTGGGTCAGCAAGATCCTCTGGAGAAGGAAATGGCTACCCACTCCAGTATTCTTGCCTGGAGAATCCCATGGACAGAGGAGCCTGGTGGGCTACAATGAGTGACTAACACTTTCACTTTCACAGAGTTATCTGGCTGACTCCTGGGGTTAGTAGGTAGATCCCGAAGTGTGATGATATAATAACAGCTATTAACAAGATAATGACAGTGATTATGTAGTATGATAATAGACCCCTGGGGCTTAGACAGGGTTTCCCTGCTTGCTGGTTTCTCTTCTCCAATCTCCTCCCTTGGAGGTATTTGCTCCCATTCTGTGGATGAGGAAACAGAGACTCAGAGAGGCAGTGACTTGCCAGAGGCACCCAGGGCTGCCTGCTGTCTGAGTCCAGAATGTGTTCAGGGTTCACTAGGGTTGGGGGTAATGGGGTGCCCCTGGATCCAGGAGAAACACTGGTGAGGGGGAGAAACAGCCCACAGAGGGGAAGCTGGCCTGTGATGGGTGCCCAGGACCTTCTTTATCCTGCATGGACTGGGTCCAAAGGATCCCTTCTCAAAGGTGGACACAATACGCATCCCCCACACATCTGCCACACCCAGAACTAGGTGTGGGGTGTCTAGGGAGGGTCCAGACTTCTGAGGACCCAGGAGGGAGGGGGAACCCCAGCCCTCCTCCAGCCCCCTGGCCCTCAGCTGAAACCTGTGTCCCCAGGAGTGAGAAAAGATTGTTTCCAATTTCTCCTCCTCCTGACCCCAATTTCCCTCGGGTCACTGGCTTATCAGAAAGAGAGAGAGAGGCTGATGCTTCCATTGTTAACAGAGAAATTCAATTAGGGCTGCCTTGCAGGAGGAGCAGCGGCCCAGCTGAGCAGGCAAGCCAGGAGGCTGTTTTCTGTCTTAATTTCTCTAATGTGTCTTTTCCTGACCCCTGCCCAGACCCCTCCTCATGAGTCTCTCCCACACAGGTTCCCAGATTCTTCTATCACTCATCCTTGTCCCTTTACACCGTGAGTTCCCACAGGAGATGGGGGGTCACCTCTGGCTGAGATCACTGTCACTGGAGATCCCTCCATTCTGGGCCCTGCCTGCCCCATACTTTAAGGCACTGGATGTGAACATCCTCAGGGATGGGGTGAGGGCTGAGAGGTGAGAAGGGGTCCCTCCCAGGGTCTGTGTATAGGAGAGAGGCCCTGGGCACCAGCTATCTGTCAAGCATCTGAGAAGGAGCTGTGCACCTACTCGGGGGTAGAGACAGGATCCTCCCTCTCAGCCTCTGAGGTTAGTGGTGGGAGACTTGCAGAACTTTCTGAACCAGGTGCTTTTCCTCTCTTGGGTGGACATGTCTATGGATGGACTGCTCCGTCCCCCAGCGTGGTGGGGGGAGCTCACGCACCACCCAGGCAGCTTAGCTCGGGGAGAACAGTACTAAATTTAAAGTGCTCCTATTTCTTCCTCCCTGTCTCCTCCCCCTTCTGTCCTGCCACCTCCTCCTCTCCTTGCTGCCACAAATGAGGGCCAAGTTTGTCCAAGAGCTCTAGATCCAGGCAGCGCTCTTGAGCCCCACAAGCTCTGGGGGTGGGGGAGACCCAAGCCGGCTGGCCCTTGAAGTGAGGGGCTGCGCCCTCCCAGCTGCAGATTGCCAAGCAGCCGGGCTCCTGGGAGCAGTTTCTGGGCATGGCTGTGTCTGCACCTGCCTGGTAAATAGGAGCAGATGCCAGCCTGGCGGAGGGCGGGAGGAAGGTGAGGGTCCCTGCTGGCCCGGGCCGGGGAGCATGTCGGTGTGTGCAGGTGTGTGAGGGCTTGGGTATGTGGGGAGCCCCTGGTGTGTGCATGCTGAGTGTTTCTGGGAGGTGGAGGGGTGGGGGTGGGGGGCTCTGAGGCCAAGCGAGCACGTAGGGTATCTTCTTACCAAACTGCTTTTCATAATCAGTTGGTTTGTTTAACACACAATAAATTATACTCCTAGACCAGAGTCCAGTACTTGGTAAATTTCCAACTTTTACACTATCAGTGGGTTTGGGTTTAAGAGTTTTCAGGCTTTGGTCCCTTCCCCCTGGTCCCCTGGATGGGGAATGGGGGCAAGCAAAAGGGAGAGCAGATAATCTCTCCTGGGGTGTCCACTCAGCCATCCCCACCCCCATTCAGGGCTCCAGATTTGGGCTGACCTCTGCCTCTGTCATGCCTGCACATGCACATGGCAGGTACTCCGTTGACACCTGAGGACTGCAAGAAGGCTGCTGCCAGCAGCGCGTGTGTGTAAGGCCAGGACAAGGCAGGCTCAAGGACTTGGCTGGGGGCTCATGCTGAAAACCAGCCCCACTGACCCTGCTAGGGTAGGGTGGCGTGTGACTTCTGTGGACCAAAAGATCTGTTTGGAGCTCTGGATGAGTCAAAGCATCTGCAACACGACAGACTGGCTCTGAGGACTAAATCACATGCTGCCCAGACTCAGGGCTTGTCTGCTCACACCTGCGTTCTTGTGCAAGCTTCCACGTTCACCAGGGCAGGGCCCCGTCCCCTGGCCTCCCTCTGCCCAACTCTACCTCCCACAGCTCAATGTGGCTGCAGCTTCCTTGTCCCACTGACCAACCCCTCCACCCCACTTCTGTTGCCCCAGGCCTGGGCCTCTGGCCAGCCTGCTGTGTCCTGCATTTGTCCTTTGACCTGCTACTCATTCCAGGTGATTTTCAGACTGGGAATGGATGGCAGCCCTCACTCCAGAATTCCTTTCTGGGCTGCCTGGTTTCTTCTGCCTGGACCATGGGCCACTGCTCTGGGCCTTGGTCTCCTGCCTGCTCTTGGCATCACTGTGAGTTGTTCTGGGTGCCCCCTGCTGGCCCTATGACTCAGACATCACTCAAGTGGCCATACCTGGCACAGGGTCCGTGTGCTGTGTGTCTCAGGCTGGCTTAGCCTTGGTGGGAAGGGGCTCTGGGCTTAACCTGAGGACTCAGCATGCCCTGGGGGCTCCATGGAGCATCAAGGTGAAGTGAAGTCACCCAGTTTTGTCCAACTCTTTGCAACCCCATAGACTATAGCTCGCCAGACTCCTCTGTCCATAGAATTTTCCAGGCAAGAATATTGGAGTGGGTAGCTGTTCCCTAGGAGAAGGAAATGGAAACCCACTCCAGTATTCTTGCCTGGAGAATCCCAGGGACAGAGGAGCCTGGTGGCTGCCATCTATGCGGTCGCATAGAGTCGGACACGACTGAAGTAACTTAGCAGCAGCTGTTACCTTCTCCAAGGGATCTTCTGGACCCAGAGATCAAACCCAGGTCTCCCCCATTGCAGGCAGATTCTTTACTGTTTGAGCCACCAGGGACGCCCCTTCAAGGCAAAGGGGGCTGGAAATGAGCTTAACTGGGGTCCAATTAGTGAGGAGGAGAGACTGTTGTCAGCTCCACCAGGCCTATTCTCAGAACACAGGTTCCCAAACAAAGGCTCTCTGGCCCCATCCCCAGGGCTGGAGGAGGGAAATGAAGGGGCCCACAGAAGGGGCACTTCTTGGGTCTGCCTCTCCTGTCAGCCCTCCACCCGGGCTCTGAGCGTCACCCACAGCACCGGTCATGTCACTCGGTAGCTTGAAATCCCACAGCACTGTGACCTCACTCCAGAGCTGAATGGTTGAGGCTCCTGGGTGGCCCCAGTGCCCCCGGGGCCCACTCCACCCCCTCCCTGCTGAGCCCTGACACGCCTATCTGCCTCCAGGCCTTTGCTGGTGCTGTATCCTTTCCTGGGTCGCCTGGGACACCCTTCCCCTCTTCTTGCCCTGACCAGGGTTTCACGTCTCTGCCCTGAAGAGCCTACCCCAGGCAGCCCCAGCTCTCAGGACTCATGGAGAGGTCGCCGTGCCGCGCACCCTCTCTGCCGGGTTGGATCTCTAGCTGGGGAGTGGCCGCTCAGGGAGTGAGTGCACCAACAAACCATCACGGAATCGAGGTCTGTGAGCTCTTCTGTCGTCTGGGACCCACTCTTTCCAAACCTTTCTCTGCTGGCACCACTCACCAGGCAACCAACCCTTCAGATGGAGCAGCCAGGACCTGCCCCACCATCCACAGCTCCCGGGGATATTTTGGTGGGGAGGCTTCTCTTTTACTTCCCCACCAAGCGATGAAGTCTGGTGAAGGTAGGCCTCCCAGAGATAGGGGGTCCTGCCCGCACAAAGCTGGTTCGTTTCACCCTGGCCTCTGCTCTCAGGTGGGTAGCAGGGCCCCCTCTCTGAGCCTCCACTGCCCCGGCGGCTGAGACGCCACCCCCTCACGTCCCCCTTCCCTCGCTCCTTTCTGGCCTCACCGCTGCTCCCGTCCGTGCTGCGCTCAATCACGTGGTCCACCTGGCGCACCCACTCCCCGTTGCACTTGAAGAAGATCTGTGTGGCGGGTGTGGCCTTGCACACCAGCAGCACCGGCTTGTTCTTGACTATGTACACGTCCTCGGGCTCCACCAGGAAGTGGGGAAGCAGGTCCGGGTTGGAGCCGGGCACTGGGTTGGGCACCGGGTTGGCCATCGTGGCACTCTGCTGGGCACCTGTGGCAGGAGCAAACAGGGCTGGTGAGTCGGGGGGTGGGCTCTGCTGGACTCGCGGGCCCTCCTGGGGCCACCTGCCCGCTCCAGGGCCAGGCCATGAGGAGACACCTGCAGGGCCAGGCTCTGCCGCTTCCAGTCCAGTGACCTGGGCGGCTCAAGTGGGCGCCTCACCAACCCTCAGCGCAAAATGGGAGAAGCAGCAGCCCTCCCCACCTCCCTGAGCCCCCCACCCCCCGCCCGACTTATGAAGACCTGCGGAGACCTGAAAGGAGACAAAGGTGGAAGGGCCAGCATGTGATATTGTCAGGGCTCATTACTCCCCCGGTAGAAGTTCAGGGATCTGGGGAGGTGCCAGGGGAGAGCTGGAGGAGGCAGAGGGCCCTGGCAGCCAGGGGTTAGGGGTCAGGAATCCCTTTCTCTGGTGCCTGGGCTGCCTGGGGGGTTGCTTCTGGCTTGCTCCCCATTCCTGGCCCCTGACTTGGTGGGAGCTGAGAAAATAGCCAGTGAATGAAATGGGGGGAGGCTGTGGCAGGTTCGGATGTGAAGGGGTGCTGGTGGCAGTACTACAGGTGAGGCCCCTGTAGTGGGGAGGGGCGAATCGGGGTGAGCCTGGGCTGCTGGGTGGGTGGGGCTCAGGCAGGGTGGGAGCCAGCAGGGCGTGTCTGGGAGGCTGAGGGGCCCCGGGCCCAGTCTCACTCTTTAAGGAGACCTGAACATGGGTTTCCTTCTAATTTTAACTGAAAACCACAGCTATCCCACAAGTCATTTGCTGCTAATTACACAGGTAATTGGCTCTGAGGCTTTGGTGGAGCTAAAACCCTCAGCAGTCTGCTCTCCTCCCAGAAGGACTCGGGGAGGGTGAGGAGGCATCGGAGGCAGAGTAGGAGCACCCTCAGCCTCCACACCCACCAGACAGGCCCCCTGACGGCAGGCCTCTCTCGGGGCTGCAGTCACATTCCCAACCAACAGGGGCCTCTGGGCATATGGAAGGAAATGCTTGGACTTTAGAGACCCTGCTAGGGTGACCTTGGGTGAGTTACCCCTTCTGTGGAGGTCGTGACTGCCCACTGCAGGTCTGCAGGTGCCTCCAGCAGTGGCTTCCCAGCTCCACTGCCCTCCTCACCCCCAGCCCAAAACCCACGGAGGGCTTCTAATGGGAGGCCTGGCTCTTTGGGCCCAGGGGACATCCACACTGCCCTTTCTCTCTTGCTGGCAAAGGGACCCTCTCTTTCCAACGAGGGAGTCTGTCCCCTCCACTTAAGACTATGATTTTGTGGAGGGGATCTATGCCTGGTTTGCAGGCACCGAGGGGGTGAGCTGGGAAAGACTGCAGAGGCTGAGAAACTGCTGTGACTTCAGGTGACCCCCTCTCCCCCCAACCCCAGGCTGTTTCTCTGCCTGCAAAGTGGGGTGTGTATGTGTGTTAGTCACTCAGTCATGTCCGACTCTGACCCCATGGACTATAGTCCACCAGACTCCTTTGTCCATGGGATTCTCCAGGCAAGAACACTGGAGTGGGTTGCTATGCCTTCCTCTAGGGGATCTTCCTGACCTAGGGATTGAACCTGGATCTCCTGCACTGCAGGCCGATTGTTTACCATTTGAGCCACCAGCAAAGTGGGGAATGGTACCCAATTCTTTGGGCTCTCGTGAGGGGGAAAAGGACAAAGGCACAGTGCTTGGGTGATGTCAGCTGCTATCTGCACCCAGAACTTTTACATGACAGTGGCAAAGGGCTCCAGCTCCCTCCCAGCAATCTCTTCAGGGACGAGGGCTGATGAGGAAACTGAGGCACAGAGCTTGCCCCCAGTGTCTGCAGCAATGGGCTCATCCACCCCTATCCCCAGCTTGGCCCCATGCCTCCGTGCACTTCGTGCTACACTGGAATGAAGGCTAAGCTGCCTGGAACCACATTTGCAGTTGGGAAGACAAGCTCCCCTGGTCCCACCCCACCCACTCCTGAACAGCCTCCATGGGGCTCGACCAGTCTGCAGGTGTGTTTTAGGGTGAGGACGGTGGGGGATGCTGGCAAACGGGAGGAGCCCTCCAGATACCTTACAGATGTGGAGTCTGAGGCCTGAGGGAGAAGCCACTTACCCTGTCCCCCAGTTTCAACCCTGGGCTCTGGGGGGCCACATCCTGATCCTTTGATGTGACATTCACTTGTCACTCAGCAGCCCTGACCCAGGCAGCGGGCTCGGCCAGGGCGAGGCTGAGTTGCACTTGGGTTTCCCAAGGTCTGGAGGGTGAATAGGAGGAGGGACCCCCAAGGAGGGGTGCTATAGCTCAGGAGCCTCTCTAGATGCCTCCTGGGGAAGCCATAGCATCTCTGCAGACCCCAGGGCCACACAGAGCAGAGCCCATGGAGGTGGGGGCAGGCACCACAGGCTCCAGATGAGACCTGAGCAGCAGCTTCCAGGCCTGCCCACGCCCCGCCTTGCACAGGCTCTATGTGATGGCCCAGGTCTGCCTACTGGCTCAGGGCTGGGTGGGCAGGGGTCCTAGCTGGGGGCGTGGGCATAGAGAAGGCACGTGGCCCCCATCTTCCCTATCGATCACTGCACCAAACACTGCTCACGTCAGCCGCCCGCTGAACCCAGCACAATCCCTCATGTCTGCTTTTAACTGCTAATGAAAAATAAATGTACTGTGACCAATAAGGGACATAGCTCACTTCTCCCGGACCTCCGCCATGCCACGTGGGCACGGTCTTCCCTCCCCATCCCCCGGTGGGGCATTTATTGGGTGGACCCAGGGGCCCCCTCTAGGCTGCATTATGCCCTCTGACAAGGACACTGTAAGGCCATGGGCGGGGGTAAATTCAGCCCTTCTTGGGGCTGCTGGAAGCTTCCTGTGTGGTCAGAGCTGGTTTCCCCTCTATCTGGCCTCAGAGCACCCTACATGACCTCCACCCTTGTGGTCACTACTTGTGATCTGCCTTCCCCCGTCACCATCCCAGTTAGGTCTCTCGCCTGGACTAAGCCCAGTAAGAGCCTTGGGTCTTTCCCTCTCTACATCGCAGGCTTTGACATGAAACCCTGTATTTGCTCAGGCTCATATACTATATGATGCCTTCAAAAGGGCATGACTTCATGTGCCAGCCTGGATGGGAGCAGAATTTGGGGGAGAATGGGTACATGTATATGTATGGCTGAGTCCCTTCACTGTTCACCTGAAACCATCACAGCATTGTTAACCGGCTATATCCCAATACAAAATGTGTGTTCTGGTGTTAAAAAATAAACAAACAAAAAAAGGCACGACTCCACTCCCTACTGCAGTCTTCTTCCTCTGCTGGCACTCTCCTACCTTTTCCTCAGGGCCAATTCTATACACTTCTTCTGAAAGAGGACTCCCCCACCTGGCCAATTTCCCCACTTCGCCTCTAGGACCCAACCTCACTGGAGCTGGAGCTGTTATCACAGGAGAAGCAAGTGTGTGGCCGAGGCCTCTGTCCCCACTCCCAGCCTGTCCTTCTCAGGTCCCTGCCACCCACCTCAGGCTGCCTAGTGCCAGGGAGGTTGAGTGGGGACTAGGATTTGGGTACCCACTCTTGCTCCCTTCTGACTGTGAAGTGATGAGCATGGGAGGAAGGCTTTGCCAACGTGGATGCTGTGGGACCACAGGCAGAGGCAGGGTCCACCAGCCTCATCCCCCAGCTCTCCAGAAGCTCCACCCGCCACACCCGGGCCAGGCCTCTCTTACTTGCCCAACCACCCTCTCAGAGTTCAGTAGGAAGACATTTTTCACTTACTGGTGGATCCCTGATGCGCTCTTGGTAACTGAGAACTGCAGATGGGGCTTTACTGATACTCGGGCCATGAAGTGGGAACCCCGCTTCCAGTGAGCCCTGGGGCAGGCCAGCTGGACCCCATGCATCTCAGGAGGGCTACCTGTCATTGGCCCAGGCAAGACCTGGGCTCCTGCCCGAGCAAGTTCACGGTCCAGTGGAGGAGGCAGCATGCCCAGTCCTGAATGTGGCACATACCCTGGAGGGAGGCTCAGGGGACAGTGTGGGCACAGGAGTAAATCGATGAAGAGTATGGAGCCAAGAAGGCGTCCTGGAGGAGGTGGCTTGTTGGCTGAGACTTGATGTCTGGGTAGGGGAGTTCCCAGATGGATCTCATAGGGCCAGCCACTATGGCCCATTCCACTGAAGGCCTCCCCATCCAACCCTCTACAGCCATCCTGCCTCCCTCCACACATTCCTCATGAGGGAGATTTCTGCATTGCCCTGCACATAGCACCCCAGAGGCTTCCCACTGCCCTCCTGACAAACTCTGAGGACATATGCCTGTTCCCTCTCTGACTCACCTCCTACTAGTCTTCCCTGCACTCCCTCTGCTTCTGGTCCTCACACAAGCCCAGCTGCGTCCTGCCTGAAAGCTTCTGCTGTCTCCTTTTCCTAAAATCTTTCTCCTCCTGGCCCAGGCACTCTGGGCTCTGCTCAGACCTTCACAGAGGAACTGCCCCAAGTCCTCTTCCCTCGGAGCCCTCACACCCACATTTTCTGAATTAGCACCCCTTTAACCTGCTTCTTTGGGACTGTCTTGATCACTGCCTCCTGTACAGTGTTACAAACTTCCATCCATAGTTCTTCAGGCACTCTGTCTACCAGAGCTAATCCCATTAATCTATTTGTCACCTCCACTGTATAATCATAAGGGATTTGATTTAGGTTATACCTGAATGGCCTAGTGGGTATCCCTACTTTCTTCAGTTTAAGTCTGAATTTTACAAAAAGGAGCTCATGATCTAAGCCACAATCAGCCCCAGGTCTTGTTTTTGCTGACTGTATAGTATTTCTCCATCATTGGCTGCAAATAACATAGTCAGTCTGATTTTGGTACTGACCGTCTGGTGATGTCCATTTGTAGAGTTGGAAAAGAGTTGTTGGAAAAGAGTGTTTGCTATGACCAACGTGTTCTCTTAACATTGTATAGGAAAATCCCAAAATCATCCCAAAGAAAACAAAATGCAAGAAGGCAAAGTGGTGTCTCAGGAAGCTTTATAAATAGCTGAGGAAAGAAGAGAAGTGAAGGGCAAGGGAGAAAGGGAAAGATACACCCATCTGAGTGCAGAGTTCCAGAGAATAGCAAGGAGAGACAAGAAGGCCTCTCACATGGACAGTGCAAAGAAATAGAGGAAAACAATAGAATGGGAAAGACTAGAGATCTCTTCAAGAAAACTGGAGATACCAAGGGAACATTTCACGCAAAGATGGGCATGATAAAAGACAAAAACAGTGAAGACCTAAAAAAAGCAGAAGAGATTAACAAGAGGTGACAAGAATACACAGAACTATATCAGAAAAGGTCTTAATGACCCAGTATAACACTGATGGTGTCATTCACCCAGAGCCAGACATCCTGGAGTGTGAAGTCAAGTAGGCCTAAGGAAGCATCACTATGAACGAAGCTAGTGGAGGTAATGGGATTCCAGCTGAGCTATTTCAAATGCTAAAAGATGATGCTGTGAAAGTACTGCACTCAACATGCCAGCAAATTTGGAAAACTCAACAGTGGTCACAGGACTGGAAAAGGTCAGTTTTCATGACAATCCCAAAGAAGGGCAATCCCCAAACCGTTCAAACTACCACACAGTTGTGCTCATTTCACATACTAACAAGGTTATGCTCAAAATCTTTCAATTTAGGCTTCAACAGTACATGAACTGAGAACTTCCAGATATATAAGCTGGACTTAGAAAAGGCAGAGGAACCAGAGATTAAATTGTCAACATTCACTGGATCATGGAGAAAGGATGGAAATTCCAGAAAAACATCTATTTCTGCTTCGATGACTATGCTAGAGCCTTTGATTGTGTGAATCACAACAAACTGTGGAAAATTCTGAAACAGATGGGAGGACAACACGACCTTACCTGTCTCCCAAGAAACCTGTATGCAGGTCAAGAAGTAACTGTCAGAACTAGACATGGAACAATGGACTGCTTCCAAATAGGGAAAAAAGTATGACAAGGCTGTGTATCGTCACTTTGATTATTTAACTTATATGCAGAGTACATGCATGGTACATCATGCAAAATGCCAGGCTGGATGAATCACAAGCTGAAATCAAGATTGCTGGGAGAAATATCAATAACCTCAGATATGTAGATCACACCACCTAATGGCAGAAAGCGAAGAGGAACTAAAGTCTTTTGATGAGGATGAAAGAGGAGAGTGAAAAAGGTGGCTTGAAACTCAACATTCAAAAAACTAAGATCATGGCATCTGGTCCCATTACTTTATGACAGATAGATGGGGAAACAATGGAAATAGAGCTAGACTTTATTTTCTTGGGCTCCAAAATCACTGGGGATAGTGACTGCAGCCATGAAATTAAAAGACACTCGCTCCTTGGAAGGAAAGCTGTGACAAACCTAGACAGCGTATTAATAAGAAGAGACAACACTTTGTCGACAAAGAGCCATTTAGTCAAAGCTATGGTATTTCATTAGTCATGTACGAATGTGAGAGTTGGACCATAAAGAAGGCTGAGTGCTAAGGAATTGACGCTTTCGAATTGTGGTTCTGGAGAAGACACTTGAGAGTTTCTTGGACTGCAAGGAGATCAAACCAGTGAATTCTAAAAGAAATCAACCCTGAATATTCATTGGAAGGAACTGATGCTGAAGTTGAAGCTCCAATACTTTGGCCACCTGATGCAAAGAGCCGATTCATTGAAAAAGACCCTGATGCTGGGAAAGATTGAAAACAGAAGAAGAGGATGACAGAGGATGAAATGGTTAGATAGCATCACTGACTCAATGGACATGAGTTTGAGCAAGCTCTTGGAGTTGGTGATGGACAGGGAAGCCTTGTGTGCTGCAGTCCATGGGGTCGCATAAAGTCGGATACGACTGAGTGACTGAACTGATTCAATGGACATGAACTTGAGCAAACTCGGAGATAGTGAAGGACAGAGGAGCCTTGCATGCTGTAGTCCATGGGGTTGCAGAGTCAGAGGTGACTTAGAGATTGAACAACAACAATCACCTGCTTCAGAACCCTCAGCAACCTACAGAATCCTTTATTTTCTGGAGTGTTTGTTGAGTGACTGAATGACTGCCCGCCTTTTCCCCTTTGAACTTCAGATTTGCCTAAGGATGGCCCCCTTCACTCTTGTCTGCAGGGAGACCCAGAGAGAGCTCAGAGTGGCCCATAGGCACTAATGTGGGTAGGGAGAGGGCTCTGCACTCCAAGCTGCCCTCGCCACACCCCAACATCCTGCTGCTCTGATGCTGAGCCCCTCTTTTCTCACCAGCAGCCTGGGATAAGACCTACTCGTGTAACTCTGAGGCCCAGGGTGGGTGTGAAAGTGCTTTCAAGTGTTTTATTTTTCAAAGCACCATGAAAATATGAGGTGTGATTAATCAAGCTATTAACGAACTTGTATTTACTGAGCGAGGACTTAGTCCCATGGGGCAGGGTGGGAGGGCTGGGGGCAGGGTGTCATCTGGCTGGGAGCTGTGGATGGCCCAGTCCTGGTCCACAAGTTGCTCCTGTTTAACCTTCCAACAGCCGGGCCTGCGTCAATGGTGAGGGGGAGGGGCAGCAAGCCCCTGCTTTTGCCACTTCCCTGAGAAATGTCCTGGGTGTGAAGATGGGTGGAGGAAGGAGAGGGGGCTGGGGGCCTGGCAGCCTCTGTCTTTCTCTTCCTGGCTGTCCACCCAGCACTGCACCCTGCCACCCCTGGGCACTGTGCTCCCAGTCTCCCTGGCCTGGAGACATGCGTTTGGTAGGTCCGCTCGGGGCCTGGTGTCCTGCTCCACAGGCCTGGATGGGGAGAGGAGAGTCCATAGGATGATGCGCCACACCTTGCCTGGCATGGAGGCTCTACTGGCCCAGGGCCTGAGCTGTCACCTGGCCTCACCTCCAGGGCCTCCCTTCAAGGTGTAGGTTGGCATCTTGACCCTTTGCAGTTGTGTAAAGTGTTAGTTGCTCAGTCACGTCTGACTCTTTGCAACTGAATGGACTGTAGCCCGCCAGGCTCTTCTGTCCATGGAATTCTCCAGGCAAGAATACTGGAGTGGGGAGCCGTTCCCTTCTCCAGGGGATCTTCCCAGTGCAGGCGCATATCCTGGCTGGGGCCTTGTCTCCCTCCTCTGTTCGGCTGACAGTGTCTGATTTTCTGCAGGGAACGCCTGGCCCTCCCCCAACTCCAACCATATGGCCATTCGGTCTGGGTGGGCCAACATCACCTCTGGTGCCCAAATGGGCAGGTCGCCCCACCACAAAAGATGGGACTTTGGGATTTGATTTGGGCTGCTGGGAAGAGAGAACCTCTCTGTTGGACCAGTCTTGCCAGCTGTGCAGGCCATAGGAAGCCAAGTGAATGGGAGGCCATCCATGGGTCTGAAGCAGAGGCTTGGAGAATGGAGGCAACCAAGGAAGAAAGGAGATCGACTCCTCACTCCATGGGAAGCCAGGGGTCTCAAGAAGCCGAAAGGTAGAGCTAAGCCTGGATTCCTTTTTTTGCCTGAAGCCAGTTGGAGTGAGGATCCTTTCATTGCTTTGATCCAGTTCCTATCTACTCTCTGCCTGGGTGACTTCTACTTGTCCTTCTAGGCCTGCTCAAATACCCCCTCCTCCAAGAAGCCTTGCCTGACCCCTAGACAGAGCTGGCTGCAACTCCCCCGGGCTCCCAAAGGCGCTGGCCAAACTCACCTTGGTACCTCCCACACCATGTGGTCACCCTTTATGAATCTGTCTCCCTACTCAGACTGTAGGTGCCTTGAGGGCAGGGACTGAATGGTGATATCCCCCTAACCCTTAAGCATCCCCCAGAGCCTGGCCAGGGACTGACACACAGTGAGTGTCCAGTGAGTGCTTGTTGAATGAATGTCGAATATAATTCCCTTGACAGGGACCACAGCCCAGAAAGGAGGGTTGAGAGAGGGGGACACACACGCAGCTTTCTCTGGAAGCCAGCTCTGCTTACTTTCCAAACAGTCAATTCTAGAACACCCCTGTGTTGGACTGTGGGGAGGTGGACCAGGGGACAGCGGAGAAGCTGTTGTTCAGGGTCCAGAGGAAACAGAGGGGCGGGAGCCATGGCCAGTGGTGGAGAACATGCAGAGGGGGTGCAGACACACACAGGAGCAAGGATCTGTGCTCTCCTGCCCATCTGCACCCCTGCAGCCAGAGACGCCCTCATGAGTTACTATTTTTTAAATGTGGGCAATCTTATGATGACGGAGCTTCACTCAGAGGCTCTGATAAGCAGGGGTGAAGTTCACATTTGCTGTTGAAGAAACACACACAGTGGCGGGGTGGAGGGATGGTGGGTGGGAGGCTACAAGGAGCTAGATATGGGGGCTACACAAAGGACTCTGGGCTTCCAGCTGGCAACTCAGAGCCATGGACCTGCCTGGAGGTGACGATGGGGTGCCACGAGGCCACAGCAAGGTGGGGTGTGCCTCGATATTTTTCTAAATCCAACCTGTAAAAACCTCACTCTGTCCATCAGCTGCTTCTGGGGCTCACCGCCTGCTGTAGACTCCTGTGCCACCCCCTGCTTCTTGAACCTCAGTTTCCTCATTTGGGGCAAATAGTGCTGACCTGGCCCCAGGGTGAGGTGGGTCAGGAACACCACCCCTGGGGCCTCCGGGCGTGCCCCAGTGCCGCTCTGCTTTCCCTCCCGGGCCCTGTGGTCTGTCCTTCAATCTCCTGTCTCCCTGGCTGTGGCTCCAACGTCACAGGACCTCCCGGATGGACAGCAGGGCCGGTCCTGAGCTCAGGCTCCTCTGCCCTGGTGTGTGGTCAGTGAGTGAGGGGACGGATGACTGCAGGCCCTCTTGTCAGGGAACACGCCGGAGGTGGCAGACTGGAGTGACAGCCCCTTGCCATGTCCGTTGGAAGGAAGGGCTGATCCCTTAACCCTTGCTCTCACACATGTGTGAGTGGCACTGTGGTTTCTATGGTAACGCGTGTGTGAAAGTGTCACAGAGATAGCAGCCACCTTGCCAAGACTGGAGGAAAGTCACCCAGCTCCTCAGCGGGCTCCAGGGCCCCGGTCACGAGGACAGACACAGGCATCATGGGGAGGACAGGTAGACAGGCTGGACTGCAAAGAACATGGCAGTTGGGGCTGGGCATGGTGCCACCTCAATGGCTCAGAGGACAGTCACACCGTGTGGGGTGAGTGACTGGATCACTCTGCCCACCAGCTGTCTCAGACCAGGCTTGAACCTCTGGAGGCTGCCCTCAGGTGCCTTTCAGCCCCTCCTTGTTTCATAGACAAAGAACATAAAGCTCAGGACTTGTCTAAGGTCACATAGCCACAGAAGGAGGGCCTGCTCTCCACACCCACTGGCCCAGGCTATGCCTAGGGAAGGAGTTATGGGCCTTTCCTGGAGCCAGACCTGGCCCCCCATCACACCACCCCTTGCTCAGTTGGCTTACACACTGACCTTTGTCTGCTTCCTAAACCCTCCAAGCTCACCCCTGCCCAGGGCCTTTGCATAGCTCTTTCCTCTGTCGGCAACACGCTGCCCGCTGCTCTACCACAGGGCCCTCATTTAATCCCTCAGGTCTCATCTTCAACTTTACTTCCTCTAGGAAGCCATCCTTGACTGCTACATCTGAGGTGGTTGTTTTTCAGTCACTCAGTCACCTCCGACTCTTTGCAACCCCATGGACTGCAGCATACCAGGCTTCCCTGTCCATCACCAACTCCTGGAATTTACTCAAACTCATGTCCATTGAGTTGGTGATGCTCTCCAACTATTTCATCCTCTGTCATTCCCTTCTCCT
The DNA here is from genome assembly GCA_007570785.1 of Antilocapra americana. Classification (NCBI taxonomy): domain Eukaryota; kingdom Metazoa; phylum Chordata; class Mammalia; order Artiodactyla; family Antilocapridae; genus Antilocapra; species Antilocapra americana. The sequence continues at coordinate 12,019,495 of ML661896.1, forward strand.
CCTGCCTTCAATCTTTCCCAGCATCAGGGTCTTTTCCAGTGAGTCAGCTCTTTGCATCAGGTGGCCAAAGTATTGGAGCTTCAGCTTCAGCATCAGTCCTTCCAATGAATATTCAGGGTCGATTTCTTTTAGGATTCACTAGTTTGATCTCCTTACTGTCCAAGGGACTCTCAAGGGTCTTCTCCAGCACCACAACTCAAAAGCATCAATTCCTTTGGCACTCAGCCTTCTTTGTGGTCCAACTCTCACATCCTAACATGTCTACTGGAAAAACAGAGCTTTGACTAGACAGACCTTTGTTGGCAAAGTGATGTTTCTGCTTTTAAATATGCTGTCTAAGTTTGTCGTAGCTTTCCTTCCAAGGAGTAAGCATCTTTTAATTTCATGTCTGTGGTAGGCCCTTCTTTAGTTTTGGCTGTACCAGGCAGCTTGCAGGACCTTAGTTCCCTGATTAGGGATTGAACCCACACTTCCTGTAGTGGAAGCATGGAGTATTAACCACTGGATCGCCAGGGAAGTCCCTCAGGTAGGTCCTCTAAACCAGTCCCTCGCCCCTTCCCCAGTCTATTTTTCTCAGAGCACCCTCCACTACCTGAAGTAGTGTACTTGTTTGCTGCTTTTTGTCTAGGTCTCCTTCCCCTGAAAGGTGTCATGACAACGGGGTCCACACTTGTTTTGTTCATGGCTATAGTCCCAGGCCTGGCACACAGGTGGTGTTTGATGAACACATGCTGAATGCACAAACGAACAAACTCTTTCTTCCAACTTTGGTCCAGAGCTCACACTGGGTGCCACACTCCTGCCACTGCTAAGAGCCCCTAAACCCACCAGTGAAGAGGACTTAGAAACTACCAGGTGCCCAGGGAAAGAGTGCTTGAAGGCGGGATAGACCTCCAGGGAGCCCCTCCCAAGGCCCCTTCTGGCCGCAGGGTCTTGCTTTGGACCAGAAAAATAGTTAATAAAGCTGAGGCCTAAATAAGCATTTGATTAACAAACGATAAAATAGCTATTGTGTCCCTGAATTAAGCTGTAATTGTGGCTGATAATTGGCTGGTTAGAATTTAATAAGCTGCAATTAAGTAGAATGGAATCCAGGGTAATTATGTGGTCGCACAGCCCAGAGAGAACCAGGGAAGGAAGGCTTTTCCCTGCTTTGGAATCTGCTGGTGGTGTGTGTGTGGCTGTGGGCGTGTTTCTGGCGATGGTGGTCGTGGCGCGGTGTGCGTGTGCAAGGCAGGCCTCCTCTACCTTCACCTGGCAGAGGTGGGCAGGTGGGTGCAGGCCCAGCCCCTCACCAGTGCTTGGCGGCTGGAGAGTCATCTGAGCCCTGTCAGGGCCTGTTGCAGCTCCAGCTGGAAGAGACGTAAAAGGCTCCCTGGCAAGTGTTTCCTGCGAGGTGGGGGGCCACGGGAGGGTGGCGAGGAGGGCACTGGGAACATGAGGGAGGAAGGCAAGTGGGGAGAGTGTCTGCCTGTCTTCCTAGTGAGAAAACTGGGGCTCAGATAGGGCAAGAACTTACTCAAGGTCACACAGCCATCAGTGGCTGGGCTGGGCCAGGTTCTCAGGTGGATCAAGAGTAATTCCGACTGGCCAGGAGGCTGCAAGTTGCTCCCCTCTCCCTGCAGCCCCTGCCAGCTCCCTAGGCACCCCACCTCAATCCGTGTCCTTCACCAGGGAAACCCGCAGGCTAAGTAAGGAGGGTGTGACTGCGTCTCGAGTGCACCCTTAAGACAAACTGCCCCCTGCTCCCATTTCCCTCTCCTGTGGCTGGCCTGCCCACCCGAGCTCCCCGGTTGCTCAGTGGGACACTGCCATCTCTGCCCCCAGCCCAGGAATGGTCCCCTCAAGTCCGAGGAGATGATGAACGGCATCACTGAGGCTCCGTTTATGACCCTATCAGCATTTTTACAATGTTGCCAGCAATTAATTTAATTAAAGACCCTGTCCTGGATATGGTGGGGCTTCATATCTCACTGGTTTAATGTGAGCCCCGCCTGAGCGGGGGCCAGGAGGGCATCCAGGGCTCAGCTCAGGGTGCAAAGTGCACCCCCCAGATGGAGCCCAGAGATGAGACAGGGTGCCACCCGGTGATCTGCCCTAGGCTGCTGGACACACCGCCCACAACCACAGCCAGCACAAGCGCACGCATGCAGGCTCTTACATATACGTGCACACACGTTCACTATCACACCTTACACAATCATACCATAGTAGTAGTGGTGAACTTCACATGGATTTCCTTTAATCCTCATGACAATTCTAGGAGCCAAACCATTTTAAAGTTCTAATTTACAGGCAAGAAAACTGAGGCGGGGACCGGGGAAGTACATGCTGAGTGATGGATCCCCACATAGTGCCCCAAGCCCTTAACCAGGTCACACTGACTCAGTAAGTGCACCGGACACGAGCCACACAGCAGTGCCCAAGGCAGACTCCTGCCCCCGCCCTGTGGGGCATCCAGTAGCCACAGCCCTGCCTGGGAAATCCTGGGCACAGAGCACACCAGCACTGCCCACTGTCCTCTGGCCTAAATCCGGCCAGGTGGCTGATGCCCTCACTAGGATGGTGACCCGGTGGCCAGGCCATCCTGTGACCCCGTTCGCAGCAGGGGCCTGAAAACCCGTACCAGATCCAGCTCCTACCGGCAGAGGTGGTGGGTGGACGCAAGCCCAGCTCCTCCTTTGTCGCTTGCCCATGCAGCCGCTTGGCTGTGTTCTGTCCTCTCCCGGGCCCCCCTTTTTCCATAGCTCCCCACCCCCACAAGCTCCTGCTTTCCAATGGAGCCCCTTACTCCCCCTCACAGCTGAGTTGCATCCTGACATCTCCCCTCCCTCTGGATGCCCCCTCGATCTCACACTGGGCACGTTCCAAGCTGGGTTTAGTGGGTCCCCCAAACCTGCTCCCAGAGAGGGAGCTCAGTTGGCAGGGACACAGCAGGGCTGCCGGGCCTTCTTGTGCCCTTATGGTCCACCATTCTAGCTTCCTCCAACCTCTCTTCTATCCACTCCCTCCTCTCTTGCACTTTGGGGCTACCCCCAACCCCCAGCTCCTGAAACCTGTCTTTAGGTGACCATCCCCTAGCTTTGTCAACAATGCCAACACAGTGCTATTTCTAGAAAGAAAATCTGATCCTGCCCTTCGAACCCCTGCAACAGCTCCCAGTGATCACAGGGTAAAGGTGGGTTCCCCAAACACCCCCATATTTCCCCCCCGCACCCAGTGTAGCAGCCTTAACCCTAGCACCAACCCACATCCCACCTCCCTTGTCACTTGCAAGCTCAGGAGTGTATCTACCAGCAATGGGCCCGAGGATGGGCTCCCTGAGGGCAGGAGCAGGGCCAGTCCCCACTCTGCCTTTACCTGGCTGTGTGGCCTTGGGTGAGTCGTTGCCCTCTCTGGGCCCCAGAAGGAAGGGGACGGCATCAGGGGTGGCGAACTCAGTGCTTCAGGGGCTGATGAAGCCCAGGAGAAGTGAAGAGTGAAGATGCCCATCCCAAGGACCAGCTCAGCTCAGCCAACCGCTGCCACATGGCAGACCAGGCAGGAGGTGCTGGAGTTTTTTTTTTATTTTCAAGAGAAGCTAGAAATCATTTTTATGTGAAATTTCCTGTTTTAAAATGTTGACAACTAATTTAAACATTTAGACACCGTGTGGGCCAAACGCGTTGGCAGGCCAAAGCCAGATTGGACAATGTCCAAGGTCTCCTTCGACTGTACAGAGCTAAGAACTGGGGTCACAGCAGGGTCAGGGGGAGCCCTGTCCCCTCTCCTGCGCTTTCCACCTTTGCCAGCACCCACCCTATCATCCTGTCTTAGCCTTGGGACCCCTCTTCATCAAGGTCTCCTGAAGGAAGTTCCTTGGGGCCTGGTAGAGGCTGGAGGGGTCATTTGCCTACCACCCCAGGGTCATCACAAGGGTCACCCTCAGCTGAGGCCTGAAGGCACTGTTCTCTCCCAGAGCCTGGGGGTCTGAGAACCAGCAGGAAGCTGCTTCCTGCTGGGGATGGTGGTGGGTTAGGGGCTGCCCCATCTTGCCTGCCTTTGCTCTCAGATCCTGAGAGGGGAGCTGAAAGATTGATGGAGATGAGGTCACAGGCAGGTCGGGGGTGGGCACTCCGCAGAGAAAATCTCTGCTACGATACCCCCACATCTGGGCCAGCAGGAACTCCAGCCCAGCTGCGGCCTTAGAGCTGGGAAGAGGGGGTCAGACTGCACCCGTCAAACCCCAACAAGACAGTAATGAGCCCTCACCCCATTTTAATTACCCGCTGTCCAAATAATTACCATCTTGTTTATTTCACTTTTTTTCTCCAGATATTGATTTCATGTTTTCCTGGTTTGTTCATTATCTTTCCTGCCCCTTTAATGGGCTCGGAGGTCTTGCCACTGGAGGAGAGGGGGCTGGAGGAAGCGGGGTGGAGGAAGGAGAGGTGCCCTGGCCCTTGCTGTGCAGCCTGAGGTGAGCTACTGCCCTCTCTGGGCCTTGAGTCCCAGAATCCCAGACCCCTGCACACCCTCCTGTCCTTGATGTAACCAGGGTGGAACATTTGAAAATGAAAGAAAGGAGGGAGAGGGTAGCAGGAGAGAGGCAAGTGTACTTCCTCCCAAGGGAGCCCCACAGGATGGGCAGAGACTCAGACAAGCGAGAGGGTAGGAGGGGTAAGGGAAAGGGTGGGGGGGATAGGGGGACATTAGGCCAGAATGAAGTGGGCAGTGGGTGCTCCTGGAGACCAGCCTGGAGGAGGCTGCAGTGTGGAGGCCACTGGCCAGTGGGGCTGCAGAGGGGCTGGTAGGTGGCCTCCTTACCCCTGTGTCCCCCAGATCTGATGGGGGAGGGAACAGGGGCATCTACCTTCAAGAAATCCAGCCCTTCCCGGGCCTGACCTCCATCCTTGGCCTCTGCCTCACCTACCTGCCACTGTCATGGCAACATGGGTGATGCTCTGATGTCATCGGGCTGTGAAAGAACCACTCATTTCTCTGATTTTGGGGTGGGGGACAGCAAGGAGAGATGGGGGCAAAGGGGGAGAGGAGGGCCAGGGCTTCTTTGGGTGAATATTTAGAGCCTCTTGAAGGGGTCATTAGCTCTTAATAAATCACTAATAATTGCATGAATATTTAAATCTTAATAAAAAAATACAGTAGGCCCAGTGAGTTTCCCTGTGTGGGTATTTATTGCTATCAGCCTGGAATATATAAAAGTTGGTATCAGTCTGACTGAACTGCTGTTATCGCCACAGCTAAACGGGTAATTGGGAGTGAGAGACGCTATCAGTGGATATAAATTACATACAGTAAACTGAGGGCATTAACTGAGGGTTTATTATCAATTATCTCTGCACTCGTTCCCCTTAAAATGAACTTTAAGTATATTAATGAGAAAATTTACAGGTCTTAATGAATTGAGGGAAGCGAGTGGGTGCCAAGGGCCCCAACATTTCTGCCCCCATGCAGTGCTCTATCTGGGACCCCCAGTGGCCTGTTTCTGGGTGGGGGGGTCCTCCCCAAAAGGGAAGCCCTGGAGGGAGGGCTCTTGGGTCAGCATGCCAGGTCACAGACGCTTGCTTTTCTGCCAGGACCAGCAGGGACAGCCGGTCAGCCTCTGAGGCTGGCAATGGGGCAGTTTCACCCAAGCAGCCTTTCTTCCAACAAGACCCCTCCAGGGCCTGATCCTGGCTGTTGGATGTGGGGGATCAGATGGGGCCTGACTTCAGCGAGCCGTAGATGAGGCTGACCTTCATCTCCGCCCAAACCAGAAGGCAGGCATTGCCGTCAGAGCAACACAAATGGATGGTGAGGGGATGGGAGGCCAAGAGGGAACGCGAGTCCAGGTGGGGCTGGGAGTGCCTCGTGGAAGCTCGGCAGGCAGGGTATTTGTGTAGCATCTGTGTCCACCCTGCTCCGGAGCACATCCACCCCCTTTTGATACGCCAGCTCACTTCAAGGTCAGTGCAACCTCTTTCTGGGCCAGTTCACCACCCAGCAGCCTCGGCTCCCTCTGGGCCTCCCTGCCAGGACTGTGCTGCTCTCCCTGCCCATCCTTGGCCTCTCCTGCCAGGCCCTGAGTAGCAACCTGGATTTTCCATGAAGGGCAAAACCCAGGCCCCTCTCTCATGAGCTTACTTGTGGGAGACAGATGCTGGCTTGATGTCAGGGGCATAAATCCAAGGTTACAACCAGTAGACAGAGAAACACTGGTGGCAGGAGAACACATAACTTGAGGGGGAGTGCTGATCTGAGGTGTCCGAGAGGACTTCCTGGAGGTGGTGTCACTGAGCTATGTAAAATGCCTTGAAGACCTGAGGGTGTCCAAGGATGCTTGCTCCTCTCCATCAAAGCCAAGAAAACCATTTGTTTAACTTTTCTGTCCCCTCACAGCCTAGGTCCCTTCTCTTTCCCCCTCCTTGGGGCCCCCATTCTGCTCTCCCTCCTGCTTATTCCTAATTCAGCCCCTACAGTCAGGCTCTCACCTCACTTCTCCCCTCTGCCAAGGAACCCCTCTGAGTCAAGAGCTCCTCTTGGCCTCCACCTTGAGGGCTCAGCCCAAGGCTCCTCCCTCCCTCCTGTTCCTCTCATCTGTGTGCTCCTTGTTCCTGGAGAACGGCAGGCTTCAACAAGGATGTCGGAGCAGAAGACTCCGAAACCCCCTCGCAGGACCTTCAGGCTTGTCTCTGCAGGATGCTTCCTCCCAGCCGTCCTGTGTGGTCTCACCAATGGCCTGCTCCCTACACAAAGAGCACTGTCAATGCCCTTGCTGGGCACCTGCTGACTCTGACTCTTCTGTCTCTGGGTCTCCAGTCCCTTCAGATGTCACAGGCCACCAACCTCTCAACTCATCGTCCAACACCCAGCCTTCCATCTGTTCTCCGGCCCCTCCAAGCTCAGTTCTGCCCCAGAGCCACTGTGCCTGCTATTCCTGCTACCCCGGTGATGTGGCTCTCACTCTCTGTTGTCCAGATCTCAGTTCATGGCACCTGCTCGGAGCGGCTTTGCCTGAGCTGCCCAGCCAAAACAGCATCCCTATCATTTCCTAGTGCCCCCCCGACCCCTGCCAATGGTAGCATCCTTGTCGCCCCTCTGATGGGTTCCCTATTTGATTTGGTTTTCTTGTTGTCTGTTTGCCTGGAACCAGAGGTCCTGTCACTGCATATTTCTAAGTGAAGGAATGACTGTGTTTCTGGAGAACCTGCTCCATGCCAGGCCCTGAAATCTTGGCCATGGAGGATCTTTGGGGCACACACCATTTGGCCGGGGGCAGGCACGGAATGCAGTGTGCAGGCCCTGCCGCAGGGCTGGGGTGGGGCAGGAGGGGGAAGCCTGACGCCTGGAGAGAACAGTAAGGAAAGGCATTCTGGGCTGGGGCAGCAACAGGAGTAAGGAGTCTGAGGCAGGATGTATCTGGTGACAGCATGGATGGGATGAGAAAGAATGTGAATCTACACCAGGACACTGAGCTTGGGAAAGCCAGGAAGGTTCTGGAGCAGGGCCGATGGGATCAGAGATGAGGAGAGAGATGGCTCTGTTGGGGAGAGGGAGGGGAGTGAAGGCCGTCACCAGGGGGCAGGAAGCTGTCTGCCTTGGAACAGGTTGCTGGAGAGCATGAGCGGATGTGAAAAGCCTCTGGGGGGTTGGGGGACCAGGGCAAGAAGAGTCACCATCCTGGCTGGGAGGGAGACAGGCAGGGAGCAGAGACGAGTCTGTCATTTCCTGCCTGGTTGAGTGGGTAGACGGTGAGGCAGCCAGGCGTTCACAACTAGATAAGCCTTGGCCTACTACTCACACGTGGGGGTGGGGAGTGGGGAGGTGAGACCGGTGCCCTCTGGAAAGGTGGAGCTCCTCTGACAAGCTGAGAGAGCCATTAGCCCGCCCTGCCACAGACACAAGTGTGTGATGACGGCTGGCTGTTGGGGCCCTGGGGTGGGGGTCCATGGCTGGACCGAGCTGGCCCTGTGACTCCCAGTGAACAGGGCTGCCCGGGGCTGGGCTGCTGGGCCTCTGTCTTCCAAATGCAACAACAGGAGGCCAGGTTGGCTTTCTGAGGCTGCAGACCACTGGTCCTCGGGCCCCTAGGTGTGTCCTGTAAGTTGAAATCAGCTTTTGGAGATTAGGAATTTTCACACGAACACAGGTATCTACCCCCATTGATGAATCAGAAGCTAGGGCTACACCAGGCCCTCGCGTCCAGGAGCCACCACCGGCGACACTCTTCAGGCATGGCACAGCTCACCACAGCCCCTGTGGACCATTCACCCACTACCCTGGCCTGCTAGAACTAGGGGGTGCCCACGTCTGGCTCAGGTCATCCCCAGCCACCTGTCTAGCTCAGTCTGAACACTGCTACCCCCTCATACACATCTCACCCAGCAAAGCCCGGTGGCCTGAGGGACCCTGGTGTGTCTCCAGGACATAATAAGGCCTGAGGGCTCTGATCTCTCTGCTGAGATACTGCCTTCAGCTTGGACCTGCATTTAGTTACAGTTTTTATTTAAAAGGTGCTTTTACTCCCCCAAACACTGCCCCACTGGCTTCACTCTCCGGCCCTCTACTTTGTTTTCATGCCTCCGGGCCTCTCTCCCTCCCCACTGTCTCCTGCCTCTGTAAATAATCCTCTCCTCTGTGCCTATAATTAGCCCCAAGTAGAATAATTCATAACAAACTTTATTTCTTGTGGCATCTTTCTTGCTAACGTGTCACTGAGTACCTCGCAGGATCAGCGGGAGGGAAAGCAGACTCGGGAAACAGCTGAGCGTTGGCTCCAAGCTCCCTGCTCAGCTGTCCGCACCCACGGGAGCCAAGTCTGCAGGAAAGACCTGGCTCATCCTCTGCCAACCTAAGCAGGCAGGTGGGTGCTGGGGCACAGCCAGGGTGGATCCAGAACATGGCTGACTGATCTGGACTCTCCCCTGGGTGATCCTAATTGTAACAGTAATCATAATAATAGCAGCTCACAGTTGTATAGTGTTTACTATGCCCCTGGCTCTGCTTTCAAAGAGCAGTGTTGTCTTTTTATTTTGACACTCAAAGTAAAATGCACCCCCTTTAAATATACAGTCTGGTGACTTCTGACAAATGTATCCATCAAGAAAGAGAACAGTGTCATCCCCCAAATGTCCCCTGAGCCCCTTTGCTATCAATCCCTCTACCAACCTCAGTAACCATTGATCTGCTTTCTGTTGCAATAGTTCTGCCTTTTCTAGAACCTCATAGAAATGGAATTATACAGTATGTAGGCTTTTGTGTCTGGTTTCTTTCCCTTAGCACAATGCCTTTGAGGTTCATCGACATCGTTATCTGAATCGGGGGTTGGTTGCTTTTGATTGCTGAGCAGTATTCCATTGTATGAATGGACTGTGGCTTGTTTATCCATTCAGCGGAGCTGTTTCTAGATTTTGGTGATTGACAAAGCTGCCTTTGGTGGACACGTCCTCACATCTCATGGGAGTGGGATTACAAAGGCAAAAGGAAAGTGTGTGTTTAATTTGATAAGAAATTCTTTTCGTTACATATATTCTACATGTTTATATATAACATCTCAATTTCCTCAACAACTTTTTGAGTTATCCCCATTTTACAGGTGAAAAACTGAAGCTCAGAGAGGTGAAGTAACTTGCCAAGGGCATGCTTTCCATTTGCCTTTGCAATCCCACTCCCGTGAGAAGTGAAGACATGTCCATCAAAGGCAGCTTTGTCATTCCCGAAATCTAGAAACAGCTCTGGTGAATGGATAAACAAGCCACAGTCTATCTATACCATGGAATACTGCTCAGCAATCAAAGGGAACCAACCACCAATTCAGATGACAATGTTGATGGCAGAACCTGAAGTCTGGCTCTAGAGTCTGTGCCCTAAGGCGCCAGCTAAACTGCCGCTCAGAGCTTTCCTGGGCTCAGCTCTGGGTAAGGTCCGGGATGGTGGGCAGAGCTCTGACTTGGGAAATGAAAGCTAGAATCTGAGTCCCAGCTCCCTCTCTGGCTAGCAGAGTGCCCACACAAGTCCTTCTGACTCTGGCTGATCCGTGTCTACAAGCAGCACCCACAGCTGACTACATCACTGAGAGCTCTGTGGTTCGAAGGAAACAAACTGGAGCAGGCATCTGGCGCCCCCTACAGCTCCAGCTCTGTGATAATGACCATGCTGCCCTGACACCAGAACATTCCAAGTTTAGCAGAAGGGACAAGAATGGTTCCTGACACACCCACTGCCTGCCATGACTTCAACACGTGACCAAGTCACACTGCATCCATTCAATGCCTAGTCATTCATCTTCCTCTGCTATAGACTGAAAGTGATCCCTCAAAATTTATTTGTTGAAATCCTAACCCCCAGTGTGATGATATTAGTAGGTGGGCCTTTTGAGGTGATTAGGTCTTGAGGGTGGAGGCCTCATGAATGGGATTAGTGCCCTTCTAAAAGAGGCCTCAGAGTATTCCCTAGCCCCTTCCACCATCTGAGGACACAGAAAGAAGATGCTGTCTGTGAACCAGGAAACAGGCTCTTGTGCTGTGCTATGCTTAGTCACTTAGTCATGTCTGACTCTTTGCGACCCCATGGACTATAGCTCACCAGGTTCCTCCATCCATGGGGATTCTCCAGGCAAGAATAGTGGAGTGGGTTGCCACACCTTCCTCCAGGGAATCTTCCCAACCCAGGGATCGCACCCAGGTCTCCTGCATTGCAGGCGGATTCTTTACTGTCTGAGCCACCAGGGAAGCCCAAGAATACTGGAGTGGGTAGCCTATCCCTTCTCCAGGGGATCGTCCTGACCCAGAAATCAAACTGGGGTCTCCTGCATTGCAGGCAGATTCTTTACCAGCCGAGCCACCAGGGAAGCTACCAGGCACCAAATCTGCCAGTGCCTTGATCTTGGAGGGCCCAGCCTTCAGAACTGTGAGAAATAAACTTCTGTTGACAAGCCATCCATGGTGTGGTGTTTTGTTACTGCAGCGCAAATGGACTGAGATGCCCTCTGTCTGGCAAATGGAGATTTCCAGTGAGGAGACCGAAGCCAGAGTGAGGAAACCAGAGGGCAGCAGCTATCCCTTCCTCAGTCCTCAAGGGCAGTGGGGGCACCCAAGAAGAGGGAAAAAATGGAGAGGCAGGAAGCCCTCCCCAGCCGCACCCCCACCTGCCTTGCAAGGCTGTCAATGTGGGGTCACCTGGGCAGGTCTCTCCATCAGCTAGTCCCATTTGTCTCACTGAAGACTGAGATTTCTCTGAAGTTGGCTTGGATGTAATACATCCCCTGAAAGCATTAGTCACTCAGTTGTTTCTCTTTGCAACCCCAAAGATGTCAGCCCACTAGGCTCTTCTGTCCATGGGATTCTCCAGGCAAGGATACTGGAATGGGCTGCCCTTTCCTTTTCCAGGGGATCTTCCTGACCCAGGGGATTGAACTGGGGTCTCCTGCATTGCAGGCAGATTCTTTACCCTGTGAGACACCAGGAAAGCCCTAGTATATTCCCAGGATCAGTGATTTAGAAGATGATCATCAGGAAGGCCTGGGACAAGAAGCCTCCCTCTTGTTCTGTCCACTAGCTGTCTCTAGGGAGTGCTCACAGGGCTAACAGGGGACAGAGAATCCCCACTAGTCCCTCGCATGAGCCCTTAGTCACCCTGAGCTCTGCTCCAGACCATCAGCATCTGGCCAGGGTGAGGATCCCTGTCAAACAGAGAAAGTGATCAGGAGATGTGGCTACCACCCTGCTGAGCCCAACTTTTTATTAAAACAGGAGCATGGAAGGGAAAACTGCTGATGTGTTACCCCACTGAGGGAAGTTGCAAGGCTCAGTGGTGGGAATGAATAATGGCTCTGTCCCCTCCCCAGACTCACAGCCCAGCCCCTGTCACTGCACCCCCTCACACTTACCCACCCCACCCTATGCCTCTGAGTGTCTTCTCTCTCTGACACTCAGCTCTGGTCTCCTGTTTTAAACCAGCAGGCTCTTTACAAGTGCTTCCTCTCCCTCAACAACTCTCTCACCCCCTCAATGCCAGAGACACCTGAAGAAGGTTAACACTTCAAAAAGGAGGCCAGTGAAGCCATCGTGGGAAAAGAAACACAGGGTGATGCATGCTGCCTAGTGTCTGCTCTCTTGGGACTCCACTGACCATCCCCCAAGTGTCACTACTCTCAGGCAAGTCTGCCTTCCTCGTGCATGTCCTCTGCTTTCTTGTCACATTTGGACTGGCCCTGCCAGGGCAGTTCGGGGGCTAAGAGAGGACTACCCGCAGATTGGGCAAGTCCCAATTTTTGCTGAGGGTGAGGACATGGGACAGCCCAGGCTGTGGCACCTGGGACAGCGCATGCTGCCCAACCAGCCGGCCCTCCCCAGCCAGCCTGCAGCTCAGCAATGCTGTTATCTCACCCCACTGAGCCGATGAGACAGCAGCCATCCGTCACCCAGCTCCAGCATACGTGCCCTAGGAAGCATGTCTATTCCCCTCAGTACCTGCAGATCAGGGAATGGTGAGCAGATAGAAGGGCGAGGTAAGCACAGTGCTGGAAGGGATCAAAAAAGGTAGACATGACTCCTCAAAGGAAGAGATAGGAGTGGTGTTGGGAAGGCAGGTGTTGAGAAGGTCCTCGAAGGTGGCACAGAGTATCGGTAGATGGATTAAACAGGTGAAAAATCGCAGAAGCAGAAAAAATAGCATGCTCAATAACTGGACACCTATTACCTGCCCTGCAAGCCTCCAACTTCCTCGTTTCCCCAATAGCAGCTCCATTTCTTTGAGGATCTCCTGCTGACCCATATCCAGTCATGTGGTTTTGGGGGAAGTGACCCCCCCTTCCCAGCTCTGGAAGTGGGCCTTGATTGGTTTAAACCAATTGTCTTTCCTTCCCTGGCTGGGGAATGACTTGGGAGAGGCATGGGAGCTGGTCAATGAAGTTGTTTCCTAAACAGTGTGGGGCAAGGATGCAGGCGCTGGGCTGCTGCAGTCATTCTGTTACCAGACAGGAAGAGTATGGAGTTGTTGGGAGCTGCCCTGAGGAGGCCAAGGATGTCACCAACACCAGAGAAGGCAGAGAAGAGAATCGGAGAGAGTAGTTCTAGAATGACGTTGCTTGAGTCAGTGGACCAAACCTTGCCTGAGGTCAGCCATACTTTTGGGCTTTCCAGTTACAAGAGTCAATAACACCCACTGACTCTTTGGGTCTTGAGTTGAGTTTTCTGTCATATTATAATCAAAAGATTCTTAACTGAGACTCCAGTTTGGTTGGAGTATAGGAAGCATAAAAAGAGAGTAAGTGATAGAACCGGCAAGATGGATCAGGAACATTTTACCAATGGATTGAATGACAGGTTTATTTCCATAGGCACTGGGGACTCCTGGGGCCCGAGTGGATCACACTGGGTTCCCAGATCCTAAAGTACCCTCTGACCCTCTGAACTGGCCTCACAAATCCCTATTCCCCACCTCTTCAGCCCCTTCCACCAGAGCTAAGTCGCAGAATCAGGTTTGTAAGAAGCATAATCTGTTCATCCTCTACAGCCACCTTTCCTGGAACAAGCTCTGGGGACGTCAGTAGAAGCCTATGGTGTGGGGAGTCCTCACCTGGGAGAATGGAGGCTCCACAGGGAAAATGTTTGGTTCATCCCCTAATGTGTTGCCAGGACCTAAAACTGGCACACAGTAGGTAGATGCCCAGTGAATCTTGGCAAATGGATCAATGATTCCTCTGGAGATGGTGGCGGAGCAGGGTAGCAGAGGTTGGAGAGGCAGGTCCCGAGAGCCAGCCAGGGGACTGTCCATGGTGCTGAAAGCCTTGCTGCGCCCAGGACCGCTATCCGTGGTGCTAAAACAGAGCTCACAGCTAGCTTATTCGGTCCATCCATAGTGACTTGGAAAAGGCTCAAAGCATCTTAGGAACCACAGTGAGGAAGCGGACTCCATAACTTTGCCTCCCCTGCTAATCCTAGTTCCCCAAGACCTTCTGCACAAGACAGATAACCTGGCACAGACCCAAGAAGGCCTGTTCCTTGATGGTGACCCTGTTCCTAGTGCAGATATCAGTCCATCCTAATGTGCCCAAGCTCTCCAGGGTTGTGGATCCCTGAAGGATTTCAACATCAGCCTCTATTCAGCCAGCCTCTGCCGGGGACCCAGGGAGAGGCAGCCAGGCAGAGACAGACTCTGGGAAGGCAGCCGGGGAGAGAAGCTGCAATGCCAACGGCATTAACTGGAAGGTCTGGCAGGAGATTCTAGTCCTCACTGGCTCATGGGCACTGCCAGGCAAGGCGCCTGTGCTAGGAGACAGTACACAGAGGAGGATTGTGGGTACTGTGTGATGACAGGTGAGATGGCAGGGACAAGCTAGAGACACAAGCCCGCACTGAGAATGAAATTCTGAGAGTGGGGCTAAGGGACTCATGGGATGGAGTTTATGGGAGGGGTGTGGAACAGCAATGGGGGTGATGGACTGGGGAGGAAGTAAAGGGAGTTTCAGAATAGAAGTGGATTGGTGAGAGAGGAACAAGCTAGTCCTAAACACAGACTCTCTCCCTCCCTCTCTCTCACACACACAGGGTCAGTATTGTTAGATCTGGCCCAGGCATTTGGCTCTGCTGGGGACTTTCTCTCTGACATCATCCCCACAGTGCAGAGACCTCCTAACATTCTAATTTTGCCCAAGAACTACACTGATTCTGCTATCCATGAACCTATCTAAACCCTTCTGGAAGCAATTTGTATTTCCAGCCTGTATCACCTCTAGGGAAAATGATTTTCAAAGTTTATTCCCTGCTGAGTGCAGCAGGATTTCCTGTTATCGGTTTTAAACTTCCCTCTCCTGAGTTTTGGTGGGGGCCGAGGAATGGAGAGGGGTTCATTCTGTCAGGCTGGGATTTAGTGAAGGAGCTGTATTCCCTCCTCTATGCCCTTTCTGATTTTATAGATTTCTACCATATTCCCTCTTAGCCTCTCTCTGTATACTGAAGGTGTCCCGGGTGGGCTAGAATGATTTTATATGATAGTTTCCTTAGCATCACAGCTCTCTCAATAACAACCACTCACAGTTGCACTGAACTTACAGTTACCTACACATCATCAACTGAGTGAGATCTCAGACTCTCCCACTCTGTGAAGGAGGCCCCCAGGGATCATTACCTGCATTTCACAGATGTACAAACTGAGGGTCAAGGAAGGGAAATAAATTTCCCAGACTATGTGAGTCTGTAATAAAACCCAGGGTCCTCTCAGTCTTGGGCTGGTGCTCCCCTAAGGAGACAGGGCCACAAGCACACAGAGTGTGCATATATACCTCACTCATGTGTTGGGAGTAGAGAATATTTTTTGGCTCACTTCAAATTCCCTTCCCAACCATATCCAGGCTTCTATTGCCCTTATGGGTCCCTCTTTAGGAAAGAAGCTTCAAATACCCTCCACTAGACACCATCCACATCATTTTCCCCAAACAGAAACTTGCTGGCCATTCTCTGCCCAGCCTGTTGCCTGTCAAGATAAGAGTTTCCTAAAGCTTATCCCTCATCAGCCTGGCATTTTACTTCTACCCAGGAGAGTTTAGATTTAACTGCAAACTTGGTGATTTCACTGTACACATTCCCTTCCAGATCTTTTATTTAAATGTTAAAAAAAAAAAAAAAAGATTAGCTCCAATTCTTGGCCGAGTGCATGTTACACTTTTCTATGCAGAAGACTGTTTTTTCATTCAGACCTTTTGTTTCCCTTCTTTGTCAGCTTTTTATCAATGATAAAATAGTTTTTTCAAATTCCAGATGAATCTGGTTTTTAGACACACTTATATGTGGAACTGACACTCCAGAACACTTAGGATACATGTAACTGGAGAACACACACACACACACACACACACACACACACACACACACACACCGTTTATCACAGTACCTATTTATACTGATGCTGGTGCCTCTACACTCAGGCTCAGGCTCAGAAGTATCTACCCTGCCCCCACATACTTCCCTCCACACTCACTTGCACACCTGCACATTGAGGAGGAACTTGGCGCTGCTCTTTGAGAAACCCAATGATTTCATATGTTTGACAGGAGGGAAGGGGATGAAGCCAGGCAGGGAAATGCCAGCACATAAGAGAAATGGATCAGAGGCCCCGGAGCATCTGGAAATGTTGGGAGGGGATCAGGGAATTTCCTGAAATTTGGACCAGGGTGCTTAGAGAATCCTGGATGAAGACCTCTCTCAGCCACGGGCAGGGTGCCCAGCTGCCTCCACCTGGGAGTGGTCTTGTGAGTCTCATACACTGAGCACGCAGTGGACCAGGCAGGCAGCCGCTGTTCACACTGAGAAGAGCAGGCAGCCCCTGAACTGGCTTTGTGGAGCAGGCCTCCTTTCTTTCCAAGCATGCATGAAGGCAACTTCACCCATGGGCACACACTTATTCAGTCACATCAATCCTGATGTCCAGGTGTGCAAACCAAACCTGGCCACAGGCACCATTCCCAGGCTCACATGAAGCACAAGAACATCTTCAACCAAGCCACCCTGAGATCACCTCTGTCCTTGGTCACAGTGCCTGCAGAGTGCAAGGGTGGCCCACAGTACCAGGCAGGGACTTGGAACTACTCAATGTTTTCATGAGAAGTGGCTGCCACCTGAAATCCCCAATGGGTGATAATACCCAGCCTAGAGAGTCATGTGAGCACCAACCAGGGCCCAGAGCACCTCCTTCGACCTCTCACACTGCACTGTCTTGGAACTGTCACCTGTCACAGGGTGGGCCCAGCCTGCCAGCCACTCTGGCTCCACTACAGGAATGGAGCACACCGAGGAGGTCCCCACTGGGGCCCTCATAGCACCCATGTGGCTCCTCAGAGAACTGGGAGGGACACTGGCAAATTGAACTGTAAATAGGGAACCATCTCCCAGCACCTGGGGACAGCTTCTCCTGTGGAGGGAAGGGTGGGGAGCTGAGACTCCTGCAGGGGTGTAGGCAGAGGGCAAGAGGGTGGGAAGAACTCACATGCCAGAATAGATATGTCTCTAAGCGGGCAGAGCCCTGCTCCCCTCTGCCTCTGTGCTGCTGCTTGGGAGTTCTGAAGTCAGATCCCTCTTGCTCTCTTTTTCGTCCTCTCCTGGCATTTTTCTTCCCCTCAGGGTCCTCTGAGGAGAAGGCTCCATAGAAAGATCTTTAAATGAATGGTCCCTCCTCGGCTCTGGGGAATATATTAGAGTTCTGAAGAGATGGCCAAAACGGGGAAGTAATCCAGGGAAGACAGGGAGACATATCGGGCAGGACGGCCTGCTGATGCCAGCCATGCATCTTGGCAGGGCTGGGGAGTTGTGGGTCACTTCTCATAGGCAGTCAGGAAAGGGCCAGAGAGAAGGAGGGAGGAGGGGGGACCCATTATATCAGCTCCTTCTTTGTTCTCCTCCACACTCCCAACAACGTGCAATTATTTCATTTCTTCATTTGTTCACTGGCTCGTGGCTCATCTCCTCCACCAGAATATCAGCTCTGGGAGGGTGTGGGTACCGCTCCGCCCTACTTCCCGGCGTCCCTGGGGTCTAGATCAGACCCGTCCCCAGCCCCCAGTGGAGGTGATGCTCAACAATCATTCGTTGAAGACATGATTTGAGAAATGAACAAATGAGTGGGTGAGTGAACCAAATCAATGAGCAAATCCACCCAGGGCAGATTCGCACGCAGCCTGCACCCGAACCTATCTGGAGACGAAGTCAGGCCCCTGAGGCTGCCGAAAGTAAGCCCTACTCAAGTCTGTGGGAATGACCTGAAAACTCTCTCAAGTTGGGCTCCTTCCTACTCAGCTGACCCTGCTGCTCCCTGGGCCTTAACCAACTACCATGTCCTCAAGGCAGGAGTGGTCACCACTTGTGCCATCCCGTGCTTGGCACCAGGCAGAGAAGAGAAGATCTAAAGAAGCATGAGTCTCTGCAGAGGCCAGCCCCGTGCAGACTCTTGATGCTCCTCTCACCCCTCCTCTGTCCACACCTTCATTGTGGCTGGAACTCTCTGCTGAGTCTGGGGTGCAGGGCTCGTCATCCCTCATCTGGACCATCTTGGGTCCAGGGCTTTGCTCCCTCACCCACTGATCTGCCACGGGGCCACCATGATCCTTTTAAAGCCTGATCACGTGGTTTCCCAGATTTAAAGTCTCCAGCAGCTTCCCTACTATCTCTGGGATGGCTGGAGGAGGTTCCTCAGTGTGGCATGCAGGGCCTTGCATAATGTGGACTCAACTCCTCTTCACAGCCTCAACTTCTGCCACTATCACCATGGCAACAGCCAGGACAGCAGCTAACAGGTCCGATCTCTCATCACGCACCCTGCCCTGAGCCGCACGCGTGGCTTATTTGACCCTCTCACGATAGCATCAAATAGGATAGGCGATTGCTGTCCCCATTGTACAGATAGGAAAGTGAGGTGTAACAGAAGCAGCCAAGTGACTTGCTCTGGGTTGAACAGCAATGTTACAACAAGAATTATTATTAGAGCTAAAATGTTTGGAGCCTGAACTCTATTCCTGGCACTGTTCCAGGCATCCCACAACTGCTACTCCACATAGTTTTCAGACCAGCCCTCTGAAATCAGACTGCCAGCCAAACACTTGACTTGTCCATGCCTCGGTTTACATGGCCGTAAAATGGGGAGCATCATGACAGCACCTCCTCAGAGGTCTGTTGTGAAGCTTCGATGAGACAATGTGTGAAGGTGTTTAGCACAAAACAGGCTGGTTTCTGAGCAGCGCTGTGCCACAGTGCGCTTTGGGAAGATGCAGGTACAGCAGTGGGGCTGGGCGGGGTGAGGGCAGGACTGGGGAGGACCTCTGCCAGGAGGTGGCAGTCAGGCTCTGGGGGGTCTTGAGGGGCAGAGGAGGAGGAGAAGGTGCAAGGTTTCAGGGTTGTGGGGAGGGCTGGCTCTGGGCAGCACAGGAGTCCAAGATGGTACCCGGGGCACTGATCTCATGTGGCTGGTGGATATTTTAGAGAGACAGGCCCATGTGCCAGCCCTGGCCCATCACTGGCATGGCTTCCAGGAAGGGGAAAGAGGGGCTGACCCAAGGTTCGCCCTCCAGGGGACGCAGCCCCCAGGACACTCTAGAGCACTCCTGGGCTTCGATGCAAGGACCCCTGCTGTGTATCAGTAGAATGTGATGGATAACACCCTGGCATTGGAGACCCACCTGGCCCCAGGGATGGGGAGAAGGGGCCGGGGGGGGGTGGCTTCATACCAGCTGACTGGAGTTGCCAGCTGCAGTCCCATAAATCGCACCCTGGCCCAGGCTGGCAGTCCATTAACATGAAAGATTTTATCGCATTTTACAACCTCCCTGTCTTGTACGGCGACAGCAGGTAATTAAAACAATAATTGTTTTCTGATGTTGCTTCTGCTAAACGATAAAAGCTTCCAGTTATTTTCCTTTCACTGGGGTAGGTGGGAGGGGTCTGATGATCTGAGGGTACGGGTGTGGGGTGCAGGGCCACAGAAGTTTGGGAGGTGCACAAGCGGGATGAAGGGGCCCCTGTGTGACCCCCCCCCCCTCGGAGGGAAGCCTGCAGGAGCCTGGTTTCCACTTGGCCAGGCTCTGAGCATGTCCTGTCACACACACATGCCAGTGCACATGTCTCCTGTTCATGCCCAGACCTCAGTTGCCCCGGAAGTTGCTCTGGAGAGGGCCACCCTGCTTGGAAGCCCCGGGGAGGGAAGGAGCACGTCCCTGGTCAAGAAGATGGGCAGAAGCTGGGTCGCTGGAGGAGCTGGTCTGTCCACAGCCCTAGGGAACCCTCCCACTCAATCGGAGAGAGAGGCACAGACAGGCTCTCAGGAGCGGCATGATGAGGAAGTCAGGGGTCAGAGGCTTGTGGGTACCAGCCCTAATGCTGATGGACTTGAACCTCCCAGGTGCCTGGAAGCCTGGCACAGCAGAGGTGACTTGCCTGAGAGGGCTCGTGTCCTCCAAGTCCCATAGAGAGCTTGACTCGAGGATAACAGGATGGACAGTACAGTGAGGGGTCTTCTGTGCCCCTGAACTATCATCTATGCTCCCCTTTCCCATCCCTCCATCCATCCACCCATCTGTCCTCTCTCCTGCCTGTCTGTCTATCCATCTGACACATACTGAGCTTCTACTTAGTGACAGCATTACTCCAGGCTCACGGGATACAATGAACAGGGGGCAGGCCACAGCCCCTGGAGAATCTTATGTCCTAACATAAGAGTGGAAATAGAAAAGAAGTACACAACTCGATAAAGAGGGTCCTCCAATGCGGTAAGTGCAGCAAAAAGCTAAGTCAGTGACAAGCTGTTACTTGAGGTTAGGGGCCTGGTTTCCACCTCCTGGTCCTGAGTCTTGCCCCCTCCTTGCCACCTCCAGCCTCACACTCAGGAAACCCAAGGTGGGTATGGGTAGGTGTGGGACAGTGACTGGTGTGATCTCTGCTTGTATCTATGAATGACGTCACACTTGAGGGCTCTCCCTCCTCCCCCGCAACAGCCCCCTAGGCCTGCAGTCAACACCCTAATGCTTTAAAACAAATACTTCTTAATCACTAAAAATTGAAATGATTTCATGTGAAAATGTTAATGTATTCGGAATCACAGCCACGCACTGCGTCTGACAAATTAGCACCCAGCCCGCCGCATTGTTTGTAGCTACATTTATCCTCGTGACGAGACACACACACAAAATGGAGCACAGGGGCGGCAAGGGCAGCTCCCCACTGGGGGCGTGTGTGGAGGAAGAAGGGAGAGGTGGGGGGAAATTGAGCACGGGAGGGCAGAGAGAGAGGCCTGGCCCTTCCCTGACAGCCCGCCTGACCCACTGCAGGGCCGACTGCCCCCCAGCTGTCCCCATCCCCCTGACTTGCCCTTTGATGCCATTCCTGGGCCATGTAACCCACACCAGGCAGGGTTGGCTGGCCTGGCGGCAGCCTCATGAACATAAACATGAATTCAGGCTACTGGCAAAGCTGGGCACCAGGAGAGGAGAAAAACAATTTTTTCAAGAATTTAATGATTTCAAAAATAAGCGTAAGTATGTGGAAAACTGGAACCCTCATGCACTGCTGGTAGAAACACAAAATGGTGCAGTTGCTGAGGAAAACAGTCTGGTGATTCCTCAAGAAATTAGACCTAGAATTACTATATGACCCAGCAAATTCCACTCCTGGGTATATACCCAAGAGAACTAAAAACGGGTGTTTAAACAAATACTTGCACACAAATGTTCAGAACAGCATAATTCATAATAGCCCCAACACTGGAAACAACCCAAATGTCCATCAGCCAATGATAACGGGTAAACGAAATGCCATCTATCCATACAATGGAACGTTAATTGGTCACAAAAAGAGATGAAGCACTGATACATACCATGACCTGCATGAACCTCAAAATCATGCGAAGTCAGAGAAGCCAGATAGGAAAGGACACCCATTGTAAGATTCCGTTCTCATGAAATACCCAGAAGAGACAAATCTGTAGTGACAGAAAGCAAGCTGGGGTTCGCTAGGGGCTGGGGAGAGGGGGCAATGGGGAGTGACAGCTAACGGGGCTCCCCTGGGGCTGATAAAAATGTTTGGAATTAGAAGCGACGGTTGCACAACATTGTGAATGCACTAAACGGCGCACTTTAAAATGGCTAATTTTATATGAATTTTACCTCGATTCTCTCTATAATAAAGTACCCAAGAAGGGCGTGATTCTTGACCACATTGGACTTCCCTAGCTCATTCTAGAGAGTCATATCTGATACCAGGAGGCAGTGGGGACTGCAGGCCTTGAGACCTGTCCTACTTTTCCCCCACATCCTCCTCACCTGCCTCCTGCTCTCTATTCTAAGGCCTTGGGTCTAGCACCAATGCAACCCAGGCCCAGGTCATCCTCCCTATTTCTCAAATGAGGCAGAGGGTGGGCCCCTCTGAACTAAGAGCAGCCTGGGACTCAGGTCTTCTGACTCCCAGTCCAGGGTGATGTGCAACCAGCCCAGGCCTGGGCTCTCTTGATCTGCCTTCAGAGGGACTTTATCATTCAGCTCCTCTGACTGCACCTTTTGGCAAGCTGGGGGAGGGGCACATGGCATAAACGAGCACAGAGACAAGTCACATTTCCTCTCCACTCACCTCCACGCTTCCCTGTGCCCGGATCACAATGCACCTCCACAAATCATGCTCTTCCCAGCTTTGGGCTGCTGCCCACATGGCTGGCTCTTTCTCATTAGGGTCTCAGTTCACAGATCACCTCCTTGGAGAGGCCTGACCATCCAGGCTAATATGCCAGCCAACACGCCTGCATCTAGCTCACCCAGGGTCACAGGTCACATGGCCCTCTCTGCCTGCCTTCCAAGTCCTGGAAAACATTCCTCATTATCTGAGTCTGTCTACTTTTCATGAGAGTAGTGATGGCGCTCGCCTTGCTCAGTGAGTATCCGTAGGTCCGCAGTAGGTCCTTGTCACTGCTTACTTAATGACCGATGTGTGCGCATCTTCACTCAGCCCTGTCCCCCAGTCCATCCTCTTGGCTCCCCTCAAAAGCTCCCTGGGGCCCTGGGCCTTCTGCCCACCCCCTGGCACAGATCTGCGCTCAGAGGGGCTGGGGCTGGGACCCAGCCTGCGGTGGCCGCATGTGACACAGGCAGTCACTTCCCCTCTGGGGCTGCCTGCGGAAAGCTGTGTGAAAGAACTTTGCAAGTGCTGAGCAGTCTCAACCACCCAGCCCCTCCTCCCTGTGCCCAGGCTCCTGCTCTGAAGCCCTCAAGGATCCCTTTCTGGCTTCTGATGTCCTTCTCTTGAAGCTCTTCAGGTTCCAAGTGGCCATTACTCCTTGCCCACCAGACTCGTCCCTTTCTCTAAGACTGGTTCCTGCTTCTGGGCACAGGAACTCAGGAACCAATTTCTGGTGCCACTCGCTCACAAGCATGCACACGCATGCCTTCCCGGCCTCGTCTGCAGGGGCATTCCCTACAGCCTTCCTCGCAGCTGCCACCCTGTCCTCAAAACTTTAAAACTCCTCCCCGGACTCCTGGGCTCTCTTTGGCCGCCTTCTGACTTCCTCAGAATCACTCCCCCAATCCTCCGTTTCCATCCCAGCACAGCCATTCCCCAGTCACCCCTTACTCCTCCCTTCAAATGTCTCCCACATCCATCTCTTTGATTCCTTCCCCACTGCCTGATCCCTGAGCTCGCAGTGACCAGCTCCTTCCAAATGGGCCTTGCATCTCCACTTCCTGCCCTCCATGCCCCTCAAGCGTCAGTCCCAGGTTTCCCATAAGCTTTTAGACTCTTCCGCCAGACTAGCTTCTGCCACCTCTACTGAACAGGTGAAATCTAAGACCCCAAACGCAGGCTCTAGAACCGGAAGGGAGGGGAGGAACGCTCCGCGCAACTTCTTGGTGTTGTGCTGGGGTGAGAATGCAGCCTCAGGGCGCCCAGGGGGCAGGGGTGCGTAAGACAGGGGTGTACACCAGTTAAGGAGGTAGCCAGGTCCCAGCCCCTGCTAGCCCAGGAAAATGGGCTCTCACTGCCCAGCCAACTTTTCAAGGGAATCCCCAAATCTGGACTTGTATATGAACTTACTATTGTCTAGAATGTTCTGGCTGCCATGTGAGGTTGCCATGCCCTGCACACTGCCCCCCAGCCACCTCTGGGTGGGTACTTTGTCCCCATTGTCATGCTAAGGTACCTTCAGATACCAGGCACTGAAATCCAACCAAGTTGGCATAAGCCTAAAGCAGGAAGCTCTTGGCTCAAGTGCGGGGAAGGCTGCGGGGCAGCTCACAGGACTGAGGGAAAAGCTGCCGGCTCCAGAGTCTCTGGGTCCACCAGACAGCTCCCTCTTTCGCTTGTCTCTGTGTGTTGGCCTTACTCCCCTCTGCAGCCAGGCTCTCTCCATACAGGGGGAAATGGCTGCCACTGGCCAGCATCTCTGCCTGCCAGTCCCAGAGGGAGAAAGGAGCGCTGCTCCACTGCCAGGTAGGAAAAACCATGGGAAGGATCCTGATTGGCTTAGCCCAGGTCCCAGGGCCACGATGGACCAATCACCGTGCCTAAGATCTCCACTAGGATTTGCCAGCCTGGTCAGGTGTTTTCTAGGAGGAGGGTGGGGCCCCCTGATTGACAGCCCCACCAGGACCTCTCCAAGGTGTTGGAGAGGAGGTCACCTAGAGAAGAGTGCTATGCCGCTGACACGTGTTGAATAGTCAAAACAACGAGCACCAAAGAAACGACAAAATTCCAAGAGATGAGGTCAGCCCTCCAGAGAGCCCTGTTCCCAAAGATAAGGAGCCTCTCAAGGCCAATCAGTAAGAGTAGGGCTGAGGGTGGAGGCCAAGTCAGTTCCAAAGTCCACCCTTTCCCCTTTACTATGGGACCTTACCAAGGCCACCTGCTACCACTCCAGTCTCCCTGACAGTTCCCAGCAGAGTCTGTTTCAACAGCCTCACCAATGGGGAGCTCCCGGCCTGCCAAGGCCACAGGTGTCAGTGCTTGTTAGGAAGGTCCTTCTCAGTCTCTCATGTCTGACCTGCTGGTCTTGACCCTACCCTCTTTGGCGATACAGAACAAAGCAAATCCACTTCTCCCTCCTGCCTTCAGTGCCTTGAATTACACAGGACCGGCCCATCATCGCCCTGAGCTTTTGAGGCCTTCTCTCCCAGGACATGGTTTTGTCTCTCCCTCTGTTACCCATTGGATCTGCCAGCCCTGACCACCCCGGTTACACTTTCTTTGCATCACCTGACTAGACCCAGTTTCTGTTACTTGTGGCCAAAGTCCCTGACTGATGTCCATGCTCTAGGCAGGGCCTCGCAGGGTGAAGCTCACAGCTCTGTAAAGCCCTCTTGCAGCTTCTCCCCTGCTGAGGCTCCCCATCCCTGTTCTGCTTCTAACATCACTTTCCCAGGCTTGAAAGCTCTGAATCATGTTTGCCTCATTCCCATCCCTCACCCCCTACATGCAACATCCAAAGGCTCCTCCCTTCAAATGTCTCCCACATCCATCTCTCTGACTCCATCCCCACTGCCTGATCCCTGAGAAGGGAGGCCTCGTTATTTCTTGCCTGGATGACCGCTGCAGCCTCCTGGCTGGTCTCCTTGCCTCCAGCCTCTCTCTGCTCTCATCCATCCTCCATGTGCTGCCAGATTAATCTTCCTTAAACACTGCTCACTGCCTGTCACTCCCCAGCTCAACGATGTAGCCAGCCCTGTCACTCACTGGTCCCCCACAGGCACCGTCTGCTTCAGCCAGGCTGCACCTCCTGGCTCCCCTATACACACGCTGTCACCAGGGAATGCCTGCATGCTCTTTCCCCTCCCTTCACTGTCTGGCCAGCACTACCACACGTTAAGGTCTCAGGCAGAGTCCCTCTCCTCCTCTGGCCTTGGGACACCCACAGTTGGGAACAGAGGAAGTGGTGTGGCCAGGGCCAGCCCTGAAGCCACAATCTAGTCTGCAGGTCAGCAGATGGGTTGTCCTTGCCTGGCCTGTCTGGGCTCTTGAATGTTGCTGTGGCCCCCACCACCTCTCTGCTCTGCATGTCCTAGGAACCCACCCTGGCTTCCAGGCTGTTCAGGAGTCATACCTGATCAAGTCCTCTGGATGAGACATCTCTCACTCTATCAACCTTCCTTCTCAGGCCCCCTCATGAATGCTCATCACCCCCGAATGAGCCCCCAAATTCTAGATCTGCAGGGTCCTGCCCTGATGCTCCCTGCCACTGTTGTCAACCAAGAATCTGCTCCCCCCACCACTTAAGGGGGTGTCACAGAGGGAGGCCAAGAGTGAGTATCCCCATCGCTGTCCACACAGCATCTGCAGCAGCTCCCATTTATAGAGCATTCAGCCTAGGTCTGGCATTGCGGTAAGTGTTCCAAAGAGAATAACTTATTTAATCCTCACAGCCTTATGAAATAGAAGCCTTTCATTATCCAGATTTTCTAGATGAGAAAATCGAGGCACAGAGAGCTGAAATCACCTATCTAAGGTCACCCAGTTTAGGATTCTGTTTCAGAACCCTGACTCTTAACCACTGAGTGCCTGACACCCCATCTCACAGTCCACTGAAGAGCTGGGGAGGTCAATGGATCCAGCAGGGAGAGGCCTAGGGAGCCACTGTCACTCTGTTTGTGACCACTTTTTCAGAGGCCTGGGGTGACCAGGGGAAAGCAGTGTGCTGAAGCCAGCTCATCCTGGCTTAGGAGAGCCTGTTGTTAGAATTTCTGGAATTTTGCAAGCTGGTCAACATCACATTGGTAGCTTGAAATAGGCCATCGTGGGAGTATTTACACCATAGAAATTGGCAGCTCTGTCCTGCACTCTCCTGGAGAGCCAACTGTTAAACATTCACCAGCACATCACTGCTGGGGAGGGGAGGCTGACCACCCTCCGAAGGGCATCCTAGCCTATGGGTGCCAGGCTTCAAGCCACTCACGCCAAAGACAAGCCCCCCTCAGTGGAGTCAGGAGTCTTAAAAGCGAGGGGTCTTGAGAGGACTGGGTGGGTCTCAAAGATGGGCCTCTGGCTGTGTGATTCCAAACGATCTGAAGGAAAGCACTCTCAGAAAGTGTCAGGGCAGTATATTCTAACCAAACATGCCCAACATGGAAAGTTGATCACCAACCAAGGACAGTGGCACTGATGAGAGGCATGGAATGGAGAACCAAGCTAGGAAGCCTAAGCTCAGGTCCAGCGGAGGCTTGTGGGAAAGGCCAGAACAACTTGGGGCCGGAGGGGCTTGGAGGAGGAGGCCCAAGAAAGGGTGGGCCTTCTGACTGGTTGGGAGGTGCTGGAAGGCCCACCTCTCCACCCCATCATTTACACCTGAAGGTGGAGGACACTGAAGTGGAGAAGCAGGATAAATACCAGTAAGAAAGCACTGAAGGCAAGAGGTGAGATCAGGACAGGCTGAGTGGTTGCTGTGAATGAGCTCAGGTCTCTAGGTCCTAATAAACCACAGCCCAGGTCCAGGCACATGCCTGGAGCTGTCATGGGGCATGAGATGAGTCAACTGTGGCCGAAGAAACAGGAAAGTTGTATTCAGTGGATGCGTCAGTTATGTTCTTTGAGTGCAAGCCACAGAAATCGATTCTCACAAATTTAAGCAAAAAGGGGGAGGTTCTAATGAGAAACTAGGTTGCTGAGAGAAGGGGAAAGAGGCTTAAAAAGCAGGCTCTGAAGCAGGAAAGGAACCAGGATATGGAAATTACCAACCTGCCTTACTTGGGCCCTGCTTTCAAGATGAAGGGGCCTGCTGAACACTGACCATGCCTGTACCAGGGGAGAGGTCAGAGGGACCCAGTGAGGCTAGGAATGGAAGCTGGACAGATACAAACCCAACAACTGTCCACTGCAATGGCCACATCCTGGCAAACCTGATGCAAACCCCAGGCATGATTCTGGTAGCGCATCTGAGCCAGCTTCAAATGACCAAGGGAGCAGGGACACTGGGAGATAAGTTGGGACCCCCAAAGACCTGTCACACCAGACCAGCTTCCCTTATCATAGAGTTACTGCTCTGATAGGTTAGGCCTGGACGGGAGACAGTGTGCCTGCACTTCAGCCAGGTACCTGATAAAATATCTCAAGATCAGCAAATGTAGATACACAAACCAGGTGATAACACATTAAAGGGAAAGCAAAATCTTTGGAATAGCCAGCATTGTTTTTTAACACAGCCAATTAAATGACTAATGTTGGTCCACATTTGGGTCTTTACCTTTGAGCCTCAGGCTGTGCCCTTTGAGCTGGTCAGGATTTTTATTAAATACTTGGATAAAATGCACTGATAGCATACTGGTTAAATCTGAGGATCGTGTGCCCATCTCTTCTCCCTGGACAAGAAGCTGAGAGTGGGGGCAAACAGCCTTGGTAAGAGGACAGTGAGATGGCTTGGGCCCAAGCTAACCTGCACGACCATAACCACTGGCTGTGGGGACTGGCTCATTCTGACAGCATTTGAGTTGGAACAATGAGGAGAGACCAGGACATTTGTTGGATGGCTAAGGGAAGAGAGATTCTCTGTTTTTTCCTGAATTGGGCCTGTAAGGCTGTAGCTCTGGTAATTCCTGGCAGCTACCTTGGGACTGTGAGAGGAAAGGTTTTTGGAGAGTGGCAGCAACACTTCCCTCCCCTGCCAGAGCAGAGATGAGGGGTGAATCCTGGTCACATATTTCCCCTGGATCCAACCATGCCTGAAGCCAGAGCTACTCCTGGCCGTATGTGGCAAAAAATCCTTCCCCGCCCCACTTTTTTGCTTAAGCCATTTGGGTTGGGTTCTTCAATATTTGCAACAGACACTCTTAGGATCCTATGATAATCTGTGCCAGGGCATTGTGTCACAGTGGGATGCCCTCCTGGGACTGATATCCAGAGAAGCTAACAAAGACGTTGGGGATAGAGAAGCGGACTTGGAACCTGCTACATGAGGAACAGTTGAGTGGACAGTAGGTGCCTGACCTGGGAAAGGGCAGAGGGGGTCTTGTATTAAGTAACTGAAAAGGGAGGATCCACCCGCTGTGGCCCCAGAAGGAAAAGTCAAGAACTATCTGGGGGAGCTTCCCACAAAAGGTTCCATCTCATGTAAGAAAGCTGTTTTGAACAGTCCCAGCCACCCTGTGTGTGTGGCCCCGGGTAAGTGGGAAAGCTGACCCCAGGGATTTTTATAATTAAAATCCTGTGGCCTGCACATCCCAGCCCAGGTTTAGAAAGAGCCTGTACTCTGGTGGCAGGGTGGTATGAAGAGGCAGGATGTAGGGGGGAAATGGGCTCTGGGACACAGGGAATTAGGGCTTCCCAGGGGAGCAAGTGATAAAGAACCTGCTTGCCCATACAGGAAACCTAAGAGACACAGGTTTGATCCTTGGGCTGGGAAGATCCCCTGGAGGAGGGCATGGCTATATCCACTTCAGTATTCTTGGCCTGGAGAATACCATGGACAGAGGAGCCTGGCTGGCTACAGTTTATAGGATCACAAAAAGTCAGACACGACTGAAGAGACTTAGCACACACATGGACTTTGGATTAGCCTAAGATCATGCAGAGAAGCAAGGTCCCATGACTTCAGTTTCCATGGGACACCAGACAAGGCCCTGACAGTAAATGGACATATGGGACTCTGTCCTGTTCCCTGCTGGTGTGGGTGGGGGCGGTGAGACCAAGCAGTGACAAAGCTCGGCCTTTTCCCCAAGGCTCAATGTTCTCATCTAACAAATGGGACTAACCTCACCTACTTCCTGGGTTGTCCTGCGGTTCTGCTCACAGGATGCAGGTAGAGTCCAGCACTGGACACGTTCCTACCATCACCAAGGTAATTATGACCATAGATGTGACCGTTTCAGACCCCGAAGCCTCCTCCTGCTCCCGCCCAGGCTTCAGATCGTCTTAGCAGAAGGAGGAGACATCCAAAGCCCATCCTGAAACCCCAGGCCTGCCTAGGCTGGCAACGCGGGGCCTCGGGAAGCCGTGCCCTCCCTCCTCTGGAAAATGAGACGGACCCCACCGGCGCACGCCTGCGGGAGGGGCTCCGCCAATCTCCTCCTCTCCGCCGCGAGGTCGGCACGGGGGCTCTGGAAGCGCTACCCCACCAGCCCGCCAGAGGGGCCCACCGCCCGGCCACGTCTCCGGCGACCCGGGGCAGGCGGCGGGGGTGAGAGCTACAGCCTGGCGAGCGCGGGAACCGAGGAGCCGCAGAGGCCGCCTTGCCGCCGTGCCCGGAGGCTGGACGCCTGCTCCCCGGGCGGCAGCCGAGCGCTCAGCCAGGAACTTGTTAACAGGCCCCGAACAAAGAGCCGCTAATCCGGCGGGCGGCCGCGGGCGGGCTGGCGGGCGGAGGGATCCCGCCCCTTCCCCGCGCGGCCGCCGAGTTTACCGCGCACTCATTACCCCGCGCCGGGCGGGGGCCGGGGCCCGGGCCGTGGAGCTGGAAGCGCGGCGCCCCTTCTCCCGGGACGGCCCCGGGGCGCGCCCCTCCCAGGGCCCGGGCGGGCGGGCGCCGCGGCTAACTGCTAATCCCTGGGCTCGGGTTCCCATTGGCTCGGGCACCTGCCGCCCCAGGCCGCTCACGTGCCCGGCAGCTCGCCCGCCCAGCGGGAGGCTTGCCTCCAGCCCCGGACCCCCGCCCGCTGAGCTATCCCGGACAATGTGGTGGGGGTTGTTTGGGAAGAGGGGAAGGCTCCGGTCACGCTGCGACAAGGAATCATTCCTACCTGCCAGTGCCTGTCATCCCCTTTTTTATTTTGGTGGGGGAGGGGGAGAGAAGGGCTGGAAAGATGCGGATATGGGAAAAACCAACAGCCCCTCAACTCCATCTGGTCTGTGCTCCAGTAAGGAGGAGGTAGGGTCTAAATCGGGGTGTATGTCCCTGCAGGCTCTGGGCTAGACCTGCTGGGGTGGGGCACGGGGAGTCGCACCTGCCACCCTGGCTGGGGAGGCCCACGGTATGAGGTGGGTTACAGGGGCCACAGCCCCTTCTCCAAGGAGCGGTCTAGACTGACTGCCCCTCCCCAAACCTCAGCCACGCATTCGCCCGGAGCTCAAGGTGACCCCGAGCCTTCCAGAGGGACACAGCTCTGCCATCCTGGCGTGGGGAGGGGCCTGAATCTGGGGGACTCACCCATTGGGACTTTGGCCCTTGGTGCTCTCACTGTGGACAGGCAAGGAGTTGAGTCCCCTCCCCCTCTAAGTGGGACCTCAAATATGCCTTTTGTGGCCTACTCTGGGGAGCAACCAGCCACTTAAGCCTCTCCTAATGGCCACGAATCTCCCTGTGTCCTCCATCTCAAACAGGGCCGGGATGGCCCAGCCAATGGCCATTCTCCCTCTGGAGGGGGGGTGGGCAGGGGACTTCTGATCACCGCCCTACCCCTGTCATCCCTCAAAGGGGGCAGAGAAAAGACACCAGCCCAGCCCCTCATCCCCAGCCCCCCATCTGCCCTCTTTCCTGAACCCCTAGCTGCACCCTCTCCCACAAAGAGGGAGGACTCCCCCACTCTCTGTAGGAGAGGAGAGGAAGGAACAGTGCCCTTTTCCATATCCATCACCTTGATTGCTCACATTTATTGAGCACCTCCTGTATGCCAGGATGGACATGCATCAGTCTGCCTAATCCACACAAGGACCCTGTGAATTAGGTCCATTTATAATATTTTGGCTGATTCCCAGGTGGCGCTAGTGGTGAAGAACTCGCCTGCCAATGCAGGAGACATAAGAGACATGGGTTGATCCCTGGGTTGGGAAGATCCCCTGGAGGAGGAAATGGCAGCCCACTCAGCCTGGAGAATCTCATGGACAGAGGAGCCTGGCAGGCTACAGTCCTTGAGGTCACACAGAGTTGGACATGATTGAAGCAACTTAGTGCACATGCACACATGATATTTTAGAGACAGGAAATGAAGGAGTACAGGGAGGAGCTACATCCATGGCCAGGACTAGGGTGAGGCAGAGGGTCTCCAGAGCACAGATGTAAGGAAGTCTTTGCTCTCAGGGGCTGACCCTGCATTTGCACGACTTAAATCTTGCACACTAGGCCCCTCCCTTGCCTCACCCTCGTTGGAGCCCTGGTCCAAATTCAGACCCCAGAGCCTGCCAACTCAACCACCCTACCACCTGCGGTTCTGGCTCCCACGGGGCCAAAGGCTGTCTGCGACATCTTCTATCAGTTCCCGGGAAGTGGGTAGGCCTCAGGCACTGGCACGCTGGCCTTCTGGGGATCCTGCAAAGGCCTGTTTTTGCCACTGGGGGGTGTTCAACCAGCTAAACAGGACCTGGCTTCCTTGCTGGGGCGCTGGAACTCCCAGCTCCCACCTCTGTGTCACAGTCACCTTCGGCCCTGCTGCAACAGCCACCTGGCTCCAAGGCAACACAGGCGGCTGCTGCCAGTGTGGCTGGTGGCTTTGGCAGGTGCTGGGCAGGTGTGAACAGTTCCCTGGGGGAACCTGCTGCTGAGTGCACAGTCTATCTCAGGCTAATGAGGCAGGCTCTCTGGACATAGCCCCCAGTAGTTATCCAGCCCAGCCTATTAGCATACAGAGGAAAATGGCCCAGAGAGGTTAAGTGGTTTGTTCAAGGTCACACAGCAATCCAAAGGCAGAGACTGAACCAGAATTGAATTGCATCTAGGGTGCCGACCCCTGCTTTGCTGCCATGTTCTGTGCTTCAGAGCTGGTCACCACAGTTCCAGGACATACTGGGCCCATATCATCACAGAACCTCCAAAGTTCTTTGCACACTGGGGGGACTGGTGTTTGAATTAAGTTTCTGAACCAGGTGCCCTGTGAGGGGTGGTGTGAGTATAGGTGAGGGAGGGTGGGTAGGAGGCTTCTTCCAACTAGAAGCAATGACTTCTCCTAGGGGCAGCAGGAGATGAAACAACTTATACAGAGATGGTCTTCTCTCTTATATATGAGGTTGGGGCCTGACACAGCTTAAGACCCTGTCCTAACTCACTTCCCTTCAAATGCCAGGGAAAATGGAGGAAGGAGGCACACAGGTACCTGCTCCATGTTGGGGTCTACCTGGGCACTCAGTGCTGCCCATCAACTTGTTACTTTAACCCCAGGGAGCAGAGGTGACCCCATTCTCTAAAAGTGGGCACAGGCTGGGGAGAAAAATTTTCTCATCCAAAGTCAGGTGGCTTAGACTGAAACCTGGCCTGCCCTGTCTGCCTCCAAAGCCTTGCCCTTTCCACTCTACCTTAGAGGCTCCCCAGAGGCAGGAGAGGAAGTAAAAGCAAAGTTGTTCAGCTGTGTGTGACTCTTTGAGAACCTATGGACTGTAGCATGTCAGGCTCCTCCATCCGTGGGATTGTCCAGGCAAGAATACTGAGTGGGTTGCCATTTCCTTCTCCAGGGGATCTTCCCGACCCAGGGATAGAACTTGGGTCTCCCACGTTGCAGGCAGACACTTGACCATATGAGCCACCAGGGAATCACAGGAGGACCCTTCAATGCCACTCTCATGGGAGCAGACAAGGGGAATGGAGAGCTAGGTCAGCAGAATTGACTGCAGGAAGCTGGGTGCCCATCTGGGTGGTGAGGAGGGTTGGGGCCCAGGGGCTGGGCTCTGCTGGGTCTGGGAACTGGGAGCCCTGCTTGGTGCTCACAGAGCCTCCAGTCTTGGTGTCAATGCCAGCCCTGAGCATCGGGGTGGGGCCTGAGGAAGAAGCCACTCGGACAGATGGTCAGGGTCAGGATGGGTACCAGAGGGGGATGCCCCTTCGCCCCACCTTCCAGGGGCTAGAGTCTATAGGTCCAGGGCCCAGAATTACATTATTTGCGTGAGAAGACACCCACCTGGGAACATCTATGCCTGGGAGGACTGGGGCAGGCAAGGTTCCTGTTCCACACACATGGGCGCACCTGTGTGAGGGACCCACAACACACAGGCTCTGGTGAGCTGGTTTGCCATCTGTGTGGGGGGTGTCAGCTAGCTGGTCCTGGCCCTGGACAGGAGCCATGGCTGGCCTCCCTGGAGCAGGGCAGTCTGTGTTTAGGCATAGGAATGGGTAGGGCAGGGGGGACAAAGAGAGCTATGAGGGGACAGAGCAAACTTCTCCCCACTCCCCAGCCACAGCGCCCACCACGCCATCCCCCTGTCTAGCCAGAGAACTCAAACTCAAGCAGAGGAAATAAAGAGAGAAATAAGCATTTGACTGGCTGTGACTCGGAGCATGTTGGGGGCTGAGAACAGGGTCATGGTGCCGTTAACAATGGCGATACTTGTGGGAAGCCCTGGCATGGGTGAGGAAGTGCCCCCTCCTGCCCCAGATGCCTTTGGCAGCTGCCCCAGGCCACTCCAGGGCTGAAGAGTCAGTACCTCTGTCCTGGAGCCCACTTGGAGCTTACCAGTGGGCCGTGGCCCCCTCACAGGTCTTAGGAGGAGTGAGGGAGGCCTCTTGGAGGGGGCTGGATTGAAGCTGGAGGCTGAGATGAGTACAGCACAGTGGGGACTGGCAGCAGCAGTGAGGGCTTGGCCTGGCCCTGACCACAATTTTAGGATGTTGGGGTATAGGATGGGGATCATGGCTGGGCACCACATTTTGCAAGGCATGGGAAGTACAGTGGGTGGAAGCCAGAGCTTGTCCGGGAGTGTGGATGGCCAGCCTGCCAGTGGTCAGGGTCAGGGAGGACACTAACCTGCCTACATGCCCGTCCAGGGATGTGTGTGCTGCAGGTGTTTCCCTAAGGGCTCCTGGGCTCGGGGTTCAGACTTTACCTGCTGCCACTGGGGCGCCACAGAAGGCGTTCTCGTGCATTCTAGTCTGGGCACCGGCGGCATCAGTCTAGGTGGAGGATGCAGAGGAGGGAAGGAGTGAGGGGTGGCCATGGCACCGGCCCAGGTGAGAAAGGTGAGGGGGAAACAGCTGAGCTGGGGAGGGACAAAGGAGGAGAGCGACATGAGCAAAGTCACACGCAGGGCTGAGCTGGAGGACCTGGTGACTGATTAGATATGAAGCGTGAAGGAGAAGGTTAGAGCCTCCAAGATTTCCCACCCCAGGCTGGGGGAAAGGGGGAGGGGGCCTGGGAGGACGGACTACAGGAGAGGGCTGGCCTGGAAAGAGCATGTCTGGGCATGTGTGTGAAACAACGTGTGTGTGTGTGTGTGTGTGTGTATGCGCGCGCATGCACACATGCATGCCTGCATGTGTGTGCAGGCATGTGTGTGCACGTGTGTGTGTGTGTGTGTGTGTGTGTGTGTGTGTGTGTGTGTGTGCACCTGTACACTTGTTCTCAGGAGGCAGCCAAGCCCAGCACTAGGGCCCTCACCTGGAGAAATCCGTTATACCTGGTTCAGGGCAGTTTCTGCCTCTGAGACTTCATGGCTTCAGTCGGCAGGTCTGGGGCCCAGAGCAGTGCAAGGCAAGAGAAAGGGTTGTATGACAGGGGAGTCCTGGCCCCTGTGCATGTGTGCTAAGTCACTTCAGTCATGTCCAACTCTTTGTGACCCCATGGACTGTAGCCCACCAGGCTCCTCTGTCCATGGGGATTCTCCAGGCAAGAATACTGGAGTGGGTTGCCATGCCCTTCTCCAGGGATCTTCCTCACCCAGGAATCTTCTATCTCCTGCACTGGCAGGTGAGTTCTTTACCACTAGCGCCACCTGGGAAGTCCCCTGGCCACTGGCTGAGGCCAAAGTTGGCTGCTCCTGGGAATCAGGTCCATCAGTGCCTCTACGTTGGGAGTCTGGTACCTGCATCAGTGCCAGTCCCCAGGCTCCTAAAGGAAGTTCCTCCCAGCACAGGGCAGGAGAAACAGGAGGGCCAGAGGACCAGCCCTCTCCTTTGGTCGCCCAGGTGGCCCCCAAAGAGCAGATCCCCCACCCCTCCAAGGCATGGTGAGTGAGAGCAGGGTATCTCTTAGCCCTGAAGAATGAAGACCCCCTCCCAGCAACCAACGACCCCAGCCTATGGGGGATGGAAAGTGGGTCCAGATCAACCCTATAGGTGGGAGAGGGGCCGAGGAAGTGACCATGGCTCAGGGATGCCCCCCAGCTCCCCTTTCAGGAGGTCTAGTTCCCTGTGGGCACCTCCCCTCAGGAGTGCAGAGATCAGAGACCAGGAGGCCGGCAGGTGTGTGCAGCCCACAGGGGCAGAGAGGCAGGTGCCAGCTGTGTGAGCAGGTATGAATGGGAAAAGCCTGTGAGACAGGTGGTCTCTGCATGTGGGGGCACAGAGGGGGCCCGCCTGGGTGAGTGTGCCAAGGGACAGGCTTTAGACAGAGGGTGGCCACCTGGCTGGGGGAGCAGGAGGCCCCAGTCCTGCTGGCCCCCGGCACCCCCTGCAGCCTGGCTAGCTGTCCCTCCCTCAGACCCATTTTTCACTGGCTGCTGTTGCCAAGGAGCTGAATGGGCGATGCGGGAGGAGCCAGGGTCAGCACAGGGCCACCCTACTGGGCACATATGCCCGGAACCTGCGGGGGCCAGCAGTAAAGGGGCCCGAGATGACAAGAAGGACCCCATGCCCTTCAGCAGCCCCTCACACAGGCCTGGGGATTGATGCCGGAGGCAGGCTCTGCTCCAGGGCAGCCCTGCGGCACTGGTGCCCACCCGCCAGTGCCCTGGGCAACCTTGCATGAGGCCCCAACAGGTGCCCCACGGCCCTGGGATGTGGCTCCTGGACTCTATGTCCTCCTGAGGCATCCACGCAGCACCCCCCAGAGCTGCGGCACCCGGACTCACCAGCACCCATCACCCTCTCGTCTATACATGCTCACCTGTGCCACTGCTCACAACCATCACACACGTGCAGCAGGCCTGCCGCTGCACACCCTCATCTGGCCACACGCATACCCAGGCTGCACATATCTCCAGCCCCTGTCATCGCCAGGGCACACATGCCAACCCAGAGCCCTCACACGTGCTCACATGGGCGACATGCAGATATGACCACACAACCTTCTCGAAGGCATCTGACTCAGTAAACAAGCCCTGGGCCCCTACCAGTTATCCAGCAACACCTCCCCTGTGCGCGGAGCATGAACACCCCCCAGCTCACCACGGTCAGT
The DNA here is from genome assembly GCA_007570785.1 of Antilocapra americana. Lineage (NCBI taxonomy): Eukaryota > Metazoa > Chordata > Mammalia > Artiodactyla > Antilocapridae > Antilocapra > Antilocapra americana. The sequence continues at coordinate 12,055,946 of ML661896.1, forward strand.
GGTTCAACCCGTACCCCCGAGCGATGCACACATACTCCTAACACGCACGTGTGTGCAACAGGAACACACACCCAGTGGCAGTGCAACCTCCCAGATGAGGAGGGGAGGTCATGGGGCAGAGGGGTTTGTTAAAGTGAGGATTCAGTGGAGGGATGCTGGGGTGATGGAAAGGGAGAGAGAGTGGATGGCATGAGGGAGGGAAGACTGAGGAGGGCAGGGTGGGGAAGGAGGCTAGCCAGTGGATGCAGGATGCACTACACAGAGACCCTTGAAGGAAACTGATGTCGGCCTCAGTCATCAGGCTGGTTCCTGAGCTTTCACTCATTCCTCTCCAGTCAGTCTGGCTTCCTATCTCAGGAACCCCCGTGCTCTCTTCTGACACCCCTGGGATTAACAATGGCCTGGCCAGGCTCAGCGGCAGCCCCCAGGGTCTCAGGGCTGCAAGAATCGAGAATTGCTAGGGCAAGCTCCATGCCCCCCTGATCACACAAATGACCCCCTCCCATCCACATAGGTGCTCAGCTCTGCTAAGTGCAGGGGGGCGGGCAGCCGTCAGGAGGCCCCAACAACTCAGCCTAGGTGGAAGGAAGCTCTGGGAGAGCAGACAAAGGATGCAGGGGAACTCCTCCCACCCTCAGGAGTGGGCTGAGGGCTGAGTTATGGGGCAGGTGAGGGTGGCCAAAGGGATACGAGGGGAGGGAGAAGGGTTGTGCAGAGAAACGGAGTGGGGAGAGCGGTAGAGCTTCCACTCACACAACTCTGGTCCCTATGCACCAGGAAGGCCAGGAGCCACAGCCCTGGGGCCGGGGCCCTGGTGCTTGGACTGTGCGGGACTGTAAGGGCCCGGGGGCTGGTGTATGCTCCTCCACGCCTGAGTGTGCGCGTGTGCGAGAATGTGTGGCGGGGACAGAGGAGGACACTGTGTTCCGGACGTGGGCAGCGGCCAGGTGCCAAGCTGGGAATTGTGAGTAGCTGTTTGGGGCAGATGCTGCCGGGAAACGGTATCTTAAACCCCATCCTCAATTTCCGGGGCACTTGGGATGTGGTCAAAACCCTCTCACCAGCTAATAGGCCAAGTCAGACTCCCTGGGGCGTTGCTCTAAACCCCCAACCCTGCGCTGGGGCCGGGCAACCAGCAAACTTCCCCCGCCTGGAGGCGTGGGGCGTCTACACTCGCCAGCCCCACGCGCTGACAGCTGCTCCTGGACTTGGCAGAACCCAGGCTTCCGGGGAAGCGCGCGGGGAAGCTGCGCAGCAGCGAGAGGCGGCCCCCGCGTCCCGCCTCGCAAAGTTTGGCCTCGGGGGGGCTCCCAACCCGGTACAGCAGCGCGGGTCAGGGACCCTCAGAGCAGCGAGCATTAGTGTGCACGGTCCCCCGCAAGCCTCCCCAGAGCGCGCGCGTGACTCACCCGAACCGCGGAGCCAGGCGGCGAGGACTATGCCCAGGAGCGCTGGCCACAGGCCGGACCGGACGGCCATGGCCGCGGGCAGGCGGGCGGGCCGGGCGCGGGGCCCCGCGGACAGGAGGGCGCCTTTCAGCGCCTCAGCCCAGAGCCCCGGCCCCGGGCACCCCCGGGGCCCATGCCAGCGGACTGCGCTGCCTCCGGGCGGCCGGCTGCGGGGCGCACGCGGCGCGTGCCTCCCCTGGGCACCGGGAGCGCAGCAATGCAGCCGGGGCGGAGCGCAGCGCCAGCCGCGCCGCGCACAGAGCCAGCCGCCGCGCGGAGCCCGCAGCCGGGGAGCGGGCCGGCGGGCGCCGCAAAACCCGGACTGGAGCGACGGAGCTGGGCGGCGTCAGGGCGGGGCGGGGGAGGGAAGGAGGGGCCCAGCAGCCCCGCGCCGCGCGAACGGGCCACCCCCAGCTCTGGGGATCCCTCCCGGCAATGCCCGAGGCTCCCCCAGGGAGGGGCTGGGGTGGTGGGCGGGAGGCCTCCCACCTCCCTGCGCGATCTCCAGGGACCGGCCAAAAGTCTGAAACCCGGAGTGGATCGATTCTCTGGATCCGGGTTCTCCCGGGCCCGCCAGCCAGCGCACAGGTGGCCCGGGAGGGGCCCAGGGCTGCAGCGATCCCGGCGCGGCGCCAGGCTGCAGACAGCGGCCAGGGACAGCGGTGTCAGGCGGCGGTTCCGCGCAGCCCTCTAACCCCACCCCACCCTACTCCGCACCTCCCGGCCGCGCTCCGAGGCTGTCAGCGTGTTGCTGTACGCCACCCTGCCCGCGGCTCGGATAGGGGACTGCGGGAAGCTCCCGGGCCCTGGCCCGAGCGCAGAGGTACGCGGGTAGGACAGACTAGGGGCCACCCGCAGTCCCAGCCACGGAACCAGGTGGGCCTCAGAGTGATCCTAGGTTTCTCTAACCCCACGGCACCGTTTACCTAAAGAAAACAACGCTAGGACGCAGCGCAGTCAACAAGACGCGCGGTGTTTGCGCCCGGAGCGCGCACCTAGCCGTAGACGTGGGCGTGAAGGAACCAACTGGGTTTTGGGAGCTAGAGAGATCTGGGGTAGGGTCCAGGGGCCTCCGCCTTCTAGCTCTATGACCTTGGGCAAGTCACGATGTCTCCCGGAGCCTCCAGCAACGACCGCTGCTGGAGCCTCCTGTTCCCCACCCCCATTCCCTAATCGGGTTTAAATAAACAGAGGGTTGCCTTGAAGGAGAAAGGAAATGACAGACGCGCACCATGTGGACAAGGAGAGTGGTTAGAAAAAGACGATCCTACTCTGTGTCGGGAGGAGGATAAGGGTAAGGGCAGGGTCGCAAACTAAAATGCCTATAGTCGATGGGCATTCTAAAAGGCCAGTCGATGATATATAATCAATTGATGCTGCACGCTGGGCGACACAAGAATGGTCTTCGCTTCCACAAAGAGATATGAGCTTTCCTATATTTCTTGAAACACGAGGCCCTCTCTCGGTCTGTCTTTTGTTTCCCACTTTTGAGAGAGAAGGGTTGTGAGAAATGTTTTGCTTTCCTCTTAACTCTGCTGTGAAAAACATCAGACAGTGTCCAGTTAGGTATTTATAGATGCTGGGCTTCAGTGCCAAGGAGGCCAGGGCAGCGCTGGGGACTGGGCACAGGGTCTCATCTCCAGGCGCAGCTGGTTCTTTTCCAGGTGCCAGGTTGAAAGGGTGGGGCCCAATGGGGCCACATCTTCCACATTTTCAGTAGAAGCCATTGTCTATGAAGTTTTTTTGATTTAAAAATTTTAACTAAAAATAAAATAAATTAATTTCATGTGAGCCCAGATGAAAATGTCCACAAATATCCAGCAGCTCTGGGTTTTGAACTCTGATTTGGGGTTTGCTTGTGCATAGACTGTGCCAGGGGGCCCTGATCTACCCAACAGGACTGTGTGTGTGAGTTGTGGGGAGCAGTGTGCCCAGGCTGCTCCCTCTGACACTATACCTCATCCCACTTTCAGGAAAGAAATGGGTGAGAGAAATGAAACAATAGCAGAATCTTCATTTTCAGCCCCTATTATGGGAAGATGATTAGGGACTATGATTTGGGTACTGGAGGGAAGTAGTTGAAGATGAAAGACTGGGGTTGGGGCTAGGGTGTAAGATGGTGTCCTAATGGTGTGTGCCAGACTCTGCTATGTCTATTTACATTTGGTTTGATCCTCACAAGGAATCCTATTAAATAAACATATTATCCCTATTTTATAGATGAGGTCATTGAGGCTCAGGGAGGAAAGAACCCTATGTCCAGGGCCAATCTTATTCAATGATTGCGAGGTTAGCTGAGATGACTCTGTGCAAGGTTTGATCTCAATGTCCATGCTCCTTAAATTTCATCCTGCGGTTTTTGCTCTGGGATGAGAACTAGGGCATGAGGTCTGGGGTACAGGAAAAGAAAGGGTCTCCTTCTCTACTCAGTTTAGTTGCTCTGGTCATTTCTCTGGCCCCCTCTCTTCAGCTGGAATAAGATGATGTGTGTAGCAGTCATGATAGACTAGGTTGTGTTGTAGTAACAGCCCCCAAGTCTCTGTGGCTTAAGTCAACAAAGATTTATTTCTCATGGGTCCACTGCTCCAGATCTTCTTCACTTAAGGACTCGGGCGGACAAAACAGCCACTCTCCCATGAGGGAGAGGAAACGGAGCTCTGGAGGTACACCTTCCCCCCCAGTCCATGGCTCAGCCTAGAAAGGATGTCACTTCCACTCACAATTCAATGGCCAGAACTATGGCCCCTCTCAAGAGGATAAGAAAGTGCATACCTAGCACATGCCTGGAAGACAGTTACTGAAATACATGCACAGCAGCAGTGGCGATGACCACAGCCTCCAGGCCCAGCACGACCCTCCCCTTGCCCACTCTGCAATTCCTTGTGGGCCCTGGCCATGATGGCCTCCCTTCTGTTTCTCCAGCATACAGGCTCATACCACCTCCATTCCTTCCTGCTTGCTTTCCTGTCCCCATATCTTCACATGCATGGTTCCTTTTAGTCACTCAGGTCAGCTGTCCTCTTCCAAGGGGTACTCAGGGCCATGTCAGGAAAAGGAGTAGGAATTCCCTTGTGGAGACAGGCGAGTAGACATCTCACCTGGATTATGTGTAAGAATCCAGGTTGGAGGGCTGCCAGGAATCTCAGACCCAAAGCTTGATGGCCAGATAAGAGGGCACCTGACACCTACAACCTCATTTACTCTTGATCATCAGACTTCAAGGGAAAGAGGAGCTAGATCCTCCCTGGGGGCACCCTCCTGCAAGTGTCTGTAGTCCCTTGCAATACCCACTGACAGGGCAACTGCTCTGCTGGACAGAAATATCTCTGCTCAAGGGAGCAGGAATCTGTCCCTCATTGGGTTCATCTTCTGGGGCCACGTCAAGCCTGTCTGCCACTTCTTTTCTTCGGAAGACTTACTTCTTTGACTTTGGAACACAAAGTCCGGGTCTACCCTGGATTCTCTCTCTCCAGTTCTGCTGTCACAGGCACCCTTAACATACTGCCCCCTGGCCCCGCCCACCCCTTGCAGGAGTCCTCCCGTGGGATCATTTCTCTGAAGCTATCTCCTGAGGTGAGCTGGCATATCTCCTGCCCATATGGCCTTGTGCACGCATGAGTCGGGTCCCAGTCAGCTTTGATCAGTGACATCGTACTGTTAATGCCCACCAGACCGAGGGAACTCAGAGTTCATGGCGAGACCACTGCTGACTTGAAGATGTGCCAGAAGCTCTTGTGATGGGGATTAAAATGCAAATCCCCAGGCCCTGCTCCTTCCCCGTTCTGATTCAGGGGAGGTGTCTAGGAATCCACGCTTTTACCAAGCCCCCCCATCTTCTACCAGCCATGTTTTTTTCTTACCGGTGCCAGTGGTCGGGAAACTTCTCCTTGAGGAACACTGCCCCAGGTCTTTGCCGTGGGTGCTGCCGACAACAGGGTACGACCCATCTACCCCGGGTTGCTGGTTTTCTGAATTTAAATTACAACACTTCAATTCATCCCGGCCCTATTCCACTGTATTACATCTAATCCCTCTCTCCCGCATGGGGCCCTCGCAGGATATGGAGGGTGTCCGGCAGGGGACCTGCTGTTTTCTTCAGCTTCCTGTCATTCCCAGATGAGTCTGGGAAGTTGCATATGCTTTCGATCAAGTTGTTACTCAACAGGTGGCTCAGAGCAGGACCAAGGACAGCTCAGTGGCTCTCTATAGGCTGCCTACAAGTTGCAGTGGGACAGCAAGTCAGTTTCTCTTTCATCCACTTGGGAACTTCTGATCACTCCATCCTTTAGCTCACATATAACTGCCACATCCACAGAATAAATGGAAATACTCTGCATAGCCAAAGGCTCATGAGCCCCCTGTTTTGCTCTGATCTACCAGGCCAATAACCCAATCAAACAGGAAGTTAGTTTGGCAGGAAGGACTTGTTCTCGGTGGCCCCAGGTTGGCTCTTGATGGTCCCTGCCATGATTCCAACATTCGTATCTGCCCACTGCTCAGCATTTAGTTTCTGTCTTCTGGAAGCAGTATTTTCCTCTCTTTCCTTTGAGGGAGCACACTTCCCCACCGTCAGTGCATGAGAATCACATGGGGCTACCCCACCCCAGTTCCAGAAGATGACACACATTTCAGGATGCACAGCATCCACTATTCCCTAAACTGTGTGGTTCACTCAAGGATGAACATGTGACCCAAGTCAAGCCACTAAGGCTCGTTTCTAGGACTTTTGTTGGGATTAAGGAGAGAGAGAATTTCTTCTCTTGCTGGACTTGAAGAAGGAAAGAGGTGATCTTAGGGCTTCCATCCTGTGAGGAGCACATGCCCTAGACTAAAGCTTGGGCAAAGAAGAGCAGAGCCTTGAGAAGAGAGAAGGGCTGAATCTTGGTTCTTCATTCAAATCCCCTGGATCCAGCTGCTTATGAAGTTACCAGATACACACTTGTTTTTCAGGGTTTTTTGTTTTTGTTGTTGCTAAAGCCCACTTGGGTTTCTATCATTTTTTTATTTGAAAGAATGACACAGAATTATCCTTTATAAAAAAATCTGTTCTAGAGCCTTGCCTAGGATAGGGAAAGTATTTATTAGCGCCTAGTGTTTGCTTGGCTCAGTGTTACCCATGAGGGGGAAACTGCAGCCTGTGGGAGAAGACATAGCAGTTAGGCTGTAGTGAGAGCTCGGCTGTAAGACAAATGGATGTGTAGGGGTTAAGAGGGTAGAGAGACTAGAAACAAACCTCTTCACAGGACCCCCAGCAATAGCTGGACCAGTCCCTTCTGCATATAGAATCCCAACATCCACCCATTCCCTGAACCCAAAACACACACACACACACACACACACACACACACAGCACACCCTTTTAGAGTGTTACAGTTTATATCTGCTCAAGTAAACCAATTCATCCCTGCACTTTCCTGCTCACTGGTACAGAGCACTGTGCAATTTAACAAAAGTATCTTCCTGGTTCTTCACTAAGCAGATTTTCTTTTAGAATTCTGTCTTAATTCTTTCAGGTCATTATAACATCATTATCCTTAGTGGCTCAGATAGTAAAGAATTTGCCTGCAATGCAGGAGACCTGGATTTTGTCCCTGGGTTGGGAAGACCCCCTGGAGGAGGGCATGGCAGCCCACCCCAATATTCTTGCCTGGAGAATCCCATGGACAGAGGAGCCTGGTGGGCTACAGTCCATAGGGTCACATCAAGTCAGACATGACTGAAGTGACTTAACACAGCACAGCACATAACAAAACACCATACAACATCCACTCAATCTCTGCTTCTAACACAAACGAACTTCCCACATGCTACTCACACAGATGCACACAATCAGTAATATAATCAATCAATGCTGAATCAATATTGAGCACAATCAATAAAAAACACATATTATCTCTGTGTTTTTACATATGTAAAATACTGCAAGATATTTCCTCTTCTTTCATGGACAGACTATTTTTTGTGTCCATGCTCCATGCAGTCCCATGTTACTGAGAATTTGTGCCTGGGCCCCTTCTACGCCTCTGCTCAAGAAATGAGGTGTTCTCACCATGGAGTCTCCAGGACCAAGGCCAGCGCCTGCCATTTCTTGAGACACCGTTTGCCCAGCACAGGACTAAGCCACTTACCTGGTTAATTTGTATGGATTCTCACAGCCTCTGAGGACACAGATGGTGTTATAACCCCCACTGTGTGGACACAAAAACTAAGGCACAGAGAAGGGATGTACTTGCTTAAAGCCACTCAGCTTGTAATGGATGAGACAAGGATTTATTTTATTTTTTTAATATTTAAAACCATATATTTGATAAAGGACTTATATCCAGAATATAAAAATAATTGTATAAATCATAAGAAAGCTAACAACTCAGTTTTCTTTAATGGAAAAATTTGAATATATACTTTGCTTAAAAAGAAATATGGATGGCAAATGAACACATGGAATGTTGTGGTTTTTCTTGCTCTTTTGCTGGAAACTGCTCTCCTAGGGCCTCCTGGGCAACTGCTTAGTCCCCAGTGTCTGTCCCAGGGCAGTCCCTGGTCCCCTGGGTCCCTCAAACCTAGGGACAAGGATTTAAATTCAGACCCTGCTCCAAAATGTTTGTTGAGTGATTGAAAGAATGTTCAGTCTAACAAATAGTTTTATTAGAGACGCATGCTCCTATGATATATGTGCTACCACACACACACACAATCAGAAACACACAACCAGAGATAGCCTTTCCAGCTCCACAAACGCTATGGCATCTGCAACTCAGATGTTTCCCTGGCTACATGGCCCCCATCTCTAATGTTCCCCACTGGGCGCTCTCAGGCAGGTTTGAAGGTGAGGTGTTCCCTGCTGAGGGGCCAGGGTGAAAAGCAGGGGGTGGAGGAATTATCAGGAAGGGGCAGGGGGAGCTGAGGAGGAGGAGGAGGAAGACGGGATTGGACCAAGTGGAAACCTGGCACCATGCCCTCTACAGATGACCTGATGAGCATTTTGCAGAGTTAATTTCATTAGCGTCTCTGGGAGATGAACAATTAGCAAGATGCTCTGATGCCTTTAAAAGCTTAAGAGAGGGAGAAGGATGCCTTTCTGGCTTCCCCATCTGACCGCAGTGTCCCTCCCTCCCCGCTCTTTCTCTGTGGCTTCCTCCATCTCCATCTTCATCTCCCATCCACTCTCACTCCACCTTCCCGTCTCCTGCCATCACGGAATCACTTATACCTCCCCCCTACCCCTCCCTGCTCCTCAGCCACCACGATGGCCCCTCCCTCTCTCTTCTAGGCTCCCATCTGCCCCTTTGGCAGCCCCATGTTGGACCACTGCCCACAGAGCATCAATTGGTCCCCTGTGTTCTGATCACTCAGACACCCAGGGCTGATGCTTGGCACCGGTCCAGTCTTGCAAAGAGCTTTCCTTTGGCACCCACAAAAGGCAGGGTCAGGTAGAAAGTCTCTGGTTGGTTTGTCATTTTTTTTTTAACTGATTTTGCTACCAGGTCTTTGGCAATCCCCAGAGGAGATGGGCAACTTGGAGCTCTCATTGCAATCCTGGGGCTGGTGGGGCTGGAGTAACTTTCTTCCTCCTCCTTAGGACTGGGAGGAGGTTGGGGGGTCCCTGAAGAGAGACCCAGGTCAGTGTGGCTCTAGTGCACAGATGGAAAAGAGGGCTCCAGACACTTGGGTCAGTGTTTGTTTCAGCCTCCAATTACACACTTCTTGTGTGATTCCAACACTCCTCATTGTGACTTCTCCAAGTCTTAGTCAGTTGGAGGGGTCCTGGTCCAGTGACCAGACTCCCCTGAGTCTCTTTGAAGTTCCTTGGGGCAGGTCTGCCATAGTGAGGGCCTGCCAGCTAGGGCCCAGCCTTTGTGAGTTGAGATTCCAAGTTCTCTGGGACTAGATGGGGGCTCCAGGCAGACCCTGTCCTCTCAGCTCAGGTGATCTCTGATAGTTCTAAACTCCCTTTCACCTCAGAGCCCCTCCTTGGTCAGGCACACTGCAAACTTGCTAAAACCCAGATTTCTGGACTCCCTCTCAGGCTTACTATGGGTTCTTGGTGAGGGGGAGGAGCCAGAGATCTGCATTTTAAAAGATTTCCACCTGGACGCACTAGACTGAGAACCATGTCACACGATGTCAGGGGTTGTAGGCCACTGGAGACTACGTCATCAATTCTCATCAGGGGCAGTATCACTCCAGGGGTGATACTCAAAGAATTGGTTCTTTGGGGGTAGAGGTGGGTGAAAAAAATCTGACTCTTTCTCTATATAAAGCACAGATCTATATACAGTACATCAACAAATAGACAGGGTATCGTGGTATTACAATTTCAGAGGGGGGCGATTAGAAAAAAATGTAGAGGCTCATTATGGGGACGAGAGTGAAAAATAGATTGAGAGACACTGTTTACTACTGAAAGGTCCTAGGAAGCATGAGAGCATGACACACACCTGACCCTCCATGGGGACACAAACATACACATATTCAGTTGCACACACACATGCACACTCAGATTTGCGCATGTCAGCACACTGCACAGAACGCATCCAGAGGCTTCTGCTCACGCATATGCAGATACACACACTCCCCTCTTCACCCTCCCACACAGACACCAGGAGGCTCCAATAAAACTGCATCAGTGAAGAGGGGACTAGGTTAGGATTTTAATAAGCCCTTAAATAAATAAATATATAAACCCCCTTTACCAGGTCCTCTGTGCTTCTTATTAATGTGACATCCTTGGCCTCACGCTTCTTGAGAACAGAGTTGTCTCCGTGTGTGTGGGTGTTTCTGAGATGGTGTGTGTTCTGCGCATGGCTGTGAAGGAGCTTGCCTGTGACTTGAGTGTTGTGTACAGGTGTTTGTGAGGTGTGTGCTGGGGCAGAGTGTTGTGAGCAACAGGTCAGAAAGGAGTGTGTGTGTATGTGTGTGTGTGTGTGTACACTTGGGGGTGACTCTAGGGTTCTTAGCCAGACACTGGCCAATTTTCAGGGATCCTGGGCTCCAAATTCTCTCTGTTCATCATTGTTTTGCTTACTTTTGTCAACACAAAAGTAAGCGCTCTATAACTATGTGCTGAATAAGTGAGTGAATAAATGAATGCAATTACAAAGCATCTTGAGCTCTGTTCTCTAAATTAAACTTAGTTGCCCCATGTGCTCAGTCTCACCATGCCCATTTTACAGATGAGAAAATTGAGGCCCAGGCATTGAAGGCAGCACACTGCACCGTCACCATTAAGTAAGTGGTAGTTTATTACAAGTCTTCTGGTTCCCAGGCTTTACTCGGGGCCCATTGCTACTCTGTAGGCCCTAGGTAGATCCAAGTAGGGTGGCCCAGAGTCACTTCCAAAAGGGCTGCTGAAGAGGCAGCCGTGTTGAAACCCAGTGTCTTCCTGAGAGGTTCCTGACAACCCCCCTCCACTTTTCCCTCTGCTTCTCCCTGGTACCACCAGACCCCTGGCCTTCACAGCCTGTGGTCCCAGTCCCTGGAGGGCCAGCTGAAGCTAGGCAGAGCAGATGGGCGATGCTCACCCAGCGAGGCAATTCTGACTCAGTCCCTTGGGGGTTGGTACATACTGTGTGCCAAGGTTAATTAAACTGGTAATTAGAAGGAGAGATGCTTAATCTATCCGGTTAATAAAATAACCCCCTTGCACGAGCACGTGGACGCAGTTGCTTGGCTGGGCGGAAGAGGAGAGGCTGCAGCCCTGGCGTTGTGAGATCAGTAGAGTGGAATGCCCCCTGCTCCCTTGGGCACTGTCTTCCCATCCTCTCTGCTCCCTGCATCCTAGGACCAGTCCCTGGGTCTGCCTCTATCACCTTAAGGTGGGATCTTGGAGGGAGCTGTGAGGAAGATCAGGTGTAGGGAGGCAGCCAGGGTACCCTGTCCAGGGGATGCCCCAAGGTGGAAAGGCAGCACTCACAGGGTTTGCCAAGCACCAGCCCAGCCTGCCATGGGTTGGGGGGAGGCTCCTATGCCAGTTGGGACCCTCTTATACCTTCCCATGACTCTTCATGTCACTTCCTTCCAGGGCTAAGTCTGACCATTCTACTCCAAATAACATCCTTGGTGAACATGTTTAACAATTAAATTGTAATTTCATGTATAAAACACGAATACCTTATTTTTCTTAAAAAAAAAAAAAAAAAGACTACAAATACCATCCCTCCTCCCAAATCTCAGGTTTTGCCAGGGAAGGGAGCACTGATGAAAGTCTGGTGGGTCACCTTCGGGGCCTTTCTCTGCTTGTATACCGGTATAACATATTGAGATAATGAGGTGAAGTTCTGCTTGATGTTAGATTTTTTATAACATAGTATCTTACTGTATCTCTGTGTATGCGTGTTTCCCCCATTCAACATGCAGAATTGATGTTTTCTTCAATCAGATTTCACCAAGATGGAAGTTTCCAGGTAGGGAGAGGAGTCTTCCTCGCTCTCAGGACCTCATGCTGAGAATGGCTTGGGATCTGAATCAGGGCATTTCTGACTCTCAGCCCAGTGGGTCCTGTGCTCCCCAGGCTCCTAGCCCAATCCCATCTACCTGAATGCTCCCTGGACCCTGTTGCTCTTCAGTGGCTTGAGTGAGCTGGGGTCACAGCAGTGCCCCTCCCCTCCTCCAGCCCCTGTCGCTGAGACGCCAGGGCTGCTCACACAAGGCTGTGTGTGTGTGAGGCTGCTGTGGCCCCACTCCAGCAGCCACCCCCATCAACCTCGCAGGCCTCCTAGCTCAGACGGGGGCGGTGGGGGGCGGTCCTCAAAGCGACCGGCTGCCTCCTGCTTCCCACCCCTGAGAACCGCCCTGGGGGACTGAGTGACGCCCTCCCTGGGGGTTTCCTTGAGGACAAAAGAGCTCAGCTCACCTGTATGTATGGCTTGCCAGGGAGAGGAACCGCTGAGCTCTGTCAGCTCCCGGCAACAATGACAGGCAGGCCCAACTGATCAGCAGAAGGCGGCAGGCAAGGGAGGAAGTGGGTTCCTGCAGCGTACTTACTGCAGGGTAAGGGGCTTTATTAACCTCCTAGTGATCAGTTTAATAGTTGTTGAAGTCGGGTGAATTCAGCAACTGGAGCAGGTGTCACTGAGGCTGTAGTGCCTGAGCTGATGTAAAGTGGGGGGTCTGAAGGGGCTTTAGCTACCAGAGCCCCAAGTCAGCTTCTAATCTAAAGGGGTTAACAGGACACACCTTTTTAAAGGGCAAGAAACAGGTTAGAGAGTGAAGGTAGGGCTAGACAGGGCATGGGCTCAGCCTACCCATTCATCCACCATCCAGCCACCCATCTACTCATCTACCCACCTATCTACTCACCGATCTACCCATCCACCCGTCTACCAACCTACCCACCTGTTTACCCATCCACAAACTCATCTACTCACCCATTCACCCATCTATCCAGCTACCTACTTACCCATTTCCTTACTGACCTATCCACCCATCCACTCATCTACCCACCCATCCATCCACAAGCCCATCCATCCATCTATTCACCTACTCACTCATCTTCCTACTCACCCATCCACCATCCACGAACCATCTCTCCAACCATGAACCCATTCATTTAGCAAGCATTTTTTTGACCCCTAACTTTATGCCAAGCCCTGTGCTGTGCATGGTTCTTGTTTTCTTGAATCTCATTATTCCAGAGGGGCTGTCAGGCAGGAGAGAACCTGGCAATAAATAAACAAACAAGATGGTGAAAAAACATAAAATGGTGAAAAAATGTAAAATGGTAAAGTGAGAGAGGGTGGAGGGGAGAAGGCATGGAAAGCAAGGAAACTCTGAGAAAGTGATGTTCCAGCTGAGACCTGAATGAGGAGAAAGTGACAGCTGCTTGAAGATCTGGGGGAAGAGTGTTTCTAGCAGAGGGAACAGCAAGCACAAAACATCTGAGAAGGAAATGAACTTGGTGTACTTGTGCCACCACAGGAAAAGTGGTGTGGCTGGGGCACAAAGGGCTGGCAGAAGGGGATACAGGGGGTTGAGTCTGAGAGGTGGCAGGTACCCAGATCCCAAGGACACTCAAGGGGGAAGGAAGAGGAACTGGGCTCTTCCAAGAGCAAAGGGAAGCCAGAGTTTAGAAAGAGGAGTGATATGATGCGACCTGCTTCTGAAACTCACTCTTCTTGATGCCTTAAAGTGGTGACTATAAAACAAGGCAGGAGGAGGGTGGTGGCCAGTGATTTCTAAGCCCCTTTCCATTTCAAAATCCTGCAGTTCCTCACCTCTCTTCAATTCTAAAACAACGTGAAGGATGATCTCTAACATCTTGTAAAGGGTGTTTTCACCATTTATAATTCACATTTGTGGAACGATTCTGGGTAACTCTCACAGTAGCTCCATTCAGTATCAAGGAAGTGACCTCTTCTGAGCCCCTGCAGGGCAGCCCCAGAGTGGAGCCTCCCAACCTGAAACCCTAAAGAGTGCTGCTCTACAATGCCTGCTGGAAGGGTGGGAATGCCGCTGTTGACCTTGCTGCGAATGTCTGTTATTTATGGCTGGGCCCCCAGACCCTTTCTTCTGGTAGCAGCAGTACCTTATCCCTTTGGAGAACCTCCTCCACCACCAGTCACAGTCTTTGTGGTTCAGGTAGAGCCACTATCTCTCCCTGGCTCCAGGAGTGATCAAGCAGAGATCCCAGTATCCTGGCTTCCCATTATCCTGGTGGTTGGTTCAGGTTAGGCTCCTAGTTTGTGCCAGTGAGAATCAATCCTGGGACTTAAGCTTAATGGGAGATGTTCCCTTTCAGATGGGATTGTTCATCTGTCAGCATACCTGACATGAGTGGGTGATGGCCATTTTTTGGCAAGATCCTGACCCCACAGAGAGCTAACAAAGAGACAAGGAGAGAGGTTCATTCTGTTAAAGCCCCCTGATCCAGCCATACCTGAAGGCAACATCCTTTCCTAACTTTTCAATTACAAGAATCCATGAATTCCCTTTTGTGCTTGAGCAACTTTGAGATATGATTTCTGACCCTTGAAGCCAAATGGGTCCTCACCAATGCACACTTGCACAACCCTTAAAGATTTATAAAAACACAATCACATGTAGAGCTGGGTTCATTCTTACAGCAGCTCTGGGAGGTAGGTATTATTATCTCCATTCCATAGAAGAGGCCAGCTCGGCCAAAAGTCAAAGTGTGTTGCCAGGCACAGGGCTGAGGCTCAGATCCAAGACTTTAGTTATTCTCATCTTGGAGGATGAATGCAGTCTCTTTTTACAGCTCTCCTCCAAGTACCCCTGTTTGATCACGAGTAAGCCCTCTGTTTACCCTTTGCCTACCAAGTAGCAGGCCCCACTTTCCTAGCTTCTCTTTCCTGGTCACTGACCCCACCAGCCTGCAGTCCTTGTAAGCCTGGTGCCTGTGGCTCCCCTCCACTGACGTTTTAAGCAGGCAAAGCTCTTTTAGGAATGTGAGTGACCCTAGGGAGACGCACAAGGCCCCTAAGACCTTTCTCCCACCTGTTGGGAAGCCACAAGCCACAGAGGAGAAGTGGGATGAAGAGTCCCAGGCCTACTCTTCTCATAAGCAGTGTGACGTTAGACATGTGATTTAAGCTCTCAACTGCCTCTCTGTGAGTGGACCTAGTAATACACCAGTTTCAGGTGATAAAGTCACGCCGATTTCTTCAACTGCATTCCCCTCTGCCTTGTGCAGTTTCCTGGATGTGGGCTCCCATTTCTGGGGACACTTGGTCTCCTCCTCCAGGATCTACTCCTTCACTGAGGGCCTATTTATTTATTCAATGCCTATTGCCTTCCAGGCTCTTCTCCCAAAGGTGGGAAACAGCAGTGAACAAGACAAGAGCTTGCATTCTATAGAACAGGGACAGACTACAACCACACAAGGGAAATAGTTTTATATAGGTGCTCCACAGAAAACAAATGAGCAAAACCCAAGGAAATGAGACCATGCTCAGAGGAAGGAGGGGGGCACTAAGAGGGGTGAGGAGACTTAGCCACTGAGACCTAAATGATGAGAAGAAGGCAACCAAGGCAAGAACCGCTGATTTGAAAATACACAACAAAAAAATTAAAAATAATAATAAAAACTAAAAAATAAAGAAAACAAGAACTGATGGTTTGAGCATCCCAGGCAGCAAGCACAGCAAGTGTAAAGGCCCTGAGGTAGGACCAATTGGAGGAACAGTAGGCTGGCATGGTTGGAGAGCTGAGTGAGGAAAATGTGGCCCATGAAGTTGGAGAGGTAGATAGGGTAGACCTTGGAGCCTTTGCAAACTATGAATAGGATTGGAGCTTTATTACATGTGTGATGGGAAGCCATGGAGGGGATGCGGGCAGGTGAGGGATGGATCCTACACTCATTCTAGAAGGAGTGATCTGGCAGCTCTGGGGGGTTGCTTGGCAGGGGCAAAGAGCAAGCAGGGCTGCCAGCCTGAGCCCCTGTCTCATCTAGACCCTTCTGGAGCTCAGCGCACCCGTCCAGCCCACCCCCACCAAGCAGATGGTGTCGGGAGCCCCTAGTGCTCTCTGCTCACCTGCACATCCTTGTGACTAGCACTGGGCACCCAGAGAAAGATGCACTTTGATAAACTCAAGCAGACACTATGGTTTCTCCACCAACATCCTCAGATTCTTTTTGATGACTCATCCCCAGGAATTAACACCACCACCCCAGCCCCACCCCCACCTGCCCTCACGTGGGAAATGGTCCGGAGTTTCCTATTACTAAAGAAGCCTCCTGTAATGTGGGAGACTTCCGTTCGATCTCTGGGTCAGGAAGATCCCCTGGAGGAGGGCATGGCAACCTACTCCAGTATTCTTGCCTGGAGAATCTCCATGGACAGAGGAGCCTGGTGGCCTACAGAGTTGACTAAGCAGCAGCAGCATCGCTGATAAAGACACACTTCCTCCCAGGTAATTTTCACCAAAGGAAGATCCCTTCCTTCTAATGTCAGAGACTATTTCCCTTCTCAGTAGCATCTCAGGATTTGGAGGGGCCAGCCCCCCTCCCTACCCCTGGCATCTGTGGCTGCAGGAGGCAGCCATGTGAGCAGCAGGGTGTGCCCCTGGGACCACGTGTGTGAGAGCTGATGACTGAGGGCAGGAGGCAGGCAAGGATCCTGGTGGAGCGGAGAGAGGCCCCAGGCTATGGGAACCCAGCCACCATTGCTTGTCTGTTCCCATCAGGAGAGCCATTGGCCTTGCCGGCTATTTCATCTGTGTTTATTTGTCTGTCTGCCTGTGTCTTGCTCTATCTTCTGATGTGTCTGTCTCTCAGTCTTCAGAGGCCCCTTCAGCTGGAGTCAGTGTTTCTGAAGTCAGACACAGCCCGCGTCTTTCCCCCCGGGGGCTGGGCATGCACGCGTTCTGGCCACGGGGAGCTGGTCCACACCCCGTGAGAAAGAGTAAAAACAGCTCCTCAGGCTGCACAGTACTTTACAGTTTGCATGTCTCTGTCCCACGCGTATGTTTAATTATATCCTTGCCTTGTTCCCGAAGGAGTTCAAGGCAATAGTCCTCTGTTCTTCGCAGTGGCATGGTCCCCAACCTAGCCCCTCAGTAGGCAAGGACACAGAGGTTCAGAGGGACTTCGTCAAGGTCATGGAGCAAGCGCTCAGGCCAGAGCAGGGACCTGAGCCTTGTGCTTGGGTTGGATTGCTCTTGCAGGAAGTTTCCAGAGGCCTCCTTCTCCCAGAGGTTTGGAGCTTGCCCCGCCTGGGGGTGTCACTGGCCACCTGCTCTGTCACAGGTTCGGTGGGTTAAAGCCAGGTGCCTCCTGGCTTGTCCAGGCCCTGGTACAAGCCTCAGTTCTTCTGTCTTGAACCCTGGGGAGCAGTAAAGTGGGAAATTCCATGGTAAGGGAGATGGGGATTGAGACTCTGGGCTGGGGCTGGGGGCAGCAAGGGGTGGTGAACGCCCCTGCCTCTTCCCTACTCTGCAGCCTGGTCATGAGGGGCTGAGGCTGGAGAGGTCTGGAGGGGTCTGGAGGGGTCTGGCAGGGGCATGGGGAAAGAAGGGGCTGCCCAGATGACAGCAGGTGACAGGATGACTCAGAGCCCAAGCTGCTGCTGCTGCATCAAAGGAGGGGCGCAAGGGGGGACGATGAGGATTGGCAACCGCTCCCCCAGCTGCTCTGGGTTTGAAGCTGAGCCACTTTGCTGGCTCCAGCACAGCGCGAACAGGTGGCAGCAAGATTGGCACAGCCAGGAAAATCCATCTTGCGGAGGCCAGCGTGCAGCAGAGCGGGAGAGGAGCAGCCAGACGAGGGGGAGGAAGGAGGGGGCACGGGGAGGAAGGAGGGGGGAGGGGCGGCTGTGGGGAGGAGCCCCTCCACTCCCTTCCACACACCCGGCCACCCCGGGGGCAGATCTTCTCGGCCCCCCTGCCTCCCAGGTGCCTACATGTCCCCATGCAGCCACCTCTGCACACCCAGGCCAAGGCACTCGAGAGCCCTCAAGGACCCTGAGGGCTCATGGGCCAACCAGGTCTCCTCAAAGGCTCAGTAGGACATCTACCTTCTCCTTTCATCTCACTGCCCACACCTCCCAGTCAGCTCTGGGAGTAGTTGTTTGCCAGGTGGGTCGTCTGGCACTGGGGACACCTGAGCACCTGGTGAGGGAAGAGGCACCTGGGCCTCCCAGGTGGGCTCCCAACTCCAGGAGCTGCAAGTCAAGCTTTCTTGCCCCGTTTCTGCTCTGTCAGGATTGGGTGGGCAGCCCAACATATGCAGAGGCATCTGGTGAGTTGGCTGGGAATGGGCACTACCGTGTGGTGCCCTAACTCCTGACCTCAAAGCTCCACCAGCATCTCATGAACTCTGCCTTAGCGAGGCTATTCTTGCCTCTCAGCAGTTGCAAGGCTGTGTGTGACGCTACCCACACACTTGATTGATGCCCAAATAAACCAGGTGGTCCTGCATTCAGTCAGGCCCCATTCAGGAGATGGCTGTGAAGGCTCTCCTCTGGGTCAAGTGCTATTCCAGGTGTGCTGGACACAGCAGGAAACAGGGGAGACAAAGTCCAGGGCCCATGGCACTTATATGATAGAGGGACAAGTCAAACCAACAAACCTGGCAATTTTAGATAGTGTCAGGGGTATGTAGAAATATATCAATGTCAAAAGGAACTGGAGAGGTAACCTTCTAGATGGGGTAGCCAAGAAGGGCTTCTCTGAGGAGGTGGCATTTGAGCTGAGACCTGAATGAGGAGTCGGTCATAGAAGGGGCTGAGGAAGTGTTCCTGGCAGAGGGAGCTCTGTGTGCAAAGGCCCTGAGACAAAACAACCTTGACAAGTTGAGGAATAGCAGGAAGACCAGTGAAGGTGGAAATAGTTAGGACCTGGATCATACAGGGCCAGAAGGCCATGGACAGGAACTCAGCTTTTGTCCTAAGTGAGTTGATGTGGAAAAGATCCATCTATTGGCTGTGGGGAGGACAGATTGGACCAGATTGAAGTGAGGAGAAAGGCACTGGGAGACCAGGCAGAGGCAGTTGCTGTAGAGATGGGGGTGCAAACTGGAGTGGGGGTGGGGAGAAAGAAAGAAGCAGCTGGATTGAGGTGTGTTTTTGAAGCTGAGCCTATAGGACCACTCTGGAGTTGGATACAGAAGAATTAAAGACAGGTTTGCAGTTGAGTTAGGGGAAGGGAACATTCCCAGGGTAGGGGAGGACTGGGGACTCCCGAAGGATTAGGGAGGGGACATAGAGGAATTCTTTCTCCTCTTCTAAAAGTGGAACCCAAAGGGGATTCCCGCACTCTGCATGGCTGGGGCAGTACGTGCCCCTGTTACTGGTCCCCACCTACCAGGCAAGTGTCTATCCTTACCCCATGGATGCGCCCCCAGGACCCCAGATCTCCTATGCATCCTGAGCAAGCCGTGTCCCTTCTTAAAGATGGACGGCACTTTACAAACTCCATATGCTCAGTTTTCTTTTATTATTTTAATTTCTAAATACTTGGGAAGGTTTCCAGTATTGGCTTCTGCTATAATTCTGGTGCCAACAAACACACTTTGCTCTCTCCCTCTCTACCTCATCCCTGCCTTCATCCAAACCACAGAGATTTCTTCCAACCTGGAGAGGATTCAGGAAGGGAAATTTAGCCAGCACATGGATGCCCCATGGGTCCGGTCAAAGATGGAACTGACCCCAGAGGCTGTGTGGGGGGAGCTGGCCAGGTGGGCAGGAGTCCAGGGTCTCCCTCAAGCTGGGAGTTCCTAGAGAAGCTGTCAAAGGGACCCTGGCAGGAGATGAGAACTGTAGCCTTCCTCATACTACCCAGTCCACACAGTCTTCCCCCAAGGCTTCTCCCTTTCTCTCAAGTCCCCAGGGAGTGACGTCTCCCTTCCTCTTATACTAAATTCCCCAGTGCTCACTTCCTCCAGCAGTTGGGCTTTTTTATGGCTCAGACAGCTCCCAGGGACTTTGCTTTTCCATCTACCTGGAGTTCTGTCCCCCCAAACCTTTGCAAAGCTCACCCCTTCTCATCCCAATGTCCCATCTTCTGGCAAAGCCTCCTCTGAACACTCAATCTGAGCTGGTGCCTGTGAACAGTCCTTGAGACTCGTGCTGAAATCTCATGCGTTGCTTTGATGGCATGATCCCATGGGAGCAAGACCTTATCCATCTTTGGTTTGCTGCTGTGCCTCCAGTGACTGGAGTAGTGCCTGGAATGGAGTCATAAGTACTTATTGAATGAATGAATGGGTTTCCTGCCAGCTCCCATTTGTGGAATGAAGATGGGGTGTCCCAGACAACACAGACTTAGATATATGGAGGACAGGACAACATTTACTGACTGGTCACATGTACCAAGAGCAGTACAAGTGACCTTATTCAATACGTTACCCTCATTCTATACACAAGAAAATGAAAGATCAAAGGAATAAAAGAATCCGCTCAGAAGCAGACAGCTCAGAAGCAGGGGAGCCACAGTTGGGAATCTCAGCTTTCCTACCTACCTACCACGCTGCAGATGGACCACAGATAGACGGCCAATTTTCAATAAAGGGAGTAATAAAGTGCACTCAGTACCCCTACAATTATCGACCATAAGTCAATGGCACCTTGATGACCCAGAAGGGGATGATTTCAAAGTCCCGAGGTGGGGGCCCTGTCCTGCAGGGTCCCCATCTCACACATGGCGTTGCACCTGTGCACAGTGTGGGGCCAGGTACAGCTGCAGGGACCCTGGGGGCTGCTTTGCAGGCTACACTATCTCATCTCTGCAGGTCATCCTTTGCTTGTTTATACCAAAGGAAGAGAACAGTGCATTGATGTGGACTTTTCTTCAGTGTGTCATAGCAACCAGCGGGAGTCTCCAATCCTAGCCTCAGTGAGGAGGGGGAAGCAACACAATGGGTCCTTCTGTTTCTCCTTCCTGCTGTGTCCCTTTCCCAGGGCATCTGTGATGGCTCCACTTACCTCCTCCAAGTCTGCCCTCATGGCCAGGTTTTCAGTGAAGCTGGACCTGGTGGGTTTGCAGGCATGGCCACCCTGTTCCCTGCTTAGGATTCATGCCAGATCACCCAGCATCATCTGACACCTCTGCATTTTACCTGCTTCTCCCCTATGAGACTGTAAGCTCAGTGAGGACAGGGTTTTTTTGCCTTGGTTCCCTTCTGTGTTCCCAGCACCTGGCACACAGTAGGCAGGTAGCCTGTGTTTGTGCAATGAATATTCCCCCAACTTTCGTCACTCACACCCCACCTTCACACTTTTGATGGTATCTGTGTCCCCCTTGTATTATCTCATATTTTTCTTTCCAACAGCCCCCCTGTAAAAAAAAAACTTAAAGAAATGAAATGTAAGGAAACTTTTTTATCACTGCCATAAATGGAAAGCCAATATCACTTGCCATAAATAGAAGACAACTGTTAAAATAAATGCCACGAAAACAAAATAGTGTGAAGAAATTTGAGCAAAAGCCTGTTGCCTGCAGAAGGCAATAGGCAGAGGTCTGCTCTCTCTTTCTCTCTCCCTCTCACTGCTAGAGGGAGGACTCAGGGAGTGCTGGAGAGGTGTTAGAGATGGGCTAGCGCCAACCCGATTTTGTCCTTGATGGAAGGTTTTAGAGAGAACTACACAGGGAGCAGCTTTCTTACCATCTGAGCAAGACAGTGTGACTCGACTCCACTCTCAGTACCTCCTAAAAGCCAACCCCAGCCATGGTCCTCATCCCACATATTGGGGAGCACAGAGTCTGGACCACTTAGTGAGGTTAGGGATCGAGGACCACGCTAGCCCCTAAAGTGTCTTTGTAGGGGTGGGGAAAGGCATTCTCTTGGGGTAGAGGTGATGGCATGCCCTGGTGGGCAGGGTATGTGCATGCATGCTAAGTTGTTTCAGTCGTGTCTGACTCTGTGACCCCATGGACTGTAGCCCTCCAGGCTCCTCTGTCCATGGGATTTCCCAGGCAGTAGTACTGGAGTGGGTTGCCATTTCCTCCTCCAGGGGATCTCTCAGACCCAGGGATCGAACCTGTGTCTCTTGAGTCTCCTACATTGACAGGTGGGTTCTTTACCACTAGCACCGCCTGAGAAAACCGGTGGGCAGGGAACATTACTCTACTCCCTGGCTCTGTCTTCCCCGCAGCCTTCTGCTGGATTCCCAGGGCCAGTCAGTCCGTATCTCTATCTTAGCACTTATCCCAGTCCTGCATCAGATGAGCTTTGTCTGAGCCTGTCTTCCTCACCTGACTGGGAGCTCCCCGCCATGGAGACTGCCCGGCTCATGTACGTCTCTTCCATCACTTGGCAGAGTGTCCTGCATATGACTGGCTTTCCGGAAACATTTGTGGACTTGAATGGAATTGGTGATTAATCAAACTCCAAATAGCCAATATTTCTTCCTGTCCAGTCAGATAGTATCAAAGATTCATCTCCTCTCTCAGCTCTGGCTTTTTTTCTGAAGTTTCCCTAGGACCAGGTGGGTAGATGGAGATTCCAATCTCCCGTATCCTTTGGAAGAATTTTGTTTTCCTGATCCCTGAGCTCTCCTTCTTGATCTGTCAGGCCCAGCTGGCAGAGAGGTTCAGTTAAGATGCTTTGTGTTGCAAGTGACAGGAAAAACTCACATTAATGGTTGTATCATGGAGGAGTTTATTGAACTAGAGCTTTAAAGTCTGGAGGTAGGGTTAGTATCAGGTGAGGCTTGGTCCAGCAGCTCCAAAGATGTTCACAGAGACCTCATTTCTCTCCATCTCTCTTGTCTGACTTCCTTGTTTCACCCCGAGGCTCTGCATGGAGCTCCTCTCCACACCCCACCTTGGGCAGCTCCTGGCTATCCCTTCCTAGTAGCAAAATAGCTGCAGTCCTCCTAGTCTTATACCACACCTTTCAGGGGAACAATGAAGACCTCTCCCAGGCTTCCATGTAAGACAAGGAAGACCTTTCTTTCCCAGAAGCTCTGGGAATATTCTCATGTCTCATTGGCTCTGACTGGGTGACCTAACCATCTCTGAACCAGTAGACACAGCCAGGGGGGAAGGGATATGCTGAGCAGCCAATCAGGGTCTGTTCCTGAAGGTGGGTGTGGAGTCAGCTCACCAATCATAGGCTGAGACATGACGTCCATATTCCCAAGGGGAATATTGGAGGACTGCGTCTTGAAGGAAGAAGGGATGGAGACTTGGGGTAAACCACAGATGTATTGAGCTGTGGAGGAGCCAGCCACTGTCAGGCTTCGTCCTCTGCAGGACAGGGGACTCTTGGCTGGGACCAATCCCTGAATCCAGGTGCTGCTGGGTCTGAAAAGGACACAAATAAACCACGTAGAACCTACCTCCAATCCCCCTACAAAGACACAGACAGTGAGGACATGGAGCAATCACTGGCTCAGAGTTCTTTTTTTTTTTAAATTAATTAATTTATTTATTTAATTTTTAGCTGCACCGGATCTTTGTTGCTACACACAGGCTTTCTCTAGTTGTGGCCAGTGGGGATATTCTTCCTTGCAGTGCAAAGGCTTCTTTCTCATTGCAGTGGCTTCCCTTGCTGCAGAGCACAGGCTCAAGAGCGCAGGCTCAGTAGCCATGGAGCATGGCTTAGTTGCTCTGTGGCATGTGGAATCTTCCCAAACCAGGGATCAAACCAGTGTCCCTTGTATTGCAAGGTGGATTCTTAACCACCAGACCACTAGGGAAGCCGGCTCAGAGTCCTTAACATGGGATCTGCAGACAGATTTCAGGAGGTTCAGAAAACTCTGAAGTCACTTGCCAGATTTGTGGGGTCCTGTGTTTTCACTTTTCTGGCAGAGGAGCCACAACTTAATGAAGTCTCAGAGGGGTCTGCAGCCTGAATGAGCTTCCCTGAGAGGGGCAGCTACGTTCAAGTTTGAACAAGAGCTGGAGGCACAATCCAGAGGTGAATCCAGGTCCCCCAGCTCCCTGCCCCTATGTGCCTGGGTGGGGTATCACTGTGATGTTCTCACTGTGTCAGTCCACATGCCTCATCTCATTTAATGTAATCCTCTCTATGTGCCCTTAGAAGTAGCTGCTGTCACATCATGTGGATGAGAGAACCCATGATGTGCTCCCGGTTATACATAGTAGGTTCAAGTGGGTTCACCAAGTCCCTACAGGTCCCCCTTGTGACAATGCCATGTGCGGGGCCAGGCCTGAGGCGGGCGAGATGCTGCTGTTGCTCTTGGTGGACCCGTAGTGTCCTTTAGAGGTTGTCTGCTGACTCCCAGAACTCCTGCTTTCCCTCAGGTGGCAATGACTTCCCCACAGAGGAGGCAGGAGAACCAAGCTAACATTTGGGGAGCAGAGCCTCTCTTCCAGGCGCTTTTCCTACAGACTCTATCCCTACTCTCGGTCCCTTCAGTGCCACTTGGCAGGCACCACTGACCTTCTAACTCTGCAGGCGAGGAGATGGTAGCCCAGGGGGTGAGGTCACTCGGCCTATGTGACACAGCGGTGATGGGGCTGGGAACTGAACCCAGGTCTGTCTGAAGCTACAGCTTGTTGGTGCCTTCTCTCCCGCCTTGCTCACTGTAAACAAGAGGGCAAAAATCTTCCGCTGTTTCACTGAGGGACCTGGGACAGCTGCAAGGCTGGCCTGACCATCACTTAATTTAGATTTGCTCCTTACAAGTTGTCAGGGAGGTGTCAGGGGCCATGGCCTGGCTGGGGACAGCCTGGCCCGGCCTCATTTCTCCTCCCACCCTCCCAGCCTGGTCTCATCCAGCACAGAGGTCACCGGCCCTGCTGCGCTCCACAGGACCTGGCCATGGTGGGCTCTGACATGGGGGTGGAGGGCTTGGGGCTTTCTGCTCCAGTGTGCAAAGCCACCGCCACCACCACACACTGCTCCGAAAGGCTCCGAAAGCCATAAAGCAGCTGAGAAAAATGACAGCGGGCGAGGAAACGAGCCACGGAGGAAATTAACTCGCACCCAGGGAAGCACGCGGCTTTCTGCTGACAGAGAGGGCTGGCTACCTCATAAAACTAAACACTTAAACTCTCCTCTTTACAATAATTACAGCGCCTTGAATGCCTCTTTCCCCTGCCCTGGCTGGCCCGGGCCGGCTCCGAGCAGGGTACCAAGGGGAGAAGGCTGGAAGCCAGCGTGGCTGCCAGGGCCAGGGGCCCTGCAGCAGGAGGACTGGCCAGAGAGCTAGCCAGTGTTAGAGCTGACCCGGGGCCTGGGGACCGGCCATTCCAGCTCCCGCATTTGACAGACGAGGAACCTGGGTGCCCAGAGAGGTTTTGTGACTAAGTGAAGGTCACCCAGCCAGTTAAAGGTGGAACAGACTAAAAGCAGTTCCTCTCCCCGACGGGCCGTGAGAGCCATTTCCACCAATCACTGCCCTTCATTCCACAAACATTTCTCGAAGCCCATTGGTGAGCCAGACTCTGCGCTAGAGCCCAGGAAAAAGCCCAAGGGCTGTCCTGGCTCCAATCAGAACGCGGGCTCTGCACACCAGGGCCACGTCTGGCCCCTTTGCGCATGTCCCGGCCCCCAGAGCAAGGCCAGCCTCACAGGAATGCCTCTAGGGGGACCTTCATAGCGGCAGCCCTGAACCCCTGCAGGAAAACAAGCATCCTCCTCGTGCCCTGGCCATCTGGGCAACTCCAGGAAGACGGGCAGCCGACTAGAAGCTTTTCAGCAGCAAAGAGCCGGGGGAGCCAGGGCGTGCTTGCCAACAGTGGGGGTGTGGGGGGCAGCAGGCGTCAGACTCATAACTGAGACAGAGGACAAGGCTTCACTTCCCAGCTGCACCAAACTGCTCTCTGGGCCTTTGACCCCAGCTTCTCTCTCCTCTGCTCTGCCTTCAGGGCTGCCCATCGGCCATGCTGCGGAAGACTCCCGCCATCTGTGACCCTACACCTGCTCCCCAGCAACCCCCTCCCCCACCTCATCACGCAGTCCTCACTCAGACTTCTCCGCCAGGAACAGCCTTTCTCTCCTGCTTGGCGTGTGGCTGCCTTCTGTACTTCAGCACTCCCCCACCAGCCCCCTCCCCGAGAGAGGGACAGCTGTTGTTTTTTTTCCTGCAGGCAGCGGGCCCCTCTGTGGGACCACCCCTCCCCCTCATTCAGTTTGAAAGGATCTGATCACTTGGGAGGGGTGGCAGTAGTGCATGCCCCAGGCCTGGCCAATCAGGGTATCTCATCCTTGGTTACTGAGGGTAGTTTGGAGATGGACAGGGAATCCGAAATCTAATCCAGCCGAGTCCTGGGATGGTGGGAAGGGGTTCTCTCGTTCTGCTGGGACTGCTGAGCTGAGAGTATAAGTCTGATGCTGCAGAGGACTTGAGAATCAAGCCAATGCAGAGAAGAGCTACCCGAGATAAGGGCTTACAGCTTCCTGATGACTTGCTGAGCACCTGGATCCAGCCATGCTTGAGTCAGGAAATAATATTTATAATAATATTCGTAACTATTCTGTTACATCCAATTTTACATTTATGTGATTAATCACATAAGTATATGTTAATTAGTAATGCTTAGGATGATGTTTATATTGTGAATAATAATTTTATTATTATTATTATTTTGCTTTAGGCAATCTGAATTTAGTTTCTGTCACTTGCAACCCCCAAAATTCTAAGTAATGTGGAAAGACCCCTGTTTAGGGACCCAGCTAACAGTGTAATGGCCTCTCCCCAGGCCCTTCCCATGGAGTAACCTCAGGACCTGCCTGAGCCTGAGCTCTGGGCTCCATTATTTTATTCCTTCTACAGAGAAAGACTCTGCTGTTCATCACTCTGGGGATATCTACATTAAGCAGAAGGGTCCAGCTGTTTCCATCCAGACTTCTGAAGGCCCATGTCATCACTTCGTCCGGGAACTTGGCTCTTAAGAAGGTGAGCAAGAATCCAGCCAGGTCTAAAGTTTTATATTTTCTGTGATGAATTATCATATATGTAGATTTGTTAGCAAACACATTTTTGGATTAGAATGTACATTGGATTATTGAAAGTGAAGGAGAAAGTAAGGAATGAACACCTGGTGTCCCCTGCTCTACTGGTGAGTCCAGCATCCACCCCTCACCTCACTCTCTGTGCCCAGATACGTTCCCTCTGGAACCACCCACCCTCTCAGGGAGTGGGTACTTAGGACATACACCCAGAGCCTACCATTTCTGACACAGCAATGTCAGAGTGGACACATGACCCTGCATAAGCCAAGAGGCTTCCATTCCATGAAGACTAAAATTGTCTCTTTCCTCTGGGGTACTTGGCCTATACAGTAAGAGTCTGGAGCTTCTGGGAGCACCGTGGAGAAAGAAGCTGCCAAAGAATGAAGCCAGTGCAGAAGAAGCAGACCTGGGTGGGGGAGGGGAGCAGAGTCCTGACGACAGTGTTTTTATTCCTGTATCCAGCCATGCCTGATGCTGCAGCTCATACCCTTGGACTTCTCAGTTTGCTTATTTTCTTGAGCCAGTTTGAGCTGGGTTTCTGACTTTTGCAAGCCAAAGAATACTGACTCATATAGAGAAGTGTTCCAAACAAGTCATTTTAAGGAAATAACAATGACATTTTACAAGATGCCAAAGCTGTATATGACTATTACAGTAGAGATGACAAACAACAGGAGTGATGCACTATGAGAGCAGATTGACCCCTCTGTGCGGACCAGGCTCTGAGTAGCCAGGCGAATAGAATGGTGCTTTTATCTTGTGCCTTTTGGTATATGTCGTGACTCTTAAGGGACGGGGTGGCTTCCACCAACCTCGTTTACCTGGTGGCTCTGTGTAACTTTGTTCAGTGACTCAGTTTTTCCTCCCTTTCCTACATGTGACCAGGAACGTGCAACCAGCCCATAGACCACGATGAGAGAGTACTCCCACCCTCCACCCCACAAGAGCACTTCACGTGGCACGCTCCTGTTCCTGGTGGCTCCTGAACACAAGCTTGGCAAACACTGCAAGCCGGAAAGACATGTTACCCAGGAAAAGAATTGCTCTCAGGGACTCATTGTCAATAAGTTACTTCTGGAATTCTATTTACCTCTATTTCCCCTTTTCACACAAAGAAAACAAGACACAGATGGCTTTGCAAAATTCTCTGAAGGAAATTGCCAAAGATCTTTAACCTCCTAAGTTTCCATTCTCTCTCTCGATCCTGAATCATTCGGACCACGTGTCACTCCCCTACTCAAAACCGCACCCAGCAGCCCACTGCCAATTGAATTGAATCCAGGTTTTTGCACTGATTCTAAATGCCTTCTGGGCCCTGCTCCCCACACACCTTTCCAGAAATAGGTCCTACTCTTCCAGGCACTCTGGCTGCTCGCTGCCCACCAGGCATGGCCGTGATTGCTTGCTGAGCTCATGCTGCTCTGCCCCTGGCATGCCCCCCATCGGCTTGACTGTGCTCTCAAACGTGCAGCCACCTCACTCCCTGGTCAGCCTGGGAGGCGGACACACCACCACCCATTCTGCAACAGGCAAACAAGCTCTCTGAGAGCCCAGGAGAGCCACCTAAGCCCACATATTTATGGGAAGAGGGTGGAGAATCCAATCCCGGACCCTTTTCCCACGTCCGGGATCCCTGATCCTGATCCCACCTGTGGAATCACTGCAAAGGTCACATCAAATACTCTCCTTCGGGAAGTGCTCCTCCAAGCGCCTTGAGGAAATGGGTGGGATCATCTTTGATGGTCACACCCCTTGACTTCAGGCAGGTTTCTGGCAGGAGACAGAAGGCTATAGGACTAAAGGCTGGAACTTTGAGGGGACTTTAATGAGGGTCTGTGCAGGCAGGGTGATAAGAGAAGCCACAGTGGGAGTGGCAGCACCAGACGCGGGAGAGAACAGTGTGACCAGAGCTGGGTCAGGAAGAAACACCCTGGCCTCTCTCTCTGCCCACCCTCCTGTCTGCCATGGGGGCAGCTCATTGGCTGCACCCACCTGTTAGCCAGAGGACGAGGGAGCCTGGCTGTGTGGTCATTTGTGGGTCAGCCTCCCAGGCTCAAAGCTGAGATAGCTAGGTACAGGGAGGAGCAGAGGGCTGGGGCAGGGTGGGTGGGTGGGACGGTCCCGTGTTGGTTTCTGCTTGCTGCTGTTAAGAAATCACCACCAACTTTGTGTCTCAGAGCAACACACCTTTCTCCCTTACAGTTCTGAAGGTCAGAGGTGAAGATGAGTCTCACCCGCTAAAATCATGGTGTCAGCAGTGTTACATTCCTTCCTGGGCTGTAAGGGAAAATCTCTTTCTCTGCTTTTTCTAGCTTCCGGAGGCTGTCTGCACTCTTTGTCTTGTGGTCCCTTCCTCCATCTTCAGAGCCAGAAACAGCCTGTCCAGCTTCACATGGCCATCTCTCTGGCCGACCCTCTGCCTCTCTCTCCCTCACAGGAACCTAATGTGCCTCTTAGTTACTATTTCCCTTTAAATGTGCTAATATATTTGTCCCCACTCCCCCCCACTGTGTTAGTTTCCTAGGGCTGCTTTGTAGCAAAGTATGTCAAACCAGGTGACTTAAACAACAGGAATTTATGGTCTCATAGTCCAGGGGCTGCACGTCCAAGATCAGGGTTGGCTTCTTCTGAGGGCTATGGAGACCCTCTGTTTCACACCCCTCCCCTCGCTTCTGGAGGCCTCAGGTATTCTTGTAGATGGTGTTCTACCTGTTTCTTCACATTGTCTGCCCTCCATGTGCGTCTGTGTCCAAATTTCTCCTTTTCATAAGGACACAGTCGTATTGGATTGGGGCCCACCCTAATGACCTCACTGCAACAAGATTACCTCCGTAATAACCCTGCTTTCAAATCAGCTCACATCACAAGGTACTGGGGATTAGGACCCCAACATATTTGTGGGGAAGAGACACAGCTCTACCCATAGCATCCACCCTGTCCCCTCATGGCCTTAGTTATTCTGCCTGGCTGCCCCTGCTGTTGGCAATGAGGACCCAATCAGATCTGCCTGTTACAAAGATCTCATAGGTGACAGCATGGAGCATGTTTCTGGAGGCAGCATGGACTCAGTTTAGGGAATATGAGGCCGCCTGGGACAGGGTAGAGCAGGTGGTCCTAGGAGCAGGCGGCAGGGTCAGTAGGGAGCTGAGAGGTGAAATTCATGAGCCTTGGTGAGACCCTGGAGGGGCAGAGAGGGAGGCCAGTGTCAGGTTCCAGGTTCAAGAGAACAAACGGTCAGTCGTGCTCTTGCTGAAGGAGGGAGCAGATGATTTGGGCTGAGGTTCTGTACAGGGTGAGAAATGCAGGCCAAAATGGGGAGAAGAAAAAATTGTTCACACAGCATTTCCACCAGAAGCGACCTGGGCCCAGGTTGGCAGAAAGAAATAGGGGGAGTTCACCAAGCAGGAGGGCAAGAGGGAACACGGAGCAGAGGAGGAATGGGGTGGGTCATCTCAGAGGATGGAAGCCTGCCAGCCCCGCAGGATCTTCACTCACCACATAACTTCCCGCAGACTGGTTTGTGGGCCCTGATTTTTTTCACCTTCTCTGTATCCTTTTCTCATGTGAGTTAGCAGTTCCTCTCTCCGCCTGCAGAGTTGAGTGTGTCCCCTCCCTCATTACCTTTGAGTTCAGCCATATGACAAGCTTTGGTCAGTGGAATGTGGGCAGGGTACCCATTCTGAGCCTCTCCACACTTGCATGGGTTCTCTTGTGCCTCTGTCATCACCATTTGAGGATGTGATCCAGCTACCCCACCGTTCCAAAGAAGACAAGAAATTCGCTGAGCAGAGCCAGACCTGGCCAGCCACCTCAGGGGGCCCAGGCTGAATCAGCCAACACCTGGACTACCATGGTTGCATGAACTGCATGGTGCATATTGCCGTTAAGTCACTCACAGCCTATGGCTGTTTGTCATGTAGCAGCAGCTGACTGGTGTACAGTCAGATCACACCATTTTACAGGGGAGGAAACTGAGGCCTTGAGAAGGTTAGAAACTTGCCCAATGTTATGCAAATAATACATAGTAAAGGTCTCCTGATACTTTGCTCAAGATTCCTTCTTTCTAATCCATTGCAGTGACTGTTACCTATCTTCTTCTTTTTTTCTTTCTTTCTTTTTTTTTTTATTGTTTTTGCCATACAATGTCATGATATCACCATGGGTTTACATATGCTCCCCCTCCAGAACCTCCCTCCCTCCTCCCTCCCCCCGGAAAAATCTCGCTGCACCAGCCCCGAGCATCAATCCTGGGCTGGCGATTGATTAGACTTATGATAATTAACTTGTTTCAATGCCCTTCTCCCATATCATCCCACCCTTACCCTCATCCACAGAGTCCACGAGTCTATTCTGTACATCTACGTTCCTTTTGCTGTCTCGCATGTTGGGTTCTCATTACCGTCTTTCTAAATTCCATATATATGTGTTAATATACTGTATTGTTGTTTTTGCTTGTTACCTATCTTCTGGTTTGTTCACTTGATCATTCAAAAAACATGTTTACTTGGGTGATGTGAGCCAACATACATGACTTGGGTTTTTTCTTAGTCCTCCAAGAGCTCTACATGGTGGCAGTAAGGAGACAGACCCCACACAGATCAGGATAACTATAGTAAGTGGGGTCATAGACATGTGCTCAGGAGACAGAAAGAGGTACCCAACCCAACTAGCAAACAATCAGAGCAGGCTTCCTAGAGAAAGGGGCATTTCTGAGCTGCATCATAAAAATGAGAAGGAATTGACAAGGCAAAGCCAAGGAGGGAAGAGGTTGGAATGAGCGTGGGCTGGAGGTGAGACATAGACTGGGGCTTCCGGGTAGGGGCGGTGGTGGAGAGCAGCAGCAGGTGAGCTTCAGATTCCTTTAAGCTATTCAAACCACTTCAGGTGAGGCAGATAGCGGCAGGAGACGGGTTTGGAAATGAAGGTAGGGTCCACATCCAGCCAGGCCCTGTATCCCATGGAAGGAGCTCAAACCTTCATGAGCAGGTGATGGGGGGGCCCCTGAGGGTGTGGCCTTGGATCAATAGGCTCATTCTCTTGGCTTGGGTTTGTCCATCCCTAAAATGAAGAACAGGGCGAGATGGTCTTTGAGGGTCTCTTTAAATCCAAAACCATTGTGGGGGACTGACTGGGAGTGGGCACGCTAGAGCAGAGACCACCCCTCCTGGCAGCTGATCCAGGCCAGGAGTAGAGGAGAGAAGCCCCCCTTTGCCTGCAGAATGGGGCTTGGGTAGCACCTCAGGGGAACAGAACCTCCTTGTCCACCTTGGCGAGGAGCTGGGGAATTTCCTCTGAGCCAAAGTCTGGTCCAGGCACACGAAGAACAAGGACAAATTGGACACTGAGCTCTGAGTACAGGACTGTCCAGATCGGGGCGTGACTCCCTTGTTTCCCTTTCTCCTTGTCTCATAAAGGGAACCCGGGTTGGGAGATAGGAAAGGTTGGGATTATTCAGTGATGGCAGAAGAGGGGGCCTTTCTGATGCTGTCCAGGCTGGTGCCCTGCCTCAGAGCCCCCGACAGAGGCCACTTGGAGGAAAAACAGATGCGTAATACAAGAACTCCTATTTAGCAGATGAAGGCCAATCCAGCCAGGCTGGCAAGAAAATTTCAGGTAATTGATGTTATTTTTCCTATTGACTATGTTACTATGTTCTGCTAGAAAAGATTTTGGTTACAAGGTGTAATCAAATCACCCTTAAGAATTCTACTGAAAGATTACTTTTGTAATGACAAAAAAATGTACTTTTAAAAAGGAATCTGTGGTATAACCTCCTTGGAGGGCAATTTGGCAATACTGAGGAAAATGGGAAATGCTCACACTCTTGGATACAGCAATTCTACTTGTGGGAATTGATATTGCAGGTGTTTCACTTGCATACCCACCTGTACTGGAAAAGATGTCTTTGTAGTGTTGTGTATGTGAGTAAAAAATGGGGGACAGCCTCAGTTCATCAGTAAGAGATGGGGTAGACCAATCAACAGTATATCCATCCATACGATGGCATACCAAAGCATAAATAAGACCATTGGCAGCTGTCTGTGAGAGAGATTTTCAAGCAATGCTTAAATGAAAAAGGCAAGAAATACATTGATTATGATATTCTCCTTGTATTTAGAAAATGAGGGGGAAGAGGGATAGAGAAAGAGAGGAACGCTAGTCCCCTGTGGCCGCCAGAGCAAATTACCACAAACATGGTGGCTTAAAACAATAGAAATTAATTCTGTCACCAGTCACCAGGTCTGAAATCCATGTGTCAGCAGGGCCATGCTCCAGCAGCTTTTGCATCCCTCGGCTCATGGCTGCATCCCTTCAGTTTCTCCCTCTGAGTTGGCCCTGGCTCCTCCTCTGTGCTGTGTCTATTTTTAAGGACACTTTCATTGGATTTAGGGCCAAGTGGACAATCCCGGATAAGTTTTTCATCTCCGATTCTTACTTAGTTACATCTACAAAGGTCCCTTTTCCCCCAGATAAGGTCACACTCACAGATACTAGGGATTAAGGCATGGGTATATCTCTCTGGGGACCACCATTTGATTCAGCTCCATGGGAAAGTGGAGGAAGGGAAACCTATAGCCCCGGGGTCTGGGTGAGCAGAGACTTACTTTTCATGACAACTTCTTGAAGGGTTTGACTTCTTTACCATGAACATATTTTTGCAAACCTCAAACAGTAAGGAGTAATCCAGTTAGTCAACATTTTCAGCACTTTAAAAAGGTCTTTTTCACACACCATCATCAGGATGCTGACTGCCTTTATGCACGCCCCTGTCCAGAGTGTCCAGCTCTCCAGGGCAGGGGTTGGCCCTACTCATATTTGCTGGGTTCCATGGCTGGACCCACAGAAGTCAGTCAGGAGGGATCAGCTTATGGGGTTTGAAATCTGCCTTCAAATGAAAACACGGTAACTCTCAGGTTCACCAAGAATATAACTCAAGATACTCATAATATTGCAGCATGCTCAAAGCAAGTCACAAATTCATATTCCCAACAGTGAACACTTCACTTCCAGGGCTGCCCCTGCCATAGCAATAATCTCAGTGCAGAAGCGACAGTCCCTCAAGCGGGGCCGAAGGCTGCTTCAACACCGCGGCGCCCAGGCTGTGCGGCAGTGGGATGAGAAGAGGATTGCTTCCCAGGGCATTTTAGTGGGTTCTCTGGAAGCAGACACACTGTACTTGCACATTGAACATGTAGGAATTGTCTGTACGTCCTCAAGAAATTAGTCTCTCGCCCGCCATTCCTCTCTCTTGATCTGTGTTTTGTTTGGCTACTTTTGATTGAGGGACTTTGAGAAATATATGCCTTTCTCCTTTAAACCCCCAAAGAGAAAATTAACTGGGCAAACCTGATAATAAATGGCAACTAACACTTGGTCTCGGGGGTAGGGGAGAACTTGGGGCATGGTGGGGCTATGACAAAGGGGACAGAGGGTGGGGTGCGGGGCCCAGGGATGCCAGCACTTCTAGCTTTTCACCACATTTTTATGTAAACTCTTTCCATTATTTAATGTGGGAAACATTTAATTTTTTTGTAACTTCTGAATAGGCTGAATAAAATATCCTCCTGTCAGATTTAGCCTGCAACCCTCATTCTAGAATCTCTGTTCTAATGCATTCTCACTTAAAGTTCTGACCAGCCTCAATCTATGTCTTCACTTCCACTTTTATATTTAAGCAAATTCTTATATATATATTTGAGCTTCACTGGTAGCTCAGCTGGTAAAGAATCCACCTACAATGCAGGAGACCTCGGTTTGATTCCTGGGTCCGGAAGATCCCTTGGAGAACAGATAGGCTACCCACTCGAGTATTCTTGGGCTTCCCTGATGGTGCAGATGGTAAAGAATCTACCTGCAATGCGAGAGACCTGGGTTTGATCCCCGGGTCAGGAAGATCCCCTGAAGGAGCGCATGGCAACCCACTCCAATATTCTTGCCTGGAGAATTCCATGGACAGAGGAGCCTGGTGGCCTGCAATCCAGGGGGTCACAAAGAGTCAGACACGACTGAGCAACTAAGCACAGCATATATGTTTCTTATTTCTCAGTTCTTAGACTAACAGCTTCATGTGGTAGTAAGAACCCAGTCTGATAGTGTGCTGGGATGGGGAATCCCAGCCCAAGGAGATACAGGCAGACAAACTGGCCCCTGCATTTTGGGGAAAGGAGCGGCCTGCCCGGCAGAGGCTGGAAGGGGTGGGGGCAGTGTCTGCTCCCTGGCAAATCGCCTGGTTGTTTTGGACATTTGCTTGTGTAGACTGTTCTGTTCTCAACCTAATGATGCCATTTTTAGTGACTCATTAGGATCCTCATTAAGAGTTGTTAGCACATCAAAACAGTGTTGGTGAGGGCTGGCAGAGGGTGGTTTCCTGGACATTAGCAGTTGCTTGAATTTCCCTGGCAGCAGGGAAGGGACAAAATGGCAGCAAACAGATTCCCAGATGCTAGCAGTTCAGAGGGTGCAGTTGGTGCAGCCAGCCCTTATTGAGCACCTACTGTGTGTCGGCATGCACACACAGTGCCTTCCTTGGCATCAGATGCAATGCAAAGTCATTGGCTCCCACCCTGTCTCTGGCTTAGCCACTCCAGCTACACCCACGTTTTCCTCTGCAGACAAGTTGTCCAGTCCCTGCCTCAGGGCCTTTTCACCTGCCTTGCCCCCTGCTTTATGTACTCTTCCCAAAACTCAGCCCCACATCACCGGTTTCTGGAGAGAGCCTCCCTGACTCCCTATTTACTCTTGAAAACCTTCGCCCTGCACTCTCCAGCCCATTGCCCTGTTTTATTTACCACATAGCACTTATCATGACACGAACCTCTATTTATTTGCTTACGGGTTTATTGCCTTTGTTCCCCACCTCCTCCTAGAATGTCATCTATGTGATGGGGAGGACAGGCTCCGCTGAGTCCCTGGATCCCGTAAGATGTCTGGCACATAGTAGGTGCTCAATGAGGCTTTGCTTAACAAGCAGTAAATGATGAGGAAGACATAGTCCCTATCCCCTCAGCCCAGGGTCACAAGTGATCTGGCATGTCCTGTGGACCAACACCACCCCCCTGCCCACTGCACTACACACAGACACACACACACACACACATATAGCACACACACAAAGTGAGCACACGCTCACACACACACACACACAGTGTACACCACCGAGGAATAAATCTCACTTTATTAAAGAAATCTGAGATTGGGCTAAAGGAAAGATTAGGGATTACTTTCTAATTCTCTTCAGCAAGGGTACCTGTGTGAGAGCCCAGGCCCCTCTTCTCCCCATCCTGGTCAGTGTCTGGAGTGAGCCCCAGGTGCTGGCTGCGGCAGGCAGAGATCAGCCAGGGGCACCCCAGGGCCAGGCTGTGCCAATAGATTATTTCTCGAAGTAATTAAGATGGAATTAAAAATTAATTCTTTCCTTCAGTCTGATTGTATTTCAAGGGATAAACTGAGTCTTATGGCTTTTGTGCTTTTTCTCCCTAAATTAAATTGGATCTTGTTTTCAGAGGTGGGGGAAGTGAGATGCTGTGATTAATCCAGCAGCTGAAAAAATCCCCTGGGGAAGGAACCAGGTAATTCTGCCTTGGGGGTGGATGAATTTGTAAGTGCAGCTGCTCCCTGGGGAGAACTTGAGTCCCTGCTGGAGACCCAGAGGTTCTGATCTGCTCTTGTACCAGCAGCGCAGGAAGTCGAGCTCCTTGTCTACTCCCCATGGGGGAGTGAGCTGGATTAGACAGAGTCAGACCTGGGCTCCCAGCTGGCTCTGCTACTTAACCTAGGTCATAATTCATCTTGGGTAAGCTCCTTCAGAGAGCTGAGCCCCAGCCTCCTCATCTGAGAAATGGGTATAAACTACCTGCCTCCCAGGGTGTGGGGAGCTTTATAGGATATGGAGCATGGCCCAGTGGCCTAAATAGTCAATAAATGTGAGGGTC
Organism: Antilocapra americana; assembly: GCA_007570785.1. Taxonomy (NCBI): domain Eukaryota; kingdom Metazoa; phylum Chordata; class Mammalia; order Artiodactyla; family Antilocapridae; genus Antilocapra; species Antilocapra americana. The sequence goes on from ML661896.1 coordinate 12,092,644, forward strand.
TGCCCATCCATCACCTCCCCATCCTCTAGAGTACAGGAGAAGGAATTGTCCCCTTCTCCTCCTGCCTTCAATACGTTCCCATGATTTACAAATCAGAAGGTCGAAAAGGGTATACAGTGAGAATTCCCCTCATATCACTGTTCCCACTGTTCCCAGGGCACCAGCTCCTCTCTGCAAGGGCAACCAGTGTCGTCTGTGTCTTATTTAACCTTCTAGAGATATCGTATGCACCACACAAGAAAATAGGGTCACATCACCCCGCCCCTTTTTGTTACACGGTGGCAGCATACTAGATGCATCCATTGGCCCCTTGTTATGTTTTATTTTTTTTTCCCTCACTTAGCAATACACTTTGGAGAATATTCTGTACTGATGCATAACATGGTTCCAAGGCCTATTTCTATATCTGGCTAGCCCACCATTGTGTGATGTTCATGGTGGATTTAACCAGTCCCCTTTTGATTTGCATTGTTTGTGCCTCTTCCTGTCCAAACAAGACTGTAATAAATAACTTTGGATAAGTCAAATTTTGCTCAAATGTGTGAAAGTGAAGTGAAAGTGAAAGTTGCTCAGTTGTGTCCAACTCTTTGCGACCCCAAGGACTATACAGTCCATGGAATTCTCCAGGCCAGAATACTGGAGTGGGTAGCCTTTCCCTTCTCCAGGGGATCTTCCCAACCCAGAGACTGAACCAGGTCTCCCTCATTGCAGGCAGATTCTTTACCAGTTGACCCACAATATATCTCTAAAACAAATTTCTAGAAGTGATATTGCTGGTCAGAGGAAACAAACTACCTTTATTAAAGGGAAAAAAAACATTTGAGAGATGGAATGGATGAAACAGAAACTGCAGAATATAAAAGTTGAAGAGTATAAGTACATAGGAGCTCATCATGCGGTTCTTTTCTACTCTTACGCACGCTTGAAGATGTCCATAATAAAACACTGTAAATAGATAGACTGTAGATATGGACCAAAGCCCCATAGCTTCCAGTAAGGAGCTTGGAAGTCATCTCTCCCATTCACCCAAGAAAAAAGCTGAACAAACTAAAAATAGCAACTCTTCTTAAACCTGGCAAAGAACTGAGGTCACAGGGCAAATTTCTGTTCCCCAAATGAGACAGACAGGCAGATACAGAGGATTGCAACTTATCAGAGCAGAAACCTATGGGCAGAAACTGTTGGGAGAACCAGCCTGAGGTAGGGAAACCCAGACTGTAATTGATGAATTGCTCACTGCAGACAAATTTCAGAGTTAAGAACTCCAGGGGGTTTCCCTGGTGGCTCAGTGGTAAAAAAAAAAATCCACCTGCCAATGCAGGAGACATAGGTTCAATCCCTGGTCCAGGAAGATTCTAGCTGCTGCAGAGCAACTAAGCCTGTATGCCACAACTACTGAGCCTGTGCTTTAGAGCCCAGGAACCACAACTGCTGAAGCCCATGCACCCTAGAGCCTGTGCTCCACAACAAGAGAAGCTACCACAATGAGAAGCTGGTGCACCACAACGAGAGTCATCCCCATTCACTGCAACTAGAGAGAAGGCCGCGCAGCCATGAAGACCCAGCACAGGCAAGACTACGTAAATAAAATGAAAATAAAACAGAACTCCAGGGAGGGTCCAGTGTCAGCGAGCTCTCCACAGTTGTGAGTGCATTTCTGAATGGTGCAGGTCCACTTGTGTGTGTGTGAAAGTTGCTCAATCGTGTCTGACTCTTTGCGACCCCAAGGACTATAAAGTACATGGAATTCTCCAGGCCAGAATACTGGCCTTTCCTTTTCTAGGTAGCCTTTCCCTTCTCCAGGGGATTTTCCCAACCCAGGGATCGAACCTAGGTCTCCCACATTGCAGGCAGGTTCTTTACCAGCTGAGCCACAAAGGAAGTCCACAGGTACACTTATATATGCAGATTTTTTTCAGTAGCATGCATACTCTGTTTAGGATCCAAGGTTGGTTGAGTCCAGGGATGCGGAACCAACTCTGGGACTTGAGCATCTGTGGATTTTGGTGTCTGCAGGGGGTCCTTTAACCTCTGGGTATATCAAAGGATGACATATTACCTCCATGAGCTCCACTAGAATCTCAGAGAGAACATTAGAAGAAATTCCCCTCTTGTCTCCAGCAGAAGGAGTGGGGAAGTAAGCATTTTGAAATAGATCAGAGCATTCTGTTCCACCTAACAAGGACCTGTCTGCCTTCAGGAGAAAGTGTTTAACCAGTTTCTTAACTGATCTGGTAGAAGAGAAATATCCAACTCCAGTTCCATTTACCTTTCCATGTGGGGGGAGGGAAATATTCAATTGCAATCCCATCTGGCCTTTTTGTCCCATCTAAAGTGAGGTGGAAAGGGGAGCAGAGAACTAAGAAAAACTCATGAGAATCTCAGGCCAGGAGCACAGGCTCACAAAAAGATAGAACTAATCGTAGAACTAAAATACTTCCCCTCACCCCATACCTCACCACCAGATCACTAAAAGCCTAGGGATATGGTTCCTTTTATTCAGTACATCATGCGAGGCATATTAAAAGTCAAAGAACACATCTGAAGAGACAGAGCAAGCATCAGACCAGACTCAGATGGAGCAGAGATGTTGGAATAATCACACTGAGAATATAAAATAACTATGATTAATAAGCTAAAGGCTCTAGTGGGAAAAGTAGACAACATTCAAGAACGAGTTGGTAATGTAAGCAGAGAGGTGGAAATTCTAAGAAATAATCAAAAAGAAATGTAAGATTCTGTAACAAAAATGAAGGATGCCTTTGATGATGGTTTCATCACCAGACTGGACACAGCTGAGGAAAGAATCAGTGAGCTACATATCAGTGAAGATATAGCTACAGATACTTACAAAACTGAAATGAAAAGAGAAAAAAAAGACCAAACAACCCAGAACAGAATAACTAAGAATTTGGGGATAAGAGATGTAATATGTAATGTGAATTCCAGAAGGAGGAGAAAGAGAGAGAGGAGCAGAAGTAATATTTGAAGCAATAGTGACTGAGAATGTCCTCAAATTAATGTGAGACACCAAGCTACAGATCCAGAGAACAAGAAGCAGGATAAATGCCAAAAACAAATAAACAAAATACCCCCAAAATGACAAGTAGACATATTACATTAAAGATAAACATTGAAAGAAGCCAGAGGTAAAAAGCATCTTACCTATATTGGGGTAAAGATAAGAAAGAAGTACATCTAACTTCTCAGAAATCTTTCAAGCAAGAAGAGAGTGAAATAGTTCCAGTGACGAGAGAGAGAGAAAAAACAAACAAACAGCAACTAAAATTATGTACCATGTGAAATTATCCTTCAGAAGTGAAGGGTAAATAAGGATTTTTCAGGCAAACAAAAATTGAAGAAAATTGCCACCATTAAACCTACAATACCTTAGTAAGAAATTTTTTTTTTTTTAGTAAGAAATGTTAAAAGAGTTCTTCAGAGAGAAGGAAAATGATATAGGTCAGAAACTTAAAACTACATCCAAAAAAAAAAATGAGGGAAATTGTTTTAGAGAAGGAATAAATGAAGGTAAAATAAAAAATATTTTTGAAATTTATAATTGATCTAACAGATAGGTTTTTCAAAATAATAATAGTATTATTTGATGTATTTGATGATTATTGCTTCTGAATAAATGAAATGAAAGACAGAAATGTGAGGAAGGATGGAAAAAAAGAATTTGGTATTTGCACTACCTGTCAAATGGTATAGTGTTATTTGAAAGCAGACTTGGATTAGTTGTAAATGTGTATTGCAAACTCTTGGGCAACTACTGAAAAAAGCAAAAAAAAAAAAAAGTTAAAAAATAAAGCCAAGAAGTATAATTGATATGCTAAGAGTGGAGAGAAAATAGAGAAATGCTAATTGATATGCTAAGAGAGCAGAGAAACAAATTGGAACTCAAACTTTCTGATTTCAAAAATTACTACAAAGCTACAATAACCAAAATAGTGTAGTCATGGCATAAAGACAGGCATATGGACCAATGGAATGAAAAGAGAGACCAGAAATAAACCATCACATATATAGTTAAATGATTTTTTGATGTGACACCCAGTCAGTGTCCTGAGAACTGAGAAATTGGTTGGTGTGGGGAAGAAACTCCCACACATTTGGTGTCAAAAATATTGTGAACAGAGAAACAATTTTCCTTTGGACTTGAATAGACGTTTCTCCAAAGAATATATAAAAATATCCATAAATACATGAAAAGATGCTCAACATTACTTATCATTAATAAAATGCAAATCAAAGCCACAATGATATATCTATCACCTTATATCCATCAAGATGACTACTATTTTAAAAAAAACAGAAAATAACAGTTCTTTGTGAGGATGTGGAGAAATCGGAACCCTTGTGCACTGTTGGTGGGAACATAAGGTAGAAAAAAGCACAGGAGTTCCTCAAACAATTAAAAATAGAATTATCATATGATAGAGCAGTATGTTCGATTGCTGGGTTGGGAAGATCCCCTGGAGAAGGGAAAGGTTACCCACTCCAGTATTCTGGCCTGTAGAATTCCATGGACTATATAGTCCATGGAGTCACAAAGAGTCAGACACGACTGAGTGACTTTCACTTTCAGAGCAATATGTAGAAATATTCTCAATAAAATTGAAAATCGAGGACTCAAAGAGATATTTGTACACCAATGTTCATAGCAGCATTATTCACAATAGCCCAAAAGTAAAAGCAACCAAAATGTTCATTGGCAGACGCAAAATGTAGAATTTACTTGTGATACAATATTATCCAGTCTTAAAAGGGAAGGAAAATTTGACACATGATACGTGGATGAACCTTGAGGATATAATGTTAAGTGAAATAAACCAGTCACAAAAGGATAAATACTGTAGGATTCCATTTAAAAGAGGTCCTTAGAATAGCCAAATTCATAGAGACAGTTTTTAGAGCTGGGAAACTATTCTGTATGATACTACAATGGTGGATATGTATCATTACACATTTGTCAAAACCCACTGAATGAACAAGACAAGAGTGGACTCTCAGGTAAACCGTGGACTTTGGTTGATGGTGATGCTGGATTCATTGACCAACGTACCACCCTAATGAGGACTGCTGATGGTGGAGGCGTGTGAAGGGCGAGGTATGTAGGAACCCTTTGTACTTTCTGCTACATATTGCTGTAAACCTAAAACTGCTCTGAAAATTAAAGTCTATTTTTAAAAATATATGTGCAAGTGTAAACCAGATACACTGTCAGATCGTCCTCCACAGGAGTTGTACACACCTGCCGTGTAGGAGAGTGCCTGTTTACATTCACCAGCAGAGTGTACCATCAAACTCTTGGGACTCTGCCAGTTTTTGGTGTCTAGGTATAATATTTTAGGAATGAATTTTTTATTTAAGTCTGACATACCTACAGAAAAAAAGCACATATCAGAAGTTTAAAGTCTGATGAATTTTCAGAAAGTGAAACATGTTACAAACAACTCAAGATGAAGATATAGAACATTATCAGTCCAGAAGCCCTCCTCTGAGTCCTGTCCCAGTCACTGTCTCCACTTCATCATGGTAACACCTAACTTGACTGCTGTCACTATAGATTAGTTTGCCTATTTTTGCCATTTATATGAAGAAAATCTTATAGAATATACCCCTATGTCAGGCTTCTTTCACTCAGCATCTCTGCGATTCACTCATGTTGTGTGGAGCTGTAGTTCAATCATTTTCATTGCTGGCTAACATTCCACTTAATAGCTCTACTGGAATTTATTTCTCCATTTTACTATTGAAGGTCATTTGCATTGTTTCCTATTTGGAGCTATTATAAATAGATTGAAGGCAGGAGGAGAAGGGGATGACAGAGGATGAGATGGTTGGATGGCACCACCGACTCAATGGACATGAGTTTGAGTAAGCTCCAGGAGCTGGTGATGGACAGGGGAGCCTGGCATGCTGCAGTCCATGGGATCACAAAGAGTTGGACACGACTGAGCGACTGAACTGACTGATAAATAGTGATGCAGTGAACATTCATTTACACATCACTTGGTCCAAAATGCATTCATGACTGTTGGGCATATGTCTAGAAGTGGAATTTCTGGGTCATAGGATATGAATACTTCAGTTTTAGTAGATGGCACCATACAGTTTTCCAAAGTAAATTTTCTAATTTACACTCTTTCTGTGAATTCCAGCAGATCCTTATTCTTACAAACCCTTGGTAATGTCAGCCCTTTAAATTCTTGTGATAGTTATCTCATGGTTTTAATTTGTGTTTCCAAGATGATTAAAGAAGGTGAACAGGCTTTCCTGTGTTTGTAGACCAATCAGATGGCCCCTTTTGTGACATGCCTGTCCAAGTCTGCCCATTCTTGTATTGTCGTCTTTAGTTGACTTTTTGGAATTCTTCTTATGTACTAGGTAGAAGTCCTTGGCCAGTAATATGTCAGAAAACATCTTCCTCTCCTCTGTAACCTGACTTCCCACAGTTTCAACAGCATCTTTTCATTCAAAGAAGTACTTGATTTAAGTATAGTCTGATTTTCAATATTTTCCTTAATGTTAGTGCCATTATGTCCCATTCAACAAAATTTGCCTTCCCCAAAGCACAAGGGCTTCTGCCTGCAACATGGGAGACCCAGGTTCCATCCCTGGGTTGGGAAAACCCCCTGGAGAAGGGAAAGGCTGCCCACTCAGTATTCTGCCTGGAGAATTCCATGGACTGTGTAGGCCATGGGGTCACAAAGAGTCAGACACAACTGAGCAACGTTCACTCACTCACTCAAAGGCACAAAGATATTCTCCAGTGTTGCCTTCTGGAAGCTTTATTATTTTACTTTTCATATCGTGTGATGTAAAAAATAAGACTAATTTTTTCCGTGTAGGTGTCCGATTGCTACTGCACCATTTACTGAAAAGGCTCTATCTCACTGCTCTGTGATGTCAACTTTAAAGAAAATCAAATCACAGCGCACATGTGTATGTCTGTTCTAGGCTTTATTCTGTCCCATTGTCCTATTTGCCTACCTGCGTGCCTGTGTTACATTGTCTTAATGGCTGTAGCTTTATATTCAGTTTTAACATCTGATAGTGTAAGTCTTTTCACTTTGTTTTTCTTCTGCAAGATTGTATTGACTGTTTTTCACCCTTTGTATTCCTATACGTAGATCTAGCTTATCAATTTCTACCAAAAAGCTTACTGAGATTTAATTGAATCTATAGGTCAACTCTGGGAGAATTGATACTTTATAATACTGAATCTTTAGCTCTGTAAGCATGGTATCTCTCCATTTACTTAGGTCTTTAATTTCAATAATATTAATAGATCTCATCATAGAAGTTTTATTCATCTATTGTTAAATTTAACCTTAGACACTTAATATTTATGGTTTTATAAATGTCACTTTTTAAACTTCGATTTATTTAAAAATTCTTGGTGGTATATGAAAATGTTAACCTTGCATCAAGTGACCTTGCTAAATTCAATTATTCATTTCTATGTTTATCTGTAGATTCTTGTGGATTTTCTACATACACAATCATGTTATCCATGAATAATGACAGATTTATTTCTTCCTTTCCAATCTTTATACTTTTTATTTCATTTCCTGCCCTTGCTGCACTAAGTAGACCTCCAGGATGATGTTGAAGAGAAATAGAGATGATGAATATCCTTGTCTCATCTATAATCTCTGGCAAAAAACTTTAAAAATACTGATCAAGTATGATGGAGGAGCCTGGTAGGCTGCAGTCCATGGGGTCGCTAAGAGTCAGACGCGACTGAGCGCCTTCACTATCACTTTTCACTTTCACTCATTAGAGAAGGAAATGGCAACCCACTCCAGTGTTCTTGCCTGGAGAATCCCAGGAACGGGGGAGCCTGGTGGGCTGCTGTCTATGGGGTCGCACAGAGTCGGACACGACTGAAGCGACTTAGCAGCAGCATGATGTTTTCAGTATTTCTTGCATATACCTTTAATCACATCAAGGAAATTTCCATCTATTCCTGGTTTTCTAAGAGCTTTTTAAAATTATAAATAGTTGTTTAATCAGTTGTTTCTTCAGCATTTATTGAAGTGATCATATGATTTTTGCCCTCTTCTCTATTAGTGGAGGAAACTGCATTGATTTCTTTTAAAGCCAACCTTACCTTCCTTGAATAAATCCAGCTTGGTGGTGATATATCATTCTGTATTTCTGTATTTGATCAGTTAATAATGTACTTAGAGGTATATGTCCATGAAAGAGTCTGACATATTCATAAGAAACATTTTCCTTTCTTATGCTTTCCTAATCAGGTTTTTGTATGAAGTTTATGTTGGCTTTATAAAAACAAATTGAGGATTGTTTCCCTTTCTTTTATTCTGTAAAAGCCTTTATGCAAGATTGGTGAAACTTGTCTCTTATTACATGGGTCAATATAAGAATCCTTTGGGAAGAAGAATTTTTCAGTGAAGACATACTGGCCGGGAGTTTTCTTTGTGGGAAATGTTTTAGTTATGGACACAATTTCTTTATTGAATATGGGAAGTTTTACCTAGTAATTATTCCATTTAATTTAAATTTTCAAATCTATCATATTTAGTTGTTTATAATATCCTCTTATCTTTTAACATCTATAGGATCTGTAATGATGACTTGCCTTTTCACTTTTGACATTAGTTACTTGTACTTTATATTGCTGTCTTTTAAAAATCATATTCCTAAGGGTTTATCATTTTTATTCAGTTCAGTTCAGTCACTCAGTCACGTCTGACTCTGCGACTGCTTGGACTGTAGCACGCCAGGCCTCCCTGTCCATCACCAACTCCCAGAGTTTACTCAAACTCATGTCCATTGAGTCAGTGATGCCATCTAACCATCTCATCCTCTGTCAACCCCTTCTCCTCCTTGCCTTCAATCTTGCCCAGCATCAGGGTCTTTTGAAATGAGTCAGTTCTTCACATCAGGCCAAAGTATTGGAGTTTCAGCTTCAGCATCAGTAATTGGAGGCTAATTACTTTATAATATTGTATTGGAATCATCCTTGGGTGTACATATGTTCCCCATCCTGAACCCCCTTCTCACCTCCCTCCCCATCCCATTAGAATGAACTGGTTGGAGCTCCTTGCTGTCCAAGGGACTCTCAAGAGTCTTCTCCAACAACACAGTTCAAAAACATCAATTCTTTGGCTCTCAGCTTCCTTTATAGTCCAAATCTTACATCCATACATGACCACTAGAAAACCCATAGCTTTGACTAGATGTTCCTGTGTTGGGAAAATAATGTCTCTACTTTTTAATATGCTGTCTAGGTTGGTCATAACTTTTCTTCCAATGAGCAAGCATCTTTTAATTTCATGGCTGCAGTCACTATCTGCAGCCCCTGAAAATTTTTGGAGCCCCACCCAAAACAAAGTCTGTCAGTATTTCCACAACTATTTGCCATGAAGTGATGGAATCAGATGCCATGATCTTAGTTTTCTGAATGTTGAGTTTTAAGCCAACATTTCTAACTGTTGCTTCTTGACCTGCATATAGATTTCTCAGGAGGCAGATCAGGTGGTCTGGTATTCCCGTATCTTTAAGAATGTTCCACAGTTTATTGTGATCCACACAGTCAAAGGCTTTGGCATAGTCAATAAAGCAGAAATAGATGTTTTTCTGGAACTCTTTTGCTTTTTTGATGATCCAGAGGATGTTTGCCATTTTATCTCTGGTTCCTCTGCCTTTTCTAAATCCAGCTTGAACATCTGGAAGTTCATGGTTCATGTCCTGCTGAAGTCTGGCTTGAAGAATTTTGAGCATTACTTTGCTAGTATGTGAGATGAGTGCAATTGTGTGGTAGTTTGAGCATTCTTTGTGATAGTCCTTCAGACACTTTATCAGATCTAATCCCTTGAATCTATTTGTCACTTCCACTGTATAATTTAAATCAAATCCCTTATGACTATACAATGGAAGTGAGAAATAGATTTAAAGGACTAGATCTGAGAGACAGAGTGCCTGATGAACTCTGAATGGAGGTTCATGACATTGTACAGGAGACAGGAATCAAGATCATCTCCAAGAAAAAGAAATACAAAAAAGCAAAATGGCTATCTGAGGAGGCCTTACAAATAGCTGTGAAATGAAGAGAAGTGAAAAGCAAAGGAGAAAAAGAAAGATACACCCATCTGAATGCAGAGTTCCAAAGAATAGCAAGGAGAGATAAGAAAACCTTCCCCAGTGATCAGTGCAAAGAAATACAGGAAAACAATAGAATGGGAAAGACTAGAGATCTCTTCAAGAAAACTCTTGATACCAAGGGAACATTTCATGCAAAGATGGGCTCAATAAAGGACAGAAATGGTATGGACCTAACAGAAGCAGAAGATATTAAGAAGAGGTGGCAAGAATACACAGAAGAATTGTACAAAAAGAGATCTTCATGACCCAGATAATCACAATGGTGTGATCACTCACCTAGAGCCAGACATCCTGGAATGCAAAGTCAAATGGGCCTTAGGAAGCATCACTATGAACAAAGCTAGTGGAGGTGATGGAATTCCAGTTGAGCTATTTCAAATCCTGAAAGATGACGCTGTGAAAGTGCTGCACTCAATATGCCAGCAAATATGGAAAATTCAGCAGTGGCCACAGGACTGGAAAAGGTCAGTTTTCATTCCAATCCCAAAGAAAGGCAACGCCAAAGAATGCTCAAACTACCACACAATTGCACTCATCTCACATACTAGCAAAGTAATGCTCAAAATTCTTCAAGCCAGGTTTCAGCAGGACATGAACCATGAACTTCCAGATGTTCAAGCTGGATTTAGAAAAGGCAGAGGAACCAGAAATCAAATAGTCAACATCCTCTGGATCATTGAAAAAGCAAGAGAGTTCCAGAAAAATATCTATTTCTGCTTTATTGATTATGCCAAAGCCTTTGACTGTGTGGATCACAGCAAACTGTGGAAAATTCTTAAAGAGATGAGAATACCAGACCACCTGACCTGCCTCTTGAGAATCCTGTATGCAGGTCAGGAAGCAACAGTTAGAACTGAATATGGAATAACAGACTGGTTCCAAATAGGAAAAGGAATATGTCAAGGCTGTATATTGTCAGCCTGCTAATTTAACTTGTATGCAGAGTACATCATGAGAAATGCTGGGCTGGTGGAAGCACAAGCTGGAATCAAGATTGCCTGGAGAAATATCAATAACCTCAGATATGCATGTGACACCACCCTTATGGAAGAAAGTGAAGAAGAACTAAAGAGCTTCTTGATGAAAGTGAAAGAGGAGAGTGAAAAAGTTGGCTTAAAGCTCAACATTCAGAAAACTAAGATCATTCCATCTGGTCCCATCACTTCATGGCAAATAGATGGGGAAACAGTGGAAACAATGGCTAACTTTATTTTTCTGGGCTCCAAAATCACTGCAGATGGTGATTGCAGCCATGAAATTAAAAGACGCTTACTCCTTGGAAGGAAATTTATGACCAATCTAGACAGCATATTAAAAAGAAGAGACATTACTTTGCCAACAAAGGTCCATCTAGTCAAGGCTCTGGTTTTTCCAATGGTCATGTATGGAGGTGAGAGTTGGACTATAAAGAAAGCTGAGCACTGAAGAATTGATGCTTTTGAATTGTGTTGTTGGAGAAGAGTCTTGAGAGTCCCTTGGACTGCAAGGAGATTCAACCAGTCCATCCTAAAGGAGATCAGTCCTGGGTGCTCATTGGAAAGACTGATGTTGAAGTTGAAACTCCAATACTTTGGTCACCTGATGCGAAGAACTGACTAACTGGAAAAGACCCTGATGGTGGGAAAGGAGGAGAAGGGGATGACAGAGGATGGGATGGCTGGATGGCATCATTGATGTAATGGCCATGGGTTTGAGTGGACTCCGGGAGTTGGTGATGGACAGGGAGGCCTGGCATTCTGTGGTTCATGGTGTTGCAAAGAGTCGGACACGACTGAGTGACTGACCTGACTATATAATTGCAAGGGGTTTGATTTAGGTCATACCTGAATGGTCTAGTGGTTTTCCCTACTTTCTTCAATATAAGTCTGAATTTGGAAATGAGTTCATGATCTGAGCCACAATCAGCTCCCATCTTGTTTTTGCTGACTCTGTAGAGCTTCTCCATCTTTGGCTGCAAAAAGTATAATCAACCTGATTTGGTATTGACCATCTGGTGATGTCCATGTGTAGAGTCTTCTCTTATGTTGTTGGAAGATGGTATTTGCTATGACCAGTGTGTTCTCTTGGCAAAACTCTATTAGCCTTTGCCCTGCTTTATTTTGTACTCCAAGACGAAATTTGCCTGTAACTCCAGGTGTTTCTTGACTTCCTACTTTTGCATTCCAGTCCCCTATAATGAAAAGGAAATCTTTTTGGGTGTTAGTTCTAGAAGGTCTTGTAGTTCTTCATAGAACTGTTCAACTTCAGCTTCTTCAGCATTACTGGTCAGGGCATAGACTTGGAATACTGTTATATTGAATGATTTGCCTTGGAAACGAACAGAGATCATTCTGTCATTTTTGAGATTGCATCCAAGTACTGCATTTTGGACTCTTTTTGGTGGCTACTCCATGTTTTCTAAGGGATTCTTGCCCACAGTATAGATATAGTGGTCATCTGAGTTAAATTCACCCATTCCCATTACTTTTATTTGTCCTTTAAAAAATTGACTTTATTGGTTGTTTCTAAATTATTTTCCATTTTCATTAATACTGCTCTTATTTCTTTACTTTTAAATTTCTTTTAAAATATACTGATGCTGTTCTTTTTAATCTTCAATTAATATATTCAGTCTTTCTTCCTTCTTAACTTTTCCTCATTTAAGACTGTTTCCTCTAATTATGGCTATAGCTATACTCACAAAAGTTTTGATATATTGTGTCTTCTTTATCATTCTATGTAGATGTCTTAAATTTCATCATTTTTTAAATTTTTAGCTGAGGCTCTTTAGAAGAATATTTCATGTTGTAATAATATTTCTTTCATACACTTGGGAATTTTCTAGCTTTTTGATTGGTTTTCAGCTTAATTCCAATATGGTCAGAAATTTCAGTATTATGAAATTTGTTGAGATTTGCTTTAAGGCACGACATATGGTTCATTTTGATGAATGTTCCATGTGCACATAAAAAACATGTATTCTGAAGTTGTAAGGTTCAGCGTGTTGTATATGTCAGTTAAGTCAAATTTGTTAAATGTATTATTCAAATATTCTATATCCTCACTGATTTTTTTGGTCTGCTTGTTTTAAACCTTAGAAAGGGATATATCAAAATGTTGAAATGGCTCAGTGATGATTGTGAATTCAGCTATTTCCCCATTTAGTTCTATTCATTTTTGTTTTATATATTTCAAGGCTATATAATAATGTGCATTAAAATATAGGGAATTATTGTAGTTTTCTATTGGATTTAACCTTTATCATAAAGAAATATCTTTCATTATAGTTAAGTACCTTCTTCAAAGTCTATTTTTTCTGATGCTAATGTAACTACCTGAACTTTTTGTTGCTGTCAGAACTTTCCTGGTATATATTTCCACTCTTCACCTTTTAATGTTTTTATATTTAAAGTTTATCTCTTGTAAATAATACATAATTTTAAAAAATTGAGTCCAACCATATTTTTCATATTTTAATTGAAATACTTAGTTCATTTACTTCTAATGTAATTACTTATTTGGTGGTTTAGTCACTAAGTCGTGTCCGACTCTTTGTGGCCCCATGACTGTAGCCTGCCAGGCCCCTCTGTCCATGGGATTTCCCAGGCCAGAATACTAGAGTGGGTTGCCATTTCCTTCTCCAGGGAATCTTCCTGACCCAGGGTTTGAATCTGGGTCTCCTGCACTGCAGGAGACCATCTGAGCCACCAGGGACCCTTACTAATTAAAATCTAGTATAAATAAATAATTGTATCATTTCTCAGAATCATGAACAACAACAGAACACTTCATTCAATTTACTCCTCTCTTATCTTTTAATCTGTCGTGTTCCTCTTTTAATTTTTTGTGTTAAACCCTAAAAAGACATTGTTATTTTTAGTGGAGTCAATAATAAACGAATTTGCCTTCATATTTCCATTTTCTGTTATTCTTCTTTCCTTATGGTATCTCAGTGTTTTCACCTGGATTGTTTTCTTTTACCTGAAAAACTCCTTCTAGTTTTGCTTTAGCATGCACCTGCTGGTATTGAATTATCTCAGGCTTTGTTTGCTGAAAATGCCTTTTTATTATTTGAGAATATTTTCAGTGAGGATTGAGGTTAGCAGTTATTTGCTTCCAGAACATTCAAGTTATCAGTCCAATGTCTTCTGGATTTTGTTATTTCGGTTGAGAAGTCAGGTATCAGTCTTATTGCTGTCCCTTGAGAGTAATTGGCTTTTATCTCTGGCTGCTTTTAGGATTTTCTCTTTGTCTTTGATTTTCAGTTTTACAGTGATGTACCTTGATGTGATTTTCCTAGCTCTGCTTGAACCTATGACATTTTGTCTTCCAATGTTTTTTTCAGAAAATACCTTTCAAATATTGCTTCTGCTTCTCCTTCTTTTCTTTCTTCTTCCTGGATTCTTCTTCTTGGATTTCAAATACTTATTACATTGGTTCTTTCACCATGATCTACATGTCTCTTATGTTCTTTTATGTATTTTCAATTCAGGCTTTTTATTTTCATGCTTCAGTTTGGGATATTTCATTCTAATCTATCTTTGTTGATGTTAAGGCGGTAGAGGATGAAATGACTGGATGGCATCACTGATTCAACAGATATGAGTTTGAGCAAGCTCTGGAAGATGGCGAAGGACAGGGAAGCCTGGCATGCTGTAGTCTGGGGGTCACAAAGAGTCAGACATGACTGAGTGACTGAACAACAATAATCTATCTTACAGTCTCACAATCTTCCTTCAGCAGTGTCTAAACTCAATTATTTAGTTCTTACTTTTATTTATTCTGTTTTAAAAATTCTTTTTTTCCATTTTTAGAGCTTTACTGTATCCTAATTGATGTATAAAGAATTGCACATGTTTAAAGTATGTACCTGGATCAAGTTTGACATATGTATGCACCTGTGAAACCATCACCATAATGAATATAGCGAGCATATCTATCACCCCAAAAGTTTACTCATGTCCCGAATCTGTTCCTCTACATCCCTTTTCCCTAAGCATTAGGTGATCTGCTCCCCATCACTATGGATTTATTTGCATTTTGTAGAATTTTATATAAGTAGAATCATACAGTGTGAATTTATTTTTGGTATGGCTTGTTTTTAACTCAGCATAATTATTTTGAGATTCATCCATATTGTTGCATCAACGTGTATCATCCACGTTGTATCAGTAGTTCATTCTTTTTTAAAACTGAGAAATATTCTACTGTATGGATGTGCTACAGTGTATTAGTCCACTGACTCATTATGGGGCTTTGATTTTTACAGTTTCTGGCTATAATAAATATTTATTTATACAAATAAATATATTATGAAAATTCACAATATATGTCTTTGGGCAGATGCTTGTTTTCATTTTTCTCAAGAAAGACTTTGTAGTAGAATGGCTGAGTTTTATGGTAGTCATGTATTTAAAGTTTTTAAGAAGAAACTGACAGATCATTATCCAAAGATAAGTGTACCACTATATATGTCCACCAACAGTGTCTCAAAGTCCCAGTTCTTCTACATCCTCACCAACACTTAGTATGGTCAGTGTTTTTCATTTTAGTCATTCTAGTAGGTCTGAAGTGGAATTTCACTGTGGTTTTAATTTGCATTTCCCTAATGGCTAATATTGTTGAGCATCTTTTCATGTGCTTATTGGACAATTATGTATCTTCTATGATGAATTGTTTGAATAAATATTTTGCTTATTTTAAAAATTGGGTTGTTCTTATTATTGAGTGGTAATAGTTTTTAATATACTCTAGCTACAAGTCTTTTGTGAGATAAGTATTTTGGAAATATTTTCTCCTGGTCTGTGGATTGCCTTTTAATGTTCTTAACAGTAGCCTTTCCTTCCACTTTTAACAACTTTACTAAAATGTAAACTACATATCATACAATTCACCCATTAAAAGTGCAGAGGCCAATGGTTTTTGGTAAGTAGTACAGTTGCTAAACTATCACCACAATCCAGTTTTATTATTATTTTTTTACATTATCGTGTTGGTTTTGCCATACATTGACATGAATCTGCCATGGGTATACATATGTTCCCCTTCCAGAATCCCCCTCCCACCTCCCTCCCAATTCCCTCTCTCTGGGTCATCCCGGTGCACCAGCCCTGAGCATCAAACCTGGGCTGGCGATTGATTTCACACACAATCCAATTTTAGAACACTTCCATCAGCCCTGAAAGTTTCCTTGTGCCTGTTTGTGGTCTTTCCTCACTCCCAACATGGGCATCAGTCAGTCCCTGAAATGTTTACTATACCTACAGTTTTGACTTTTTTATAAATTTCTTATAAATAAAATCACCCAATACATATTCTTCTCTGTCAGGCTTCTTTTACTTGGTAAAATGTTTTGAGATTCATCTATACTATTGCATTTATTAGTAACTCATTTGTTTTTATTGCTGAGTAGTATTCCATTATATGAATTCATCCTTTAATGGACACTTGGGTTGTTTCCAGTTTTTTGCTGTTATGAATAATGTTGCTATGATTGTTCAAAATGAAAATCTTCATGCAGACATATGTCTTCTTTTAGGAGTAGAGTTGCTGTGTTGTGTGGCAAGTGTATATTTAACTTTTTGAGATGTTGCCAAAAGAATAGTGTTTTTTGAAGACTAAACATATTTAATCTTAAGAAATCCAAT
The DNA here is from genome assembly GCA_007570785.1 of Antilocapra americana. NCBI lineage: Eukaryota > Metazoa > Chordata > Mammalia > Artiodactyla > Antilocapridae > Antilocapra > Antilocapra americana. The sequence continues at coordinate 12,109,410 of ML661896.1, forward strand.
TTATTGACTTTTTTATAGTTCATGATTTGGGGGACATATTTAAGAAATCACCACCAAATCCAGATCACTAATACTTTCTTCTAGAATCTTTATAGTTTTAGATTTTACGTTTAGATCTATGACCCGTTTTAAATTAATTTTAAAATATGGTATGAGGTAAAGGTCAAGGTTCTTTTTTTTTTTTTTTGCATATGATTACCTAAGTGTTCCAGCACCATTTGTTGAAAATAATATTCTGTCTTGATTAACTGAATTGGTATCTTTGTCAAAATTAACTGGAATGTTCTACCCCTGAAGTCACATTTTGCATCATTGGTCTATCTTTACACCAATACTATTGTGGTAAGCTGTTTTAACTACTGTGGCTTTATAATGTCTTGTGTTTACTTATTTATTTTTGATTGCACTGGGTCTTTGTTGCTGTGCACCGGCCTTCTCTGGTTGTGGCGAGCGGGGGCTACTGTTTGTTGCAGAGCACGCTTCTTATCGCGGCGGTTTCTCTTGGCACGGGCTTCAGGGGCACAGGCTTCGGTAGTTGCAGCACCTGGGCTCAGTAGCTGAGGCTCGCTGGCTTAATTGCTCTGTAGCACGTGGAATCTTCCCAGACCAGGGATCCAACGCAAGTCTCATGATTGGCAGATGGATTCTTACCCACTGTACCATGAGGGAAGTCCTCTAATGAGTCTTAAAATAAGAAAGTATAAGTTGTCCAATTTGCTTTTCTTTCTAAAATCTTTGGCTGTTCTAGATTCCTTGTGTTTCCATATAAATTTTAGAATCAACTTTTCAAGTTCTATCAAAAAAAAAAGAAAACAAACCCCAAACCCTTGCATTAAATTTATAGATCACTTTGGGAAGAACTGACATCTTAACCTCACTGTGTCTTCTGATCTATGAACACAATGTACTTCTCTGTTTATTTATATTTCTCAGCAATGTCTTGAGTTTCACATATGCCTATCTTGCACATCTTTTGTCAGATTTATTATCATCTTTTATCATTTTTAGAATTTCTATTTGATTATTTTGGATAGTTTCCAGCTCTTCACTGAAATTTTCCTTCCTGTTATCTAATTTCTGGACTATATTGCACTTTTTAAAAATTCCATCCTTGATACCTCAAATCAGGTACCTTGATCCAGATACCTGAATCTCTGTGGATATGTTTCTAAAGGTGTTATTTTTCTCTGATTTTTATCCCTTTCTTGTATTTCTCTATTTCTGTTTTTCATTGAATATCAAATGTAGCAGATGAACATGGAAAAATAATTTGAAGATCTGGATATTATCTTCCTCCAAGGAGAATTTGCTTTTATTTCTGTCTAAGCTAGGAGCACCAGCCATCTCAGTTTGCATTTATCCAATCAGGAATTAAGTTGGCTTGAAACAGACCTGCTACCCCCAAGAGAGTTTAGTTCTGGGTCACTTACTCCTAGCATATAGTCCTCTGGGGTCTCAAGTGAAAGCCTAAGTTGCTTACGAGCGTCCTTACTCCTTTTAGAAAATATTGTGGTGAAATACATATAACGTAAAATTCACCATCTCAGTTATTTTTAAATGTACAGTTTAGTGGCATTAAGCTCACTCACTTTGTTATATAACCGTATCCTCCATCCATTTCCAGAATTTCCAACTTGCAAAACTGAAACTCTGTCCCTATTAAATGATGACTCCCCCATTTTCCCCACTCCCAGCCTGTGGCAACCACCATTCCATTTTCTGTCTCTATGAATTTCTTACTCTGGGCACCTAGGCAGAGCACTGAAGAATTGATACTTTTGAACTGTGGTGCTGGAGAAGGTTGTTGAGAGTCCCTCAGACAGCAAGGAGATCAAACCAGTCAATCTTCAAGGAAATCAACTCTGAATATTCATTGAAAGGACTGATGTTGAAGCTGAAGCTCCATGCTTTGGTGAACATTGACCTAATGCGAAGAACTGACTCACTGAAAATGACCCTGATCGTGGGAAAGATTGAGGGCAGAAGAAGACGGTGAAAAAGGATGAGATAGTTGGATGGCATCACCGATTCAATGGATATGAAATTGGACAAACTCCAGGAGATGGTGAGGGACAGGGAAGCCTGGCGTACTGCAGTCCATGGGGTGGCAAAGAGTCAGACATGACTTGGCCACTGAAAAACAACAGCTACCTTGTATAAGTGGAATCAATCTTTTGTGACTGACTTATTTCACTTAGCATAATGTCCTCAAGGTTCATCCATGTGTCAAAACATCCTTTCTTTTTAAGTCTGAGTGATACTCCATTGTATGTCTACACCACATTTCCTTTATCCATTCATCTGTTGATGGACCCGTGGGTTGGTTCCACCTTTGCGCTACTGTGAATAATGCTGCTCTGAATATGGGTGTGCATATAGGATCTGTAGTTCTCAAGAGACCCTGAACTCCAATTTTTTTCCTCCTCAGCCTCATGAAATTGCCAAACACTCTTCTCAGCCTCTCTGTCCCTGTTTTAGAACTAGAATATGCTTCTAGAGGTAGGGCACAGACAGAGAGATATGTCAGGCTCCGCTCTTTGAACCTTCCTTCTCTCTGAAATCTTGGAGCCTTGGTAGCTCTCCAGTATCTTCAAACAGTTGTTTTTGTAAACTTCCATCTAGTTTTCCTAATTATTCCCAGTACAAGCTAGTCCATCATAGCCAGAAGCAGATGTGTCAATATACTTTTAATTTACATCTCTCTTAGTATGCATGAGGTTGAGCATCTTTTCTGATATTTAAATGTTGCTCATGTTTTCCTTGAAATCCTTTCACATCTTCCTACTGGTGTTTCTCCTCATTGATTTATAGGCGTTTGTTATATGTCAGAGAATTTGGGCTTTTGTCTTTGAGCCAGAGTTTTCTAAGGCCAGTTCTAACTTACGTGTCATCAAGTCACTTTCTCCTCTGGGATTTGGCTTCTTCATCTGTGAAATGGGTGAGAGGGCTGGACTTTCACCATATGGTCTCAGTTTCCTTTTGATCCAGCATCCCTGGCTTGATTACCTCCTCTTGTGTAGATGAGACAAAAATTAAGGGGGAGGGGGAGGTATTAAGACAAAAAAATCCTTCCCACATCCTAACTCCTCATTCTACTGTGAGTGGGTATGTTATGCTGCTCTGTGGTTTCTGAAACACCCATTACTGTAACAAGAGGTGGGAATGTTTGTGCTTTTTACCTAAGACCACGGAAACGAAGCACAAAGCCACACTTTCCTAACTCTAGTCATTCTCATTTTTGCTATATCCATGTACTATATGCACTATTACTTACATATTTGTTTCCAGTAAATCAATTCACTTGTTTTTTAAATTTATTTATTTTTATTTTTGGCTGCACTAGGCCTTTATTGCTACATGAGGGCTCTCTCTAGTTGCAGTGCACGGGTATCCCCTTATGGTGGCTTCTCTTGTTGTAGAACACAGATCTAGGGTGTGCAGGCTCTGTAGTTGTGGTTCACAGGCTTAGTTGCTTCGTGTCATGTGGAAGCTTCCTGGACTAGGGATTGAACCCATGACCCCTGCATTGACAGGCAGATTCTTAACCATTGGACCACCAGCGAAGCCCTTCAATTCACTTGTTTTTAATCTAAATATCTTTAGCCTTCCTTGTCTTGGAAATAATGTGTGTGAAATCACAGGTTTGCTGTGCAAGGATCATTTTTTGATATAGATTAACACAAATAAATAACAATTATAATTTTTAATATTTTTGGCATTTCCCCTTGATCGTTCTCAAGCTTCCCCCCAGGCCAGGGTCTCTGGTCTGGTGGTCAAGCACGCCTTGTGCAGCCAGAACATTCAGAGCCTCCACCCACTATCTGGGTAGCTTCACTCAGGCATAATTCAAACATTACTCATTATTACCAGGGTATTGCCAACTGATCCCCGCACACAGAAGCAGAGCCCTTCCTGCTTTGTGGCTGAGGGTTGTTTTTGTACTCAAGTATTTGCAGTCTGTGATGAAAGGTGGCCTAAGACGGCCCCCTAGACAGAAGGCAACTTACCACAGCTACCACCTGAGGTCTCCAGAAAATTTTTTTCCTTTCAGAGGCTGTGCTCTTGCAACGCAGAGCCTTTCTCTTTCTTCTTCTGAGGTCGGTTATTGCTTTTAGCCCAGAGCCATCGCAAGACTCTGAGAGCAAAGATACAGCAGGAGCCCTAAAATAAATTATAAAGTCCAAAATGGAATGCACTTCAAGTGAGCTCCAAGTGAAAAATAGGTACCATTTTAGAGCTGTTTTCATAAAAGAAACTGCCAGACCAATATATCATTGGGTCTTTTTAACTGTGGCATCTGAATAGATTTAATTCTGATTTTTGACATGACCAGCGCAACTCATACATTTGAGCAGCTGTACCATCCGTCTCTGGGCCAACAGCAATTAACTGACTCTTTCTTGTCTATCTGGGAGCAGATATCCACTTCTCTGGTAAATATTAACAAAGACCTACAGAAGTTTGGTTTTCTGCGAGGCACTGGGTTTCTGGTGGTGAGCCCCACTGTCGTCCACAGGGAGGTCAGGGCCTGGTGGACAAGGTGAAGTCATCCCGGGAGGGTTCTCGGAGAAACTTTGAGATACTACAGGGGGCAGATTTGAAGACCTCTGGCCTGGAGTTTCCCGGAAATTTCTGATGGACCACAGGGCTCCATGCTCTGTGCTGAACTTTTCGGAAACTTTCTCCCCGGTGAGCATCCTGGCCATGCAGTCAGTGGTGCTCCAGCCCCCTCAGGGGGTAGACAGGCACAGCCTTACCACCAGGAACTCCCGATGCATGTGAATGTGGACTAACTGAGTCCTGAGCAGGACTGCCCCATCCCTCCTTTTCTGATGTGTAGTTCTGGTGCATGTGCATGCTCAGGTGCTCATTTGTGTCACTCTTTGCAACCCCATGGACTTCAGCTCTCCAGGCTCCTCTGTCTGTGAGATTCTCCAGGCAAGAATACTGGAGTGGGTTTTCATTTCCTCCTCTAGGGTACAGACACTAAAGTTCAGAATTGAGCACTGGCCCCAAAGGGAGCCCACTTGTTTCCCTAGATACATGGGGCAGGCTTCCAGCCCTCGAAAGGGTGCCATATCCTACAGAGGCAGGCCAGCTCTGTGGGCGACTGCAGACGTGGTCCCATGTGGCCTGGGGCAGGAGATGTCTTTCTGCCTCTGTTCCCCCTCAATGTGTCCCACACTCCATTTTGAGGGGATGGCCACAGTCACAGAATGGGTTATTGCACCTGGGGCTCACACAAGCCTCATTCCTATCCAGAGCACTGATGGGGAATGAACTAACTGACCACTGGCCATGCATGACCATTGACAGTACAGAGACCACTCAGGGTGGGTCAGCTGCCATTTGGCCGCCTGGTAGTCCTCCTGAAGGAAAACAGAAAAGGAGGGGATGCCGGGATGAAAGGGAGACACATGTGGCTCCTGCAGCAAGGGATCTCAACCACTCCCATCTCCCTTCTCCCCCAGCTCAGCCAACACAAAACTCTATATCCAGCAATGTCTTCCTTCTCCATACCTGAGCCAGTGGCTTTGAGCCTCTGCAGCCTGAATGTCTGGTTCTGCATCAAGTGACTCATGCTTGGCTGTGGAGGCTGGGAGAGGAAAGACACCCTCAGGGCAAGGAGAAGAGATCCGGGTAGTGCAGAGGTGGGTGAGTGGGAGGTAAACACACTGATCAGAACTTCAATGTGTGTGAGCTCATTCACTGAGCAACGTGCCAGGGTCCCACCAATGACTCAGGGATGAGTGCACTGCTCCAAGGAGAACCAAGGTCTACCAGGAAGTTCCAGAGAGGGGAAGCCCCTTGGCAGGGGCTCTTCCAACCCTGGCTATGAAGGCCGCCTCCACAGGAGTCTGGCTGGGAGCCAGAGCCAGTGACTGAGCAAGTCATTTGTGAAATCCTCTCCCCTCTGGGGCTGGGGGTGGTTTCCCCTTAGACCAGGTCTGGAGCCCTAGCTCAACAGAAACCTGAAGTCTGGGACTGCTTCAGGAGGGTGCCAAGGCCCATGCATGTCAAAGGGAATTACTGCAGATGTATAGAATAGACTCATGGACTCTGTGGATGAGGGTAAGGGTGGGATGATATGGGAGAATGGCATTGAAACATGTTAATTATCATATGTCTAATCAATCGCCAGCCCAGGATTGATGCTCGGGGCTGGTGCATCGAGATTTCCCGGGGGGAGGGAGGAGGGAGGGAGGAGGGAGGGAGGAGGGAGGGGGGTTCTGGAGGGGGAGCATATGTAAACCCATGGTGATATCATGTCACTGTATGGCAAAACTAATAAAAACAAATAAATATATACATAAATAAAGGGAATTACTGGATGGCTGTCAGGGCCTCCCCAAGTCAGGAGAATGCGGAGGGACCAGGCCTGGGGGGTGAGCAAAAGGTGAGATGAGAGGCAGGAAACCCAGCAGACAACTTGAAATCTTGTCAGGGCTATGTCTTGGATGCCAAAAGTGCCAGAGCCACAGAGGAGGCAGGACAGGCCCTCCTGTTGTCCTCACGGTCCCTAAGACAACTGATACAGAGTCAGGGTCCCAGGAGTGGACATCTGATGGGAAAGCCGCATCTGGAGTTGGGAAGGGGTCCTGGTAACTTTGCTTCTGCCATGAGAGGAGAGTGCCTGAGTTACTCAGACACAGAGGGGAATCTGGGATGATATCCATGAAGAGGGTGGATTCTGAGCCTCCAAGAAACGACAAATGGTCCCCACAGGCAGAAGGCTGCTTTCCCATCACTTGTGTTTTCTTTGCTCTGCTCCCAGTTTCCCTTTAGTGCATGTGGGTTGTAGCATGCAAACTGGGTTCCCAAAAGCCCCACCTAATTTGCCAGCTGCAGTGGAGAGGAGAGAAGAGGATGAAAAGAGAGCCGATGCCCTGGGATGTGGGACGGTGGTCCTTCCCATGACCAGCACCCTGGGGTGACCATAGAGGACTTGTGAGGTTTGACTGGGCAGTGATGGTTCATTCCTCTTGCGTGAGCTCCAAGGGGGAGCAGTGTCGGGACCCGAGCTAATCAGTTCATTCCATATACCAGGCATGGTGGTTGGCCTGCAAAAGGATACTTCGTCCTTAAAAATGGGGGTGCGGGGGATAGTCAGTCCAATTCTAGCCAGTGACATTCTAGATCAACTAGATCGTCCTTCTGAAGTGTCCCCAAAAGCGTGGGAACATGAGATACAACAGCCATCTTGCTGCCACAGAGGGAAGTCCAGCTCTCCGGAGGGCCCCAGGCAGAGTAGGAGATTGAAGCCAGACCCCGAGTAGAGAGAGAGAGAGAGAAACTGGGTCCTCAAGACCCTATTAAGTCCTTGATCCAGCTATACCTGAAGCCCACAGTCCAACTGTACTGTTATGAGAGCCAAAACATTTCCTTTTTTGTGTAAACCAGATTGGGTTGGGTTTTCTACCCATCACAAGCAACAGGTGACCTGAGCAAGAAAGACAGAGGAGTGGAATGAATCAGGGAGATAGGTCCTCAGAGCTCCCAAAGCCTCAAGTGAGAGGCAAGAGTGTGCATGTGCACAAACATATTTTAAAAAATTTCTGCCTTGTTCATCTGTGCTAAAGTAACCTAGGGTAGGATTTTGTTCTGCATAAGCCAGGGTTTTAGAGCAAGAAGTCTTATCTCAGGAGATCCCCATGATCATAGGGACAGAATTGCTAACTACTTCTCAAGGGGGATATGAAATTTGGGAAGAGGGGTCCCAGCCAGAGGGTTTTGTCCCTGGCTGCGCCTCCCCCACTAGGAGACCTTCCTTCTGCAGCTTTTCTGTTTTCTTTTAATAAGGGACCTGATTCTTTCCTCGAGTGTGTAATCTCATATTTTAAATGCAGCTTGACTCAGCTTTCAAAATCAACAGATAATACTATAAATACCTGGTATTTGTGCAGCTCTGTCACTGCAGATCCTCGCCCTCCCTCCACCCCACCCCTTCCCAAGTTCCACCCGCCTCTCAGCGCCAGGGCAGAGCCATCATCTTCTTTCTGTGCTGGCAACTTGCTCTCCCTCTGCGGCCTCCGGCCACCGTCTACTCACCCTGATGGATCAGAACCATGGTGAGGGCAACCCAACACTGCTCTCCGAATTGCTTGAGCTGGGTCGTCCGTTCTGGTGCCCACACAGCCCTCTGCTCCCCACCTTCTACCTTGCCCACCTCTGGAGCCAGTTCATGCCCCAAATACTAGATTCTTGTTTCTGCAGACGATGTGCTGCCATCTTCCCTGCATACCTCGTCACGGCCTGCTGGTCCAGCCTTCTACCTTCTCATGTCTCCAGTCCTTGGTCCTGCAGTTTTTCTCTTTAGACCACACCATGGGGAACAGTAGCATGTCTGCATGAGCTTACTTCCACTCATAATATTTGGTGGTACCAGGCATGGTCAGGTGGGAGGGCTCCTGGTCCACGGTGGGTGTTGGAAGAATTAGTTTTACTGAATGTTGCCCTCCTTCCAGGTCATTGCCCCTTCCACAAGCCCCATTCCTGTGCACACATGCGCTGGTTCATTCACAAATCTCCACACCCACACCCACAGGTGTATCCCTGCAAACACACCCTCGTGCTCTCTACCTGCCTCAACACACACACACACTCCTGCTCTTTCCCTTCTTGCAGATGCGCCCTAACACCAGGCTTGAGGAGACTTCATCTTCATTGAGAGTAGATAGCTCCTACCCTTAGATGGGCAAACTGGGGTGATCAAGTGCAGGCTACTCAGAAGTGCAAAGGAGCTTACTTTGGCATATCCTACCAGCAAGGTTCAATTCCAGAAAGAAACAGGAAGTAGAGATGGGGAAGAAGTGGGAGAGTAACAAGGGAGGGTCACGACCGTGGATGAATCATTGATCCATCCCACCGTTCACCAAGCTCCTGGCCCCAGCGTCTGCAGAGCCCCTGACAGTTTAATTTGCTTCCCAGGCACTTTGCAAACACACTTGCGATGTTGGGAAACCGTTGATCAATGTTTATTTCCCTACCTTCACTCTTTATTTCCTGAGTTTGAATGAGAAAATTATTATACGTAATAATGTTTACTATTTAGTTATTAGGTATATGCCCTTGTTGAATACTGCACTGAAACGCCACAGGCAGCATTCATTTAAATCGGCACAACTGTCTGGGTAGATGTTATGTCATGTACCATTCCCTCTAATCCACAGATGAGGATACTGAGGCTGGGACTTGCCCAAGGTCATGGTGAAGGTGGCAGAACGACAGCTTGAGCTCAAGTCTGCTGACAATTCAGTCCTAACCTCAACCACCAAGGTGTAATACCTGATGCTTCAGAACTTCCTGTCAGATCTGAAAATCTCCAATTATTTTGCCAGAGCAGGTGGCTACAAAATAACTTAGCTGTTCTCTGAGTGAATAAAATTATCTCCTATGTATGTGTTAATACTCTGTTGTTCTGAGCCTTTCTTTTAGCCCACTAAATGTGAGCTTCCTGTGGCTAGAAATATATCTGATTCATCCTTCCATCTCGGGATCCTTCCATCCATAACATCACTTGGCACATAGGAGTTGCCCAGTCAATGCCCAAAGGAAATGAAATAAAATAAAATTCAGATTTTTGCTCTAGATATTGTCCCAAAGAAGCTCTCCCTTGAGTCTGTGTTTCTCGCATCTATCTTATACCAACACACATGTGCTTCCTACTCACTGAAGTGAATAAACCATCCCTGGCACACCTGACAATATGATGTAAAGGGGAAAAGAGTGCAATCTGGACATGAACCTGGGTTTGAGTCATGGCACATTTTCTCCTCTGTAAACTGGGCTCCCCCTCACCAGCAGCGTTGAAGAGAGCACTGGGCACAATATTAGTAAAACACTTGACATGGATCCTGGCACTCAGCAGGCACTGGGGAACAGCGGTTGGTCGGAATCCCTCTCTTGCATATTTCTGCCATGGCTGATCGTTCCCTCAGTAGAACGGAGGCATGCTCCAAGTGCCCAGGACCCGTCAAGATGTTCTCATCTTTTCAACCCAGTTCTACTCAAGTCCCGGCTTTTTGTAATTTCCCAGAGAGGGTGCCCCACACAGGAGCCTGCAGCCTTCTGATCCCAGAAATGAATTCCTAAACCCACCCCTTCTCTCCCTCCGTGTGCCCATTTCCCATTTGCTCCTATGCTGGTCCTCGCCCACCCCACCCCTGCCCCCCAGACCTGTGAGATAGAGCCAGACCGTGGAAAACGGAATTCAGTCATACACATGGGGAAAAAAAGGTTATGAAAATGAAAAGTAAATAAATATGGATGTTGAGGACCTAATTCTGATAAGCGGATTTTCAAAATTAGCCATTTGCAAAGAGTAGATTAAACGCATTTAATGTGGTGGGTGGAAGGAAGTCGATTAAGAAGCACAGTAAACCTCGTTTCAACAGATTCCAGGGAGAAGGCATCACAGGCCCCCTTTGCAGTGAGCTTGTTTGCCGGGATAAATGCTGAATGCCTTTTAAGAGCACTAATTTGCTGTTGTCGTGCTGGTAAACAGGCCTCCTGGAAGGGGCCACTCTGCCTTCTGCACACGAGGTGGACAGGCAGGACAGGGAGGGGAATGCTGGGGGCCAGCTCCGGGGGCGTGAGGGGACCTCTCCATCTGTGGGGATGCAGGAACATGCCAAGGACAAAGGAAAGACTCTGGCTTCCCCATCACCTTCCCCAACCCTCCGCCCCCCCCACCCAGTCCTCTGCACTGAGAATTCTGATCCCAGAATACCTTGCAGCTCCTTCCATGGCAACAGTCGCCCTCCCTCCCTGCGCTGCCTCTGCCTCCTTCCTTCCTGCTCCTTCTCCCTGCAGCCCACTCCGGTCCCCAGAGCCAGGCCCCCAGAGCGGGGCTGGCACACCCCTCAGGCAGGTGGCCAGTCCATCCATCCTCCAAGGAGGGGCAGCCAGGCTTTCACCAGCGCAGACACCAAGCCCCATCGAGGCCAGAACCCCAAAATGACCAGGCTCTGTTCTTCCCTGGGGCACCATGTGGATTCAAGGGTCTCTGAAAAGAGCTGCTCTTAAAAGCTCTGGCTGGATGTAAGGTTTGAGGAAACAGAGGAGAGAAGGGATATTCCCTACTGTCAGTCCATGGCAGGGAGAAGTCAGTGATCCAAACAAACACATCCTGATGTCTTCTAATGGGATCCCAGTGCCCGGACTTGGGAACAGTTTAAAATCCCTTATAGGATCTGGGGCCACAGGCTACCATATGGGCTGTCACAGAGTGAGGGCACAGAGAGCACTCCTCTAGCACCATGCTGGCTGGAGCATGCCCTTACCCCATTCACTTCTCCTGGCGGGGATGAGCTTCCCATAGCACTTGGAATAAATTCATCGACCCTGCAAGTTCTGCCTACTGCAGACCTCTCTAACCCCTCCCCCGCTGCCCCTCCCTCAGATGCTCCTGCCACATCAGCCATCTTTGTTGCCTTAGCTTGCCATGCCCACTCCTGCTCTCTGGCCTTTGCAATTGCTGTGCTATCTGCCTGGAAGGCTCAGCCACCATTTATACCAGGCCAGTAACTTGGCATTCAGGTCTCCACACAAATGCTGGGCCTCCAGGAAGGCAACCCCCAATCTCCAGGCTGTCCCTCTTTATCAGCACCCCCTTTTTCTTGCCTTCACAATGGTTATCGGTATTTTCAGTCACTTAGTTTCATTGATTTATTCGTAAGTCGATCACCTACATCCTCACTGTGTGCAAACAGGGGCTTGCCTATCTGGGAGAGCTTTGAGCCCACACTGAGAATAGATGTGTGCCTGTCTGGGAGAGCACTGAGACTGGACTTGCCTGGGATCACAAAGCCAGAAGTGGTGACAAGGGGACTGGAAGGTTTGTGTATATCTGGCTCAGAACCATTCCCTCTCCTGACAAATCCCACACCCAGGAGCTGGGGATGGGGACAAGCCAGGGACAGGCTCTCATCTGTGATGGCTCCCATCTGAGTTGCTCTCGGGAAGCCACAAGGCAAGATGCCATTCATCCCTTTGGAAGCAGGGCTTGGGGAGGCTGAAGAGAAGGCGGGTTCTGCTTCCCTGCCATTTCACGGATGGGGCAGCTGGAGCAGGGGTGTGAAATGCTTGGCCAAATCCCCATGGCTTGTAAGTGGCAAAGACGGGGCTCAAACCCTGGTGGTCTGGGGTAGGGGAGGAGGGAGTTAAGAGGGGGTCCTGAACCCAGAAGCATGACATTTCAGTCTAGGGTAGTGGGTAACTCTCAAATATTTTGAATCAAGACCATCTCTGAAGCTATTGCTTAAAAGGTCAGTTTGATAGCACTGCCCCGGTGATTCTCACTTGGCAGGACTGAGGTGGAGCCCTGTAACCTGCATGGTGAACAAGCACCCCCAGGTAACTGATACAGGCAGCATGGGACTTCCGCTCTTTGATGGAAGCGTGTCTTGGCCAGAGACCAGAGGAACCACCACTGTGATGGTCCCTGCAGAATCACCATCTCCTCCCCTCTCCCCTGCCTCGTCCCCACCCCCACCCCCGCATCCTCTCCGAAGTGAGACTATGAGGCCTGATCGATGCCGTGGCAGCCTTGCTGTTGTCAGCCGATGGATCTGAAAGTCAGCTGTGTAGCTAGCTTCCCGTGAGATGCATGGGGGAACTGGCCAGAGGGAGGGAAGGGAAGGCTCTTGATCCAATCCTTCCCCCTCATTCCTGTGTCTGGCCTGACCCCAAGTCCACCTGGGTGATGTGGGCCCCATCAACAGGGACATGCACAGGGGCGAAGGGGCAACCTGGCATCAAGGGACATGGCTATCTTCCAAACGCGGGCTGGGCTCAAGGAAGAGGGGCCTCTCAGGAGACAGTGTGCTGACCCCAAGGATCCCTGAGGTCTCTGTGAGGAAGGCGATCTCTGGCCCTTCTGCTGCCATGCCCTGTTCCAGCTGAGGTGGTGCAAGGTGGGCCCAGCAGGTAAATGAGCCGGGCTGTTCCATTTTTGCTGGCATGACCCCAGGAAAGAACGCTGTGTTCTGTGTGGCCCCAAGGCTGTTTCTGGAGAGGGGCCTACAGTGGGGAGGGCAGTTGTGGCTGCAGCCGCCCCCCTCCGTCCAGACATACAGACGCTTGTCTAGGTGGTACTATAACTCACCTCACTGCCAGGGGGTCACATTTCTCGCAAGACGAGAGCTAGGGTGGATTGAACTGAGAAGCAGTAGCCTCAGGCCAGGCTCTAGGTCAAGCACTGGACAAGGCTTGTCTGCTCTGCCCAAAGTTCTGGAGCAACAGTTTCTAGACCTGTCTCCAACTCACAGATGCAGAAACAGAGAGGCCAGCAAGCTGAATGACCTAGAGCCCGAGTCACACTCCCTCCCGCCTCCCAGGCTGGTGCACACTGCCGGCTGGGGTTGTACGGAAACTACGTGCTGGGTCCACACCGGGTGCTGGTAGGAGGAGCGCTGAGGGTCAGCTGGGACACCTGGTGGTGTGAGCCAGTTGCTTCCACCCCAGACGGCGTGTAGCTGCTGCCTCCAGTTCCCTGAGGCCCCTGGCTCCTCTGTCCTGGCCGCCCTGGCCTCCGGGACCCTCTGGACCTGCTCTGGCCACAGCTCTGAAGCATCAGCACCTGGTCTTTGGGGTTATTAATTATCTTGGCTGTCACCCTGAGTCTCAGAGAGGATTTGTCACAAATCTGACCTGAAGTCCTCTGTAAGCTAAGGAAATCTCTGTCTCCCCACGGAGGGCGGCCCGCCTAGTTCAGCAGAAAGACCCAGACGGGAGCCCAAGCCCATCCCAGACAGAACCAATCCTCTCTCTCAGCCTCAGTTTCTTTCTTTATGAGAAACAACAATGAAGAATGATGCTTCCTGCCTTCCTCACAGAGGATCCTCGAGGTAACTTAGCTGGGGAAGTGGGGGCTTGGCACATGGGAGCGCTCAGAGCCTCCCAGGCCAAGAAGTTCTCCACCTCCTGTAGATGTGGACTCAGCTCCCACCCCTTCTTGAACCCTTTCTCTCCTAATGACTGATATTTCAAAATTAGCCTGCGGTTCTGAACAAGAGCAAAAATCGTTAGAATTTATCATCAGGGACTTGCTTTCATCTCTATGTGCCAATCCCCTGCCTCGGGTCCCCACAGTTCATTATTTGTGTTTTTCCTTTGCCGCTGACGAGCTGTTTCCTGAATCCAGTTGCCCATCGTCTTCGAAGGAAGCTTGGGCCTCCCACACGGTGCTCAAACTGGCCCTCTCTGGCTCGCAAGTGAGGGGGGAGGGGAGCTGAGATTCCAGATGGCTTTAGGAGCCACTGGTGGGATGGAGGAAACAGAGGGAGAGGCGAGGGAGAGACTGGGGAGGGAGAGGGAGCGTTTGAGAACTGAGGTAAACAAATTCAAGGCCAATTACTTGTGGCAACCTTGCCCCCCAAGGAGGGGAGATGGCTGGAAAAATAAGAAGATCATATAGACCCAACCACAAGACGGTTTAAAGCTGGTACCCAGCTGGGAACTTGCTGGGAACTTGCTGCCACCCCTCCCCCAACTCCGGGGGAAAGGGGGCAAGGGGTGAGAGAAAATTCCACAACCCAACAGGACAAAGAGGTTGGCAGGAGAGACTGTGAAGCTAACAAGGACAAAAAAAAAAAAAAACCAAAAACAAGCAGGCAGCAGGGAGGAGTCTGGGAGGAGGCAAGAAGAGAGAGAGACAGAAAGTGAGAGCCAATGCCTCGAGCAGAGATGCTGTCCACCCCTCGCGGCCACCCCGTGCCCCTACCTGCAGCGCCTGCTGGGTAATGAGGGCCCAGGTCTGTTCCAGATGCAGGGCGCTCCCTTCCTGTGAGAACATCTTTTTGTCCTTGAGCCGGTGGTGATAGATGGAGAAACCGGCTCCGAGTAGGGAGGTAAGCAGCCAAGGGTCACCTGGAGAATTAATGTCATAATTGAGAATAACAAGTAGTCCTCCTATTTACTAGATAAAATAGTGCTGGGGGATGTGCTGAGAGAAACAGGAAAATAGAACGTGAAGTCATTTTCTTACTTCTCTGCAAATGTCGTTGCTGCTGGCATTTCCCCTCTTCTCTCCCCTGTCCTTTCCTCATCCACGTGCAGATGCTGAGACCCTGTCCCTTGAGTTTCGTGTCCTCCCACCTGTTTGGGGAGTTTCTCAGAGCAGGATCCAGGGATGAGCAGAGAATCGCCTGGTGGTGGAAGTGAGGGGCAGCATAACCACTGGATTTCCTCTAGGGCCACCCAGGAAGGTCAGAAGGGTACCTGGGAGTCAGGGCTCACAGCTAGCACTCCCTGTGAGAGCGTCCAGGAGCTCAGGACAGAGGAAGAGGTGGCGGTTCAAACCCCAGCTCTGCCCACGCTAGAGCTCTGTGCTGTGCTCAGTCGCTCAGTCATATCCGACTCTTTGCGACCCCATGGACTGTCGCCCACCAGGCTCCTATGTCCATGGGATTCTCCAGGCAAGAATACTGGAGTGGGTTGCCATTTCCTTCTCTTGGGATCTTCCCAACCCAGGGATTGAACCCAGGTTTCCCACATTGCAGGCAGATTCTTTACCGTCTGAGCCACTTTTACAGGGAAGCTTCTCTGTAAAATGTGGCTACTCTCAAAAGGCTATTATGAACATTAAATGTGACAAACACACCAAAGTGCCTTGGATGTGGTAGAAGTGACTGGATGACCAGGCTGCGGGAGGGAAACATCGTTATCACATGCAACGGTTAAACTGTGAGGGTTCTCAGGGCATCTTATGTGACAACTTTTAAGAGCTATGAAATGAATTGGAGGGTGTTCACTGTAAAAATAAAGTAACGGGAAAATTACCTCTAAAGTATCAGAACAAAGCAATTAGCTAGAAAGAAAATGGTACACAGGGAAAGGAAGATGCATGCAAATAGCTGTAGCATTGGGACCCAGGAGAGCACAGCCCATCGGTCAAGACACCCAAGCCTCTGGGGCCTGGGAACTGAATGAGGCAATGGGGAAGTGAGAAACTGAGGCCGGTGAGCAAATGAGGGCCACACAGTTGAGACCAGATCACAAGCAGTGGGGCAAAGGGGAGGTAAGTGACAGCTTGATACGATTCTAGAGACAGAACTGAACTGACTGATCCATGCTACATTCACTGGCTGCATGGCCTTGAGTATGTCATTGAAGGAGACTGGATGAACTCTGATATTCTTTCCAGGTCCCTAGGAGTCTTACTTACTAGGAGGCTAAGTGTTTTGGAATATCAAGAGTAGGGGAGAGAAGACAGGCTGGACCAGGAGAGGTGGGAAAGAATTGGGAATAAAATAGAGTAAGGCTGGAATCCCTCTCTGGGTGTGTGACCTTGGGCAAGTTCCTCTACCTTAGTGTCCTTATCTGTAAAATGGGAAGAAGAATTTCTGCAGAAACTTTTGAGAGGGGTAAGTTGGATGAAGCATGTGAACGCAGGCTAAGCCATCAGTTTGTGTTAATGTTTTGCTTGCTTCCTAGCCAGATCAGCCCTGCTCTGGGCTCCCTGCTCTCTGTGAGGCTTGGATATGACTGACACCCTCCCCATCTCCCTTGGTCCTTTGGGGTGGGCCAAGACAATCAGCATATCCCATCCTCCTAGTCACAGTGATTGGTTTAGGGAGAGGGCATGTGACCTAAGCCAGGCCAGTCAAAGAATCTCAGGACTTTTATGGGAATAAATGTGAGTCACTCGGTCGTTTCTGACTCTTTGCGACCCCACGGATTGTAGCCCCCCAGGCTCCTCCGTCCATGGAATTCTCCAGGCAAGAATACTGGAGTAAATTACCATTCCCTTCTCTGGGAGATCTCTGGGAGATCTTTCTGACCCAGCAATCGAACCCGGGTCTCCTGAATTGCAGGCAGATTCTTTACCATCTTAGCCAAATGGCTGGCCACAAACATGCTTTCTCCCCACCCCATGTTCAAAACAGGAAGCTTGTGGTCTCAGGAACTACTGAATATTCTCACAGGGAATCCTGGATCCCCCTATTCCTGAAGATGGACTGCCATATGAGCCAACATATTCTGTTGTTTGCTGAAGGCAAATTGAGAGAAGCTTGGCTTTTTCTCAGTCACTATGAAATAAAGCCTCTTCCATCCCACCAAATCACCAGCTCATTTAAAATTGAGAGTCCCTTCTCATAAATGCCCTTGCCTGGCTCCAGGGTGGGAATTTCCACCTCTAGCAGGCTCCATCACCCCAGCAGCAGCAGGCACTGGGTTGTCATGTGTGGCTGCTGTTGCCTGGCTCTGCTGCTCCATCTGCTGAGAAGCCTCACACATTCACCTCGCTCTTAAGCATTGCCAGGAGCCAGCCTCCTCTTAGCTGCATCTGGGCCCCGATGCAGCTGCGCTCAGAGCTGCATTAAAGACTGTAGCCCTGAAACTGTTCAAATGGATCTACATCAACGAGGACAGGGAGGGCATGCCTTTAAATAGATTATCACCAAGAGTCAGCCAGGGCAGGCAAAGTTTGCCTTCAGCATCGTTCTCCCCTTGTTCCTGCATCCCTCCTCTGTCTACTTTTAGTGGACCTTGCCCCATATCCCGACAGAAATTAATCCACACTGTAGTGGCTTAAGGTGTTACTCCTCTAGATTTCAGAGAGGAACAGGACACAGGAGTGGGCAGTGTTTAACCTAAAGGATGGGTTTGGTGATGACCGTGGTGTAGACATCTTAAAGTCACAACTGAACCATGAAATGTATGACTAGGGATGGAGGAATTTCTATAGCCCCCTCGATCCCCACCACCCAGCCCCCACTGCCCCCATGATTTCTTTCTCTGACCATGAACCCTACTTCCTTTCCCTTCTCCTAAGAAGGTTGTATCTCAGAGTTCATTCCGAGCAGAGTCCAGTTCGGGTTTGTATGTGCCCTCCTCAGGCAGGACATAGCAGGAAGAGGGAAGCTTGGATCTTGAGGGCAGGGGTGCCTTGGTGCCTGTGATCAGATTTTCTGCTTGGCCACGGGTGGCATTCATCATTGGCTGCTGGACTTCGAAGGAGGACCTCTGCAGGGAGAGGCTGGTTCCCAGGAAGTTGGGGCTTTCCTGAGATGAGGTTTCTACAGACCCCATTGGGTGGTCAGGTGCCTCCCCACCACCACCAGCCTGGTCTCCACCCTGGGAGCCAGCCTCCCCACCCAGTGGGCACTCAAAGCTTAGTTTACCATCCTTGCTGAGTGCTAGGCACTCCCTAATGGCCTCAGGTGCATTATCTCTTTTAATCCTCAAAACTAGCCTATGAAATTGGTACTATTTTAATCTCCATTTTACAGATAGATAAAATGAAGACCAGAGAGGTCAAGTAGCCTGGCCAGGTCAAGTCACCCAACCAGAGAGACACACAGCCAGGATTCAAACCCAGGAGGCTGGCTCCACACCCCAAAACCTTGACCCCCATCCCGTACTCCTCCTGGTTAAGTCCTGTCTTTACATCCTGCGGCATCTGTTGGCTGTGGTTTATTGCCTCCCATATGCCAGTCATGGCGTGAGGCAGGTTACGGTCCATTTTATTTTCTCTTCATAACTGCCCTACAAGTTAGGCCCACGGGTCCCATTTCATAGATGAGGACACTAGAGTGAGAGAAGAGATGTTACTGACCTCAGATCACTCAGCTCATCAATGGCCATGCTGGGATTCAAACTTGGGTCCATCTGATTCCAACATCCACGAACTCTGCTATTTCAGTCTCAACAACTCCCAGATTGTGACAGCCTACAAAAACTTTTAAACTTTTTATTTTGGAATTATTACAGATTCACAGGAAGTTGCAGAAATAACACAGAGGTCTCATGTGCCTTCTCTCATTCCCCCAGTGGTTACATCCCACATAACTCTAGTGCAACACCAAGACCAGGAAACTGGCATTGGTACAATGCGTGCATATCATTCTGTCATTTTATCACCTGTGGAGATTCAAGAAATCACAGCTATCAACTTCCACAACTGTTCCATCACCACAAAGATGTCCCTTGTGCTACCCTTTACTGTCACATCCACCTCTACCATCCCCAGCTCTTGGCAACCACGAATCTGTTTGCATCTCTACGACTGCCACATCAAGAATGTTATGTAAATGAAATCATAGGCTATGCTGGCTCTTGAGAATAGCTTTCTTCACTCACAAGGGCCTTATTTTAAAATAAGTATTCATTGAGTACCTACTACATAGCAGGCAGGTGTTAGCCCCTTTAGGAATATATATATCACATGAGAGTCTTCTGGTTGCAGGTGACAGAAGTCACCTCAAATTATATTGCAAAAGAGAAAGTACTGGTATCAGTAACAGAAAAGCCCAGAAGTAGGGCTGGCGTCAGGTCCAACTGGATCTAGAAGCTTGTTAGGACTTCTTTCATTCTCCATGCTTTGGCTCTGCTCCCCTTGGTGCTGTTTTCCCTAGAAGGCTGGCTCTTACCACTTGGCAATTACCCATCACTCACTCCCGGATCCTGCTCAATCACAGACTTAGGAGAAAAGTTCTAGCAAATGTTCTGACCCTGATTGGCCCAGCTTGGTGCTGAAACCTATGACTGACATGAGAAGGCAGAGGCTGTTTGCAGTGCTCTGATTGGCTAATTTTTGGTTATGTGGCCTCTCCTGGAGCCAAGCCTGATGTCAATCTAGCCCAAATGCCAGGAATTGTGGGCAGGGCTTTAAGGAGAATTTGGGGTGCCATTGCTGGAGGAAGGGGGACTAGGTGCTGAGACTATGGGATACTAATGGTATTACACTCAACTCAGCTCAACTCGTTTGTTTTTCAAAAAATACGAAGAAAGTTAGACTTGGAAAGTCCTGCTCATTTTCAGAGCTCTAGGTCCTGAGATCAGGCCTGTTGGGATCTGAATTGCAGATGGCGATGCCCACCCTCCCCTCATGTTCAAGCTCAGATGCAAAAATGGAAGGGCTCCGGCGTGTGAGCACAGCTGGGCTCACACAGGCCTTTTAGTTCCTGCTGGGTCGGCTGTGGCCCACCCTCTCGGGGACTCAGCACGTGGACCACACGACCTGCGGAGATCCTCCAGGGGAGGCTAGTCCTGGAGTGGAGCCCCCGTGTCCAGCACGCATGCAGGCATGGACCTGCTCATGGTCCCGTCCCCACGCGTGCATACCCTGGCACCTGCCACACTCGTGGGCTGCCACGTGGCACAGGGAGAGCCAGGAAGAGCCGGCCGCGTCCCACAGCGAGGACAGGCAGATGAAGCGAATGACTCAGCATGGAGGCCAGATGCGTCCAGATGGGAAGAATAAACATGAATGCTGGAGGCCAAACCCGCCACAGCCCCCTTGCAGAGCCGGGTGGGAATGATGGGGACCCAGGCGGGGACAGACAGATGAGGACAGGGACCGGGGAGACGGATGGTACCATCAGCTCAGCAGAGTGAGGAAAATCAGACAGATGGTCTCGTTAAAGAAACCAGCCCGCATGAGGGAACAGGGCTCTGCGCTGGGGCGGGGGCACCCAAGGCAGCCTCTTTGCTGGTGGGGGCTGCTCGCGGCCTGGGTCGTTTGACTCAGAAGCACCAACCACAACAGGCGGGCTGTGGAGCCCTTGACCTGCTGTCCCATCCAAGGAAAGCCCCCACCTCTCCAGCTCCTACTTGCTGGCCACACTATTTGTTGAGCACATGCCACTCAGACACCCCGGGCAATCCAGGTGCATCGCCTCTGTCTTGCCTTTCCGTCCCCATAACTCTTTCTCCCAGGGTCCCCACACTCTGACTCTTCCTCAGCGGTCACCTCCTCCCAGAGGCCCTCCCTGACCAGCCCCTCTGAAGTGGCCCCAACGTGCTCTCACCTGGGACACTGTTTTAGTTCCGTCATAGCCTCATTGCTATCTGAACTCATCCCATTCATGTACTCCCTGGCTTGTTCTCCACTGAAACAGGAAGTCCTCCAGGACAGGGGCCAAGGCTGTCTTGTTCTTGGCCGGGTCCCAGATGGTCGAATGGCGCCTGGCACATAAGAGATGCCTGATCAGCGCATTTGGACTACAGCTTCCCAGCCCAGAGTGGGCCTGCTCCATCCCCCTCTCTCGTCCCTGCTTCCTTTTCTTCCTTGGTGCTCCCCCTGCCTCGCATTTCACATGCTTGTCTTCATTCTCCATGTCTCCCTGCCTAGAACAGCATCTTCATGTGAGAGGCAATTTTTGTCTGTGTCCCAGTGCTTTGTTGTTGCAGTGAATAGTCCTGAGGGAGTTAAGAGTGGGAGGAAGAAGCCTGCCATGGTCTCAGAGAGGGTGAGGGCCAGGGCAGGGCCAGAACCAGGCTGTCCCCAAGTCTGGCTGCTCCGCTACACTTTGCCTCCATCTCCAGCAATTTCCCAAACTCTGCTCCTCCTGGCCACTGGTGGGAGGAGTCCAGGCCCCAAAATTACCACGTGGCCAGTGTGGTAGCTGAACAGTGGCCGCCAAAGATGGCCAAGTCCTAATTCCTGGAACCTGTGAAAATATGACTTTATACGGCAAAAGGGATTTTGCAGGTGTGATTAAGTCTGGACCTTGAGATGGGGAGGGTGTCTTGGATTATCCAGGTGGACCTTGAATACAATCACAAGTGACCTCCTAAGAGGGAGGAAGAGGGAGATTAAACATAGAAGTAGGAGATGTAACAATAGAAGAAGCTGGAGTGATGAGAGGAAGGGGCCATAAGCCAAGGAGGGCAGGCACCCCAGAAGCTGGAAGAGGTGAGTCGATGGATTCTCCCCTGAAGCCGCCACAGGAGTCAGCCCTGCACACTCCTTTCCTTAACTTTGAGGCTGATTTCAGACTTCCAGCCTCCAGAATTGTGTGAGAATAAATTTGTGTAGTTTCAAAAGTCATCAAGATGCAGAGTTTCAGCTTACCAAGATGAATGACTTCGTGGGATCAGTTTCACAAAAATGTGAATATACTTTTCAGAACTGAACTGCACATTTTATAATGGTTAAAATGATCAATTTCAGATTATATGTTTTTTCTTTAAGTCACCAAGTTTGTGGTGATTTGTGACAGCAGCTACAGGAAATGAATTCAGCCAGCCTGCAGCTGGGCAGTCCTGGAGACATGGAGCTGGCGTGTGTCTCAGGAAGGCCAATCCTGCCGGCGCCCCAGGGAGGAGCCTCCGGCAGGGGCAGCTCAGTGCTGCTGGCTAGCTTGCCAGAAAGAGAATGAAAGCCACCAGAGCTGGTGTTTATGGAGCCCTTCGTGTGAGCTGAGTGCCATATGCACCCCTTACTTCCTCTCATCGACATCCCTGTGAAGGAGTTTGCACATAATCCCCAAGTGCTCCACCTGGAAGCAGAGGCTCAGAGAGGTGAGATGACTTGCCCAAGGTCACACACCAATTAATCACCATTTCTTGCCTCACTCCAGGCTGATTCAGCCAGAGACTCATAACTGCTGTCTCAAACAGCCTGATGCTGTTCTCCAGCAGCTTTTAAAAGAGCCCTAGTATTGCCTTCTTCCTCTCTGTAACTAGACATTTTATTCAAGTTAATCATAGACCCGAGAGTCTCACTCTGTCCCAGTACACCCACAAGAATATGAGGTTGCCGAGGAAAGTGCAAAAAAAGAAAACCAAAAGAGTTAGCTCATGTCTTACGTACAGTTTCCTAAGACCCCATAGCATAGCCAGAGATTGTGAGTTGCAAATCAGTGGCCAGTACATGCTTGACCTGTGGAGAAATTCTGCTTAACCTGCACTATATCAGGTATTATTTTTAATAGATGCCAGAATATTTCTCTTCCGAATCAGAAGTCAGGACACAATTCACTCTAGCTCTTAGCAGTCAGGAAAGGCTGGGCTCTGCTGCAGTAACAAGCATCTTCAAGTCTCAGGAGCTTACCACACAGATGTCTATTTCTTTCTCACATGGCATGCCCAGCGCAAGTGTTCCAGGGGCTTTGCCCCATGCAGTCAGTTAGGGACCCAGGCCGAGAGAGGCACCACCATGGGTTAGTGGCATAGAGGAGCATGGCCTTGTTACTTGCTGCCTCAGGGGGCGAAGAGACAGAAGGAGGGTACATGGATGTGGTGCAGCTTCAGCATGCTACCCATGTCTGACTTTTGCCCACTTGTCATTGACTGGATGTAAGTCATGTTGCCCATCCGCACTCCAAGGAGGCTGAGCGGTACAGTCTTCTGTGAACATTGGTTTCACTGATACTGGTCAACACTAGTCTACCACTCTTTCTCATCTGGTAACAATCCACTAGAGCTGAGTGAGCATTCCCCTCTCAGGGCTGTCCTGGGCAGGAGCTCAGGATGTGCGCTGCACAGCTCAAGGAGGCACCACTCATGCAGTAGTTTGGGGACTGGTGCTCCCTGCAGATGTGCAGTCTGTAGCAGCCGTCCCCTCCTTACAAGGACATAGCGTTCCCGTGTGCTCCGGCACCAGGCCAATCTCTTTACTGAAGTCCCTATAGCATTCCAGTTGCATGCCTTGTCTTAGAGTCAATAAGTGGATACAAATTAAATGCAAATTGCACATCAGTATCAGTTTCCTGTAGGATAGAGTTCAAACTCCTTTGTAAGTCATTCAGAGAATTAACAAATGGCCCTCAGCATCACTTACTCCAGCATCCCTTCCCCTTCTGCCTCACCCCTACCTCAGACTCCTCTGCAGCTGCAAAGTGTCCCTATGCCCCTGTCAGTAATTCCCGGAGGTAAGTTAGACGGGTCCTCATGGGTGCCCCATGAAGCAAATGGACGCTATAGCCTATCTCGGAGAGCCACAGTGGACACTGCGTATTAAAGAGTCTGACAAGCCCTGTTTGTCAAGTTTCACTTTGTTTAATCCAGTGTTTCCAATTTGTGCCCTCTTCTAGCACAGAAGCCCTGATGCCCCATGAGGAAGACTGTTTGCCCAGTATACTCTGCCCATATATTTGTGTCTGCACCATCCTCCTACAACCTTTCCTTAAGTCAGCTTAGCGGCTCCTACTCATCCTGCAAATGCCCTTTCTGAGGATGCCCCTCGTGGTCTGTGAATAATTAGTTCTGAGTTAGGACCCTCAGGACTGGGATTTATATAAAACAGAGCTCTGACCCCTAGGGAAATGGACCAAGCCACCTCCTCTGTGTGGCTCAAGGAGCCTCCACTCTCTCATCTCTGGAAGGGTGACATTCTCGGCCTCTGGGACTCACCACAACCCAGTCTTTCCCCTTCCTGAGGGTGAACAGGAGCCCTGGCCTTAACCACTCACAGCTCATCCCCAGAGGCTTTCAGAGGGCAGAAAGAGAAGTCTCAATAAATGCTCTTTTCAAGTAAACACTCTTTTCTGAGTCCTTGTATGTTAAAAATGCAAGAAATGCTCCAAAAAAGTTACAGAAACTGGGATAATTTCAATACTTACTTTTAATGATTTCTTCATTTATGCTCATTTATCCAGCACGTGTTTGCAGAGCTCCTACTATGTGTCAGGTACTGTTCTAAGACATGTGGAGACTTCAGGGAACAAAACCAAAGATTCTGTTTCCATAGCCACCCACATTCAAGGTGCAGTCGAGAAAAAAAGCATATAAAGGCTCAAATGGTGACAAGGGTCCAGGGGGTACAGAAGACAGGCCGGAGGGCCTCTGCTTTCCTATGCCCCGGGGGGAGGGAGGGAGGTTCAAGGAGGCTTCTTTGATGACTTTTGAGCAGAGATCCAGAAAGAGAGGGAGTGAGGCACAGGGAGGTCTGTGGGGAGAATCTTCCAGGTAAACAGAACAGAAATGGCAGAGGTCTGGAAGTGGGAGCTTGCCTGAAAGGGAGATGGAAGCTGGAGCAGAGCAGTGGGGGAATGGAGCAGCTGAGACTCCGGTGCTTGGTGGGGAAGGGGGGTCATAGAGGAGGGGGAGAGGCGCGATTCTGGACAGATCCTGAGCTGACAGTGCATCCCCAGGGAGCTCGAGAGAAAGAGCACTCAAAGATGACAGGAGCGCTGAGTGGGGAGTGTCTTTTCTTCCCCATCCTGTCAGAGCGTCTCTCCATCTGTGCATCACCTGTCTGGAGGCTGAACCTGAGGCTTGTTAACTTGAGGTCCAGGCCACTGCCTCCTGGGACCTCCTTCCTTCCCTGTTAGAGAAGATGCTGATCCCTAGGGCACCCTCACGTATGGATTGTTGCCCATTTTACAGGACTAGGAAATGGCTTAGATGAGGTCCCCGGGCCCTGAGAGCATGTCTCCCACTTTGGGAATCCTGCCGAGGCCCCTGCCAGGGGTGCCCTGTGGGGAAGGCAAGAGGAAAAGACAGTCAGACACCTAAGGAATGATTACAGGAGAGAGGAAAGACCCAGAGGGTCAGGAAGCAGTGCCCTGATGGAGACCTGAGGCTGGCGCATTGAGGAAGGTGGGGCTGGGGTGGGCTGGCCTCGTCTGGGGTTCGCCCCCTCCATTCCATCCTGCCCGCCTGCCTCCGCAGAGAGGAGGCCAGAACTGGGTGGGAGTGTCTTGCACACAGAAGGATCCAGCATGTGGAAGTGAGGTGGGGATACCCCATCACTCTCTCTCCAGCAGCGGTGGTTTCAGGGGACAAGCCAGGATTTCCTTAACCTCCCAGGCATCACTTTGGGGTGGTCTCTAGGGACTCTTCTTCTTCTTCTTTTTTTTTTTATTGTTTTTGCCATACGATGACATGATATCACCCTGGGTTTACATATGCTTCCCCTCCATAACTCCCCTCCCTCCTCCCTCCCCCCCAGGAAATCTCGATGCACCAGCCCCGAGCATCAATCCTGGGCTGGCGATTGATTAGACATATGATAATTAACATGTTTCAATGCCCTTCTCCCATATCATCCCACCCTTACCCTCATCCACAAAGTCCACGAGTCTATTCTATACATCTGCGTTCCTTTTGCTGTCTCGCATGTTGGGTTCTCGTTACCGTCTTTCTAAATTCCATATATATGTGTTAATATACTGTATTGTTGTTTTTGCTTCTGGCTTACTTCACTCTGGATAATGGGCTCCAATTTCGTCCATCTGAGTAGAATTGCTTCAAATGAATTTTTTTTTTTTAATGCTGAGTAATATTCCATTGTGTATATGTACCACAGCTTTCTTATCCATTCATCAGTTGATGGGCATCTAGGTTGCTTCCATGTCCCGGCTATTGTAAACAATGCAGTGATGAACATTGGGGTACACGTGGCTCTTTCAATTCTGGTTTCCTCGGTGTATATGCCCAGCAGTGGGATTGCTGGGTCATATGGCAGGTCTATTTGCAGCTTTTTAAGGAACCTCCACACTGTTTTCCATAGTGGCTGTACTAGTTTGCATTCCCACCAACAGTGTAAGAGGGTTCTCTAGGGACTCTTCTGACTCTCCATCTCCTTCCAGAACAGGCACCTTTATACTCACAGGGGTGTTTATACACAGCCCCACATCATGACCCTGCGGGAGGCCTGACGGGGAAGAGACGGCCCCTCTGGATAGTGTTCAAGCCCTGACTGGCACACTTCTGGAGAGCCACACACTCTCCCCTTATTACTGTGATGCTTCAGGTAAGGAGCTGAGACCAGAGGAGCCAGGAGCTCCGAGGGTGAAAGTCTCCCTGGAGTACTTCTGCGGGTGATCCTAAGTCACTCAGTGAGTGAGTGAAAGAAGTATCACCCCACAGGGTTTCCATGTTCCCACTTCCCACCAGGATCAGCCTCTCTCCCTCCCCCACTCTGGCCCCAAGCTCTGGTTCTAATAAGCCACATTTGGGGCTGCCCAGTGGTCCCTGGTGCTACCCCTCCCCAGGAGCTGGGCTGGTCATTCCCATGTCCCATCCGCTGCAAGGCATTACCCACCACCCCAGCCTCCTGTCCCCAAGCCCTTGCTTCATTTCAGGGAGTGGGCTAGCTTCAGACCAGGTGGACCCCAACTCTAGGCATGCTGGGGGGCTATCTTGAGGATGCTCCCCATGGGGCTGAGTGGGTTCTGATGGGTTCTAAGACCTAATGTCCTTTTGGAAGAGGCTCAGACTTCTCTTCTGAGGCCATTGCTCTGAGTGGGTAGGGGAGAAAGAGACTGGGACCCTCTGTATGCTGTGGGTGTCCTTCTTGACTGCCCTGGGTCCCAGTGGAAGCCCTCCAACTCCCCCTCAGAGCAAACTGCAGCCTGTGGGTAACCCTCTCAGGGACCCTGAGAAAGGCCGGGTGCTTTATTTCGGGGCTGTCTTTCTTCCCAGCTCTGAATGTCTCCTGTTCATTATGCCTGAGGGCAGTTTTAGGAAAAAGGTTTTACAGCTGCTGAGAAAAGAGTAAGTAATGCAAGATGGGGGGAAAAAGCAAATTCACAGAGTCCTTTCTGCAAACGCTTGCTGAGCAGGCGCGTGCTGACAGAGGCAGATAGATGACCCGCAATTACCCGCCCGGATCCCCCCAGCCTCATCCAGGCTCCCTCCCACCTAGTCTCCAAGCAATTTCAGACTTTTTGTACATCTAAAGCAGAGATTGTATACGGGTTTTTCTTCCCGGCAGAGGCTGCGGCTTTCAGGTGGGGTGGGGATGGGGTGTTTATTCTCCAACAAAGGCAGTTGGAGACAAACTGGGCGCAGGGCCCTCCCTTCGCAGCCTGCTCTGACTGTCTCCCCAAAGCCAAGCAGTCATTCAGGCTGCAGAGAGACTTGAAGGTGTGTCTCCAGCTCAGCCTCTACAAAGGTCTGGGGTGTGGAGACAAGGTGTGGGCTGCTCTGCTGAGTTTCCACGTGCAGGTCAGCTCATAAAGCTACACTGAGGGAATGAGTGACATCTATGTGAGTATGGGAACTGGCCAACGTGGCCAGTCATCAGACAGTTCCCTCACCTGGCAGGCCCCTCTGGAGTCTTCTCTCCTGGGGAGGGAGGCATTGAAGGTGTCCAGTTTCAGGAAGCGGTCCTCTCATCAACCCCCAAGACAAGGTTGACCAGAAACAGGATGCTCTGGGCTGTTGTGCGAGCTGCAGCCAGTCACCTGCACACAGTGGGACAGGGGTCTGCCTCTGTAGCTGCCATCTGTCTTTCCTCCTCAGCTCCCTGTTGGCTCCTGTGGGTGGAGGAGTCGTCTGGGTATCGGAGATGCCCCAAAGCCGCAGTAAGGAGCAGTTCCCAAATTCAACCACTGACGGCCATCTTCAGGATTTAGGTAACGTCTGTGTACCACTTCTACACTCATTTATGTTGTCGGTTTAAACAAACAGGTAATACATTCCCCCTGGTTCCAAACATAAAGCAAGACTAAAGATGGAGCGAAGTCTCTCTCCCACCTCTGGCCCTGCCACCCAGTTCCCCATCTCCTCCACCAACCACGAAAGACAGTATGTTTACTATTAGCATTCTTCTATCCTTTCCAAGTATCTTCATGGAAGCATAACCAATATGAAGATATATTCTTATTTTCCCTCTTTCTTGTGCAAAACATAACACATCCTATAGACTGTTCTGCTTTTTGTTTTCTCACTTGATACATTGCACAGATGTTCCACTTTATACACATGAGACAGCATATGTATAAGGATATTCACTGCACTACAGCAGCCAGAGATGGAAAGCAACTCAGGGTCCATCAAAAGGGGTTAGGCTCAATGAGCTACAGCTTGTCTACAACGGAACACTCTTCTGTAAAAAAAAAAAATTTAAAGGAGGTGGGGGAAGATGAGGAAGATGTTCTGATTAGAAAGATCTCTAATCTCTAGGCTATATTAATTGAATAGGATAGGAGTAAGATAAATTCCCGAAAGTAGGATTGGTGGGTCAAAGGATCTATGCATTTTAATTATTATCATTATTTGCTGTTGTTCAGTTGCTCAGCCATGTCTGACTCTGAGACCCCATGGACTGCAGCACACCAGGCTTCCCTGTCCTTCACCATTCCCCAGAGTTTGCTCAAAGTCATCCATTGAGTCAGTGATGCCATCCAACTATCTCATCCTCTGCCGTCCCCTTCTCCTCCTGCCTTCAAACTTTTCCAGCATCAGAGTGTTTTCTAATGAGTCAGTTCTTCACATCAGGTGGCCAAAGTATTGGAGTTTCAGCCTCAGCATCAGTCCCTCCAATGAATATTCAGGATTGTAATTATGATATCATCAAAACTTTTGTGGCTTATGGATTTCTAAGTCTTAATTTGAAAGACCTTTTCATTTACTTAATATCTTGTTTTATCAATTTCTTTTTTAAACTTAAATAGCTTGTATTTTATTCTTTATTCTATTTTTTTTGGCTGCACTTGGCAGCATGCAGGATCTTACTTCCCTAACGAGGATCGAGGATCGAAGCCACACACCCCCTGCAGTGGAAGCTCTGAGTCTTAACCACAGAACTGCCAGAGATGTCCCAATAAGTATGTATTTTTTAAGGGATACTAGAATAAAGAAAAAAACTAGAAATTGAAAAAAATGATGGACAAGTCAGGGTCTTTTAATACAAATGGAGTGTGATTCAAGGCAATAGAAACATATTTTGGCTGATGTAAACAGAAAGCTTCCTTATTAAAGGATATTTGGACTCCAGAGATCCTCGAGGAGGCCCCAGCATCATGCTAAGAGGCTGGTCATCCAGGAAGAAGTCACAAGGACACCACTGCCCTTGCCCTTGTCTTTGACATCACAACCTGCCCAGCTGGGCCCTGAGTCCTGTCCTTGCTGTCTCTGGAAGCCAGATGAGGCTGCTCCTGCAGCCAGCGCTGCCACTTCCCCTTCACAGACAGATTCTGGGATGCTGGGTGGTCCCTGACACTTTGTAACCCCGACTAGCTGGAGCGCATTTGACTGATGGGCAATCTTCCCGTTACAGAAGGCCTAAAGGGTGAATGTCTGGCATCTCAGCTTAGATGAAGGGAAGATCACTCTATAGTCACAAAGAGAGTCCTGGTACAGGGTGGCAAAATAGAATGACGAGTGTGTACTCCCAGAGGGACGAACCATGTCCCCAGAGGCACAGTGCTGCATGGTGCAAGACCAAGGGACAAGATGTGTCAGAGCTGCACAGAGGGAAGTATCTGAGGCCAACGCAGATGTCTGCAAGCTCCAGGAGAAGGGAGAGTGGGGAAAGAGGGCCTGGGTCAGGTGGTGTGATGGGGAGGCTGGAAGGACCTTGAGGAGGGTGGATTGAGTCTCAGGATTGGGCTTGAGAGTTGGGCAAGACTGCTTAGAGAGAGGGGCTTCCCAGGAGGCGCTAGTGGCAAAGAACCCACCTACCAATGCAGGGTACATAGGAGATGCCGGTTCGATCCCCAGGTGGGGAAGATCCTCTGGAGGAGGGCATGGCAACCCACTCCAGTATTCTTGCCTGGAGAATCCCATGGGCAGATGAGCCTACAGTCCATAGGGTTGCAAAGAGTTGGACACACAGTGAAGTGACTTAGCACACAGTACGCATAGAGAGAGGCACTGAGCTTGGCCTGAGGCATCGACGGGCGCAAGCAGAGAGTGATGGAGCACAGAGTAGGTCCCCAGACAGGCAGACTCAGGAGGAGGGCCACAGAGGGCACACTCCCAGAGGAGGTTGCAGTTGCCTTCTGGAATCTGACAGAAAAGGCACGTCTACTAGTAGGACCCAGCAGGAGAGCTCTCTGTCCTCCACATTTCCCCTAAGTCCCCAGGGATACCTGGTCCCCACCTGGGGAACACAGGACTGTGTTTTCCTATGCCTGAGCTCCCATCACACACAGGCTGCCAGGCGGCGACACCCTATCCCTGCAACTGTAGGTGCTTCGGCTCTCCCGCCCCTTGACTCCATCCTCCTTCTCTCCGCTTTGCTTTTCATTTGTGCTGACCCAGCCTAGAGGGCTGTGCCTGGCCCAACTTCTTCCTAGTGAAATATGTTCAGCCAGGTGGGGGGATCCCGGTCTCCTCTCACACCCCCAACAGCCACACACCCCAGGCTGTGTGTGGATCCTCCATTATTCATAGCTCTCAGATCTGGGCTGGAACCAGCACTGTTTTCATCTGTAACTCCCAGCCCTCTCCTCTCATGATGCTTTTGCATTTGATCTTCAGCAAATTTGCCTCTTTGTTCTTCAGACGGAATCATATTGCCAGGGGCTCCCGACCGCCCTTGGTGGCACAGACTGCCACGGAAATTCTCTTTAAATAAAAAAATAAAAATGTCCCAAGAGCAATAAGCAAGACACCTCCAGGTGGAAATGTCACAACCTGCCATCAGAGCAGAGAACAAAGCGGGCCTCAGCCCAGCTGTGCGTGGATGAGTGCTGAGAACTTGCAGGAAGAAAGGCAAGGCTGCTTCCAGTTCTCTCTCTCCTGGAATTCGTTGTTCCCTCCCCGTGTCTCATATTCTAGACTTGAAAGTTGCTGATGATAATACCTGGCACTGACGAAGCTGCCAGAGACCAGGGCTGCTGATGGGTTGCTAGGGGTAACGTATGTTTCTGAAGACTTCCGGCTTCTATTCATTTGCTTATGTATTTGCTCGCTCAACAACACTGGTTGTATTGGGTCTCTGGGAGCCAGTGGCAGAGAATCTAGCTCAAACTTGGTCTAGATGGGGCAACTGTTGGCTCCACGACTGAAAAGTCAGGGAAAGTAATGACTTCAGTTATGGCTGAATCCAGAGGTTCAAAATTGTCTTCTAAAGCCATGCCTTTACTCAACTGTACACATTAAAATGGTTAAGGTGGTAAATTTTATGTTATGCGTGAATGTGTGTGTGCTAAGTTGTTCAGTTGTGTCCAACTCTTTGCACCCTATGGACTATACCCTGCCAGGCTCTTCTGTCCATGGGGATTCTCCAGGAAAGAATACTGGAGTGGGTTGCCATGCCCTTCTCCAGGTATGTTATGTGTATTTCACCACAGTTACAAAAAGATTTTTTTAACAAAACAGAATACTTGTGTCCTATGCCCTGCCCCACCTCTGGCAGGGCCTTCAGGTGGCTACTTCCACCTGGAATACAATTTCCTTACTTCATTCAGGTCCCTGCTCCAATGTCAGCTCCTCAGAGAGATCCCCTGCAGGCCAGTAAAAGCAGCTACCCTCCTTCAGCCACTCACTCTAACCCTTCAAAGCACTTGCCATTTCCAGAATCATCCTGTTTATTCACTTGCTTACTTATATGCTTATTTGTTGTAGAGACTGCTGCTCCCACTAAAATACACATGAGCTCCATGAGAATAGGGACCTTGTCTTGTTCACGGTTCTTTCCCTGGAGCCAGGAACAGGCCTGGCACACAGTGTGGCTTAACAAATAGATGTAGAAGGAATGAGTAAAGAAACGCTTCCTCTGCTTCTCTTAGTCTTACTCTCCTTGCATAGGTGGGTCTTCGTTGTACAATGGTAAAATGGCTGCAGGCAGCTCCATTGTTCCCCTATCAATATCACCTCATGGTCTATACTCTATCAAGTATATGACATCATCAATGCATCTTACAGCAGTGCCAAGTTCAGCCAGAGAAAAGGGCTTCTCTCCCCAAAGTCCCAAGGTTGCAATTCATTGGTTCTAAGTCATGTGACTTTCCCTGAGCCAATCAGTGAAAGCAGATACACAGTGCTCTGATTGGTCAGGCCTGAAGCCCAGGCCAATCCCTGGGACCAAAAACAGTATCAGTACTTCTGAAAATATACTGAAAGAGGGGTGGGTGGGGGGGGGCGGCGGATATACTGAAAGAGGGATGGGGTGGGAGGGCAGATATACTGAAAGAGGGATGGGGTGGGGAGGCGGGGAAACCTAAGGCATACTAGGTTTTGTACAAGTCTCCAGAGAGCTAAGATAAGTAGTAGTTTGATAAACATTTGATGAAGAAGGGCAACTCAATCCATAACCTCTCAGCAAAGCAAGGAAGACAGGTTCACGGGATCATAGGGAGTGTTTAAGCTGAAGGAAGACAAGACTGTGAGAGCACCTGTGTCCCCTGCATGAGATGGGACCAGGTGAGTCAGTTGTTGCCAGGCTGAAATGGGCTTAGGAGCTGGCAATCTGCTTGATCCAAGGATTCTGTAAATTTTCTCAAAAGAAGAAATAAGCTATATTGCACAAGAACAGTGGTTGTAGCATTATTTTTGATAGAAAAAGAAATGGAAACAACCCAAATGTTCCCCAGTAGGGGACTGGTTAACTAAATTATGAAACATCCACTTGATGAAATATTCTGGAGCCGTTAAAAATGATCGTTATGAAAACTACTGAGCAACAGGGGACAAGGCGTCTGTTCCAATGCACAGTGACAGCACAGAATGCAAAAGCAAGACCATGAGGAGCATCTGGCGTGTGCCCTGCCCTGTGCTTGGGCCACAGAGACTCAGGGGATGCAACTCCTGCCCCTAGGAAGTTTGGTTCCCAGCTATGATGTGAAAACAAGTCACGACACTCATGGGTGAGAAATGCAGCGACACATCGGGAGGGGGTTTCTTGGGGTCCAAGAAAGCTGCCCTGGGAAGTGGTCTTTGAGCTGGATTTTTAAGGGCAGTGAGCACTAGGATTGGAGCTATATAAACATGTGGACACTTAAAGGAAAAGGCTTGAAGGCAATGCATTTGCAAAAAGCAAAAACAGTTACACCAAGGAGAATTGTGGGTGATTTTTCTCCCTCTTTTTTTCCCAAAGTCTCTTTCATGTTATATTGTTTTTACAATAAAAGCTAGTAGAAAACAAAGCTCAGATAAGGGAGAATAATTTTCGCTCCCAACATTTGTGTCTGTAAATCATATATGAGTTCATAAGTACTTTATTTCCTCAATAGAGTGGGGAAGTAGGGAAATATTTATTGAACATTTTGCACGTTGCCTGGCCCTGTGCTCTGCAGTGAAGGGATGAGTTCTTCTTTCTAGTGGGAAGAACAAGTTATAAACACATGAAATAGTAAATTTTTTTTTAATATTTAAGTAATGATGCCCAAGGCTGGAGCACTGCTCTATGGATGTCAGAGAGCAAGGACCTGGCTGAAACAGGGGACGGCAAACACGGGCAGAGCAGATGAAAATATGAAATCAGACAGTGTGAATTTGGCTGAACAGATTGCTGACAGCCACAGGGTGGGGCTTGCATTTGGATAAGAGACAGGAGGTCAAGGGTCAAGGATTGGGAAGGGAAGAAGAGGTCGGAGAAGCAGAACCACGCCAAGGCCATGGTTCTGCAAGGCTGCAAACTTTTTAAAAAGTTTGCAGGTGAGGAAAGCCCATTTTGGGGAGGTTCCAGATACAGCTTCAAAGGGCTGAGTAGGACCTGACAGCATGGGGAGGACACGGTGTCACATTAGACACTTCTGCCCTGACCCCAAGCCTACCAATAACCAGCCATGTGTATCACTCGGGGTTCTTTGCTGATCGTGTTTGAAATCCTGCCAAGAATCTGGCCAGTGATGACACTGCTGCCAGCACCCTGCCCATGGCCACCACAGCTGGTAGGGACGCAGCACAGCCCCTGCTGCTCCCTCATCCAGAAGTTTCTCCCCTGATCTTGCTTCTTGGCTCTTACCTCCTGACCCAGGCGTCCAGTGAGAAGCACTTTACTAGTGGGTTTGGGGCATGGACTCATAGCCTACCTACCTACCAGGGATGACAGGAAAGTCTGTGTCTGACATTTTCAGTTGCCATGATACAAGGCTAACCTCCTAAAGTGAGGATCTCCGTCGACACAGGATGACGTTCAGACCTGCAGCTAGGAAGCCCCAAACTCTCACCCAAATCCCCTCATTTGTAAGACGAAGGGACAAGATGAAAGACTGAACTCTCAGGCTAACTGTACTCCTTTCCAGCCCCCATTAAAACTACAGTGGGTTATTTTTTTTTTTTCAAAGACAACAACTTCATAGGGAGGATAATGGGGGAGATGACAGCAACAAGATTTTGGAAGCTGGAAACAGGGAGGAGTAATCCTGACCTCAAGGTCCCAGGTAGAAAGAACAGTAGGCTGTTGGATTCTCTAGAGGACACTCAAATCTGTTCTCACCCCAGAGCCATCAGAGCCTCGGGAGCATACAACCCCAGGACAGTGGATGTAGTTGTTCCTTTTCAGTCACTCAGTCGTATCTTATTCTTGCAACCCCACGGACTGCAGCTCACCAGGCTTCCCTGTCATTCACCATCTCCCAGAGTTGGCTCAAATTCATATCCATTCAGTCAATGATGCCATCCAACCATCTCATCATCTCTCATCCCCTTCTCCTGCCCTTGATCTTTCCCAGAATCAGGGTCTGGGAAATGAGTTGGCTATTCGCATCAGGTGGCCAAAGTATTGGAGCTTCAGCTTCAGCATCAGTCCTTCCAATGAACATTCAGGGTCAATTTCATTTAGGACTGGCTGATTTGATCTCCTTGCTGTCCAAGGGACTCTCAAGAGTCTTCACCAACACCACAGTTCAAAAGCATCAATTCTTCAGTGCTCAGTCTTCTTTATGGTCCAACTCTCACATCCATACATGACTACTGGAAAAAAACCATAGCTTTGACTATATGGACCTTTGTCAGCAAAGTGATGTGTTTGCTTTTTAATACACTGTCTTGATTTGTCATAGCTTTTCTTCCAAGGAGCAAGGGTCTTTTAATTTCATGGCTGTAGTCAGTCACTGTCCACAGTGATTTTGGAGCCCAAGAAAATAAAATCTGCCATTTTTCCCACTTTTTCCCCATCTATTTGCCACGAAGTGATGGGACTAAATGCCATGATCTTAGTTTTTTGAATGTTGAGCTTTAAGCCAGCTTTTTCACTCTCCTCTTTCACCTTCTCCAAGAGGCTCTTTAGTTCCTCTTCACTTTCTGCCATTAGGGTAGTATCTTCTGCATATCTGGGGTTATTGATATTTCTCCCAGCAATCTTGATTCCAGCTTGTGATTCATCCAGCTCAGCATTTCACATGATGTACTCTGCATATTAGTTAAATAAACAGAGTGACAATATACAGCTTTGATGTACTCCTTTCCCAGTTTTGAACCAGTCAGTTGTTCCATGTCCAGTTCTAACTGTTGATTCTTAACCTACATTTAGGTTTCTCAGGAGACAAGTAAGGTAGTCTGGTATTTCCAACTATTTAAGAATTTTCCAGTTTGTTGTGATCCACTCAATCAAAGACTTTAGCATAGTCAACGAAAAAGAAGTAGATTTTTTTTTAATTCCCTTCCTTTTTTATGATCCAATGGAGTGAGAGTTAAAACAAGAGCGAGCAAAGCAAAAGCTTTTGCGAATTTGCGGGAATGTGGATCCTCAGCTCAGTCCAAGCTATTGGGTAATCACCCCTTGTCTCCCAGCAAAAGCCCAGGTTTATTCTCTGGCCTGGAGGAAGCAAGGCACAGCTAAGAGCTTAGACACTATACTGAAAATGGGATACAGACTGTGGCAACCTCCTCCTGGCTCCCTTTCCTTACTCAGCTCCAGAAGCCATCAAGCCAGACCCCTACTCCAGGCAGGAGACTGAAAAGGTTTCTCTAAGAAATCTGACCGCCCCCTAGTAAAAGACCTCGAATTACTGACACTGCCAAACTCCAGGCTATTTCATGTGAGAAAATGAACCCTTGAGAGTGCAGACTGTTATCTTTCAGCTCACCTTGATTCCTAAGAATCCTTTCTTGCACAGGACCCCTGGAATCACTGACGGTTTGGAGGTGATGGCCTCTTGCCTGCTCACGTCTCCCATTCACAGTCAGGCAGCAGACCCCTCAAAGATTGATGTTGTGCGGTGCTAAGTTGGTCAGGCATGTCTGCCTCTGTGCAGCCCTATGGACTGCAGCTTGCCAAGCTTCTCTTTCCGTGAGATTTTCCAGGCAAGAATACCAGAGTGGGTTGCTGTACCCTCCTTGGGGATCTTCCCCACCCAGAGATTGAACCGGTATCTCTTTTGTCTCCTGCATTGACAGGCAGGTTCTGTATCACTAGCGCTACCTGGGAAGCAAAGATTTCTACTACCTCTGAATCTCACAATGTAAGAAGAGAAGGAACCTTTGGGGAGGAAAGGGCTCAAAAAGGGCACCCCTATTCTTGCTGAAGGAGTGGACTCAGGGGCCCATGGCTTCAGGGGGAGAGTGCAGTCATGAATGAACTGACAAATGATGTTCTCTTTAAGCTTTTGTATCCTGATCTCTTACTAGGAAACTGGACCCCCACCCCCACCAGGCTGTTTTTTTATACACACAGAATTCAGCCTCTGGAGTTGGTATTTGAGAGCCCAGAGCTGTAGCATCACTTGGGGGTTAGTTTGTTAAAAGGGCCCCTCCCCTGAATCAGGAGTCCAACAGAGCTCCCTGTTTTCCCTCCCGGGTATCTCCCGGCTCCGGGACTGGATCAGGTTCCATTTCCACCCTTCTTAACCCTCTCCCACATGCAAGCCCTCAGCAGATGCTGCTGGCTCCACCCCCAGATCTATCCCAGATCCGCCCTAGGCCACTCCCTCCCCGTTCGGCCCCCTCCTCTCTGACTATAGCCTCCAGAGTTTTTGATCACTTCCTACCTATTCTCTCTATTCCCAAAAGCATCCTGGGAGGTTTTTTTAATATTGTAAATCAGAACCCGGAACTCTCCATTTGAAGCTCTCTGGTGACTACCCCTCACACTTAGGATGAAATGCAAACCCCTTTCCAGGGCGGCAGGATCCTTTCCCTCACACCCTTGCTCCCTCCCAGCTTTAGTCATTTCTCGCCTTTCCATCCCTCCCCTCCCCCAACAATGTTCTACACTGGTTCCTACCTTGGGGGCCTTTGTCCCTGCCATTCCCTCTAGGGCTTGTTCCTTCCTCATTCTCTCCATCTCTCAGGTCACAGCTGAAGTGTCACTTACCTCTGCGGCCCGGGGTGTTCTCCACCACATCTCTCTGTTTTATATTCTAGACTGCGGTTAGCTGATGCTATCACGCACTTGCTTACCTGGCTGTTGTAAGGACACTTAACCCTCCTTCCCCACTGAAACCCGAGCAGGGACCACGGCAGATGTGTCCACCAGACCCTCAGTGCCCAAGTGACACCCGGCACATAGTAGGTGCTTCATACATACCTGAGTGGAAGAACAGATGCGTGCAGCATCGCCTGCCTGTTGTCCCTTTAATTTAGTCCCTGCAGCCAAGGGAGATGGTGAAGCCCCGAGGTGAGTGTCCCGCTGGCTAGGTGGCTGGGCCTGATCCACAGGCTGAGTTATTGGGTCCACCATGCCTGGGGGGCCTCAAGCCCACCCGCTGTTGGTAGGGGGATACCCAGTGCCTTGCGCTTCCCTCCCTTTTTTAGCTCTTGACACTGGGCTGGTACCTGCCTCCCCGCCTTCCTTCCAAAGGAGGCAACAACCAAAGTTCTCACTCTCTCCCTGTGCAGACGGTTCCTCCCTGTGTAGACAGATCCAAAAGCCCTTACGGGAGAAGGGTTCCCAGAGCATCTGCCTGGGGGCGGGGATGGGGGTCTGCCTGCTTTCCCTATTCAGAAGATGTTTTCCCAGGCTCCTCCTGGTGCTAAACCCTTCCTCCAAATTAACAGGAATGCTCATTACCACCCAACCAGCACCCATTAGGCAGCAAATACATCTTTTCTGCCAAAGCTCCTCCAGACCCCAGCCATTCTCTATCTCTCCTGGGTGGGGGTGGGGAGTGGTGGCTGTCTTCAAGGTGAGAGGGTGGGGCACCGTGCTGGGCTGCAGATTCCTGGTCTGAACCCTCACACCTCCCCACCCCAACCCTACCACTCCCAGCTGGAAAGCACGCCACAGGTGCCCTGGCTTCCAGCACAGTTTGTGGTCCCACCTCTGTCAACAGGTCTTGTTTTTGTTGTTGTTCAGTCACTCAGTCATGTCCAACTCTTTGCGACCCCATGGACTGTAGCACATCAGGCTTCCCTGTCCTTCACTATCTCTCAGAGCCTGCTCAAACATATCCATTGAGTTGGTGATGCCATCCAACCATCTCATCCTCTGTCGTCCCCTTCCCTCCTGCCTTCAATCTTCCCCGGTATCAATGGGAAGGGTCTTTTCCAATGTCAGGTGGCCAAAGTATTAGAGCTTCAGCGCTGACATCAGTCCTTCCAATGAATATTTAGGGTTGATTTCCTTTAGGATTGACTGCTGGGAGGTTTTAAAGGGGGATTTGCTGCTGGGTTTTAAAGAAGACATTAGAACAGAGGCATTTGTAAAGCAGGGAGAGTTGGAAATCATTTACTTAGGAAATGCTCTTAAAGTTCAATCCTTCCACACTTTAACATTTGATGAGCGCTTTTAAAACAGCCCATGGGTGCTCTCAGCCTCCACACCATTCCCAGGCCTTCAAGGGCTCTCTGCTGTTCAACCAGGGCCTAGAAACCACCTTGAATCTCAGCTTCCCAACAGTTTTGCTGGAAGGCTCCAGCTCACTGTGGGTTTTTACAGGCTGCTCACAAGACTGTCTTCAGGGAACGGGAAACTGATTAGAAATCAGGAGTGAAATGGCTCATCCTACACAATGTGTATAATAAATATTAGATAACAACAACAACAACGATAATAATAATTTGGCCTACATCTTCCGTGTTGTCTAAGGAGGTGTCAGAAGCACAATTATAGACTGGCTGGTGAAAAAGCAACATTTGGCTGCTTGAAAACAGACTCCTTTGGCTTATTAGTGGGGCATGTGCCCGAGGGCAGGGAACATTCATTCAACTCTAGAATTTTTATCACCAAAACCACTCCACAGTCGTTTTGAATTCAGGCAGGTTTCCTGAGACATTTCTCCAAAAGATGAGGGAAGCCCTTGAGAGCTCAGAAAGCTCACTATTCATTCATCAACATAGATTGCTCAAGCTCCTACTATGTGCCTGGCACTGTTCTCAGTGCTGCAAGTTCTCAGGAGATGGAAGACAACACATCCCTGACGTTTCGGAGTTTCGCCTGCTACTACAGTGGAGAGACACAACAAGCAAACAAACAGAAAGCCAAAGAAAATTACGGATAACTGCCATGGAAAAAAAAAGATAGCTCAGCAGAGGGTTGTCATGGAGAAAGACAGGGAGGCAGGCATCAGGTGACTTTAACAAGCAGGGTCAGAACAGGCCTCACTGAGTCAAAGGCCATCTGGACCAGGAGCTTCTACATCCCTGAGAATTTGCTGTGTGCTGTGCTTAGTTGCTCAGTTGTGTCTGACTCTTTGTGACCCATGGACTATAGCCTGCCAGGCTCCTCAGTCCATGGGGATTCTCCAAGCAAGAATACTGGAGTGGGTTGCCATGCTCACCTCCAGGGGATCTTCCCAACCCAGGGATCAAACCCAGGTTTCCCGCATTGCAGGAAGATTCTTTACCGTCTGAGCCACCAGGAAGGCCCAAGAATACTGGAACGGCTAGCCTATACCTTCTCCAGGGGAACTTCCTGATTGAGATATTGAACTGCGGTCTCCTGCATTGCAGGCAAATTTTTTACCAACTGAGCTACCAATGCAAATTCCTGCACCCGCTCCCCAAGACCTGCTGGATCTGGACCTCTTGGGGGGCATCAGTGATGTGGGCTCAACAGCCTTCGCATCATCTGATGTACACTTGAGTAGAGTGTGAGCCAAGAGCTGAGTGATGAGAAGCAGTGAGCCTGGGGTGCCAGGATGAGGCCTATCTGAGGGACAGCAGAGCCATGAGGCCAGTGAGCTAGGGTTCAAGATACCAGAAGTGAGTGTCTGGAGAACAGCAGGCAATGTCTTCGAGGGACTTCCTAAAACACTGCCAACCTCTCCCCTTTCTCCTGGCCTCTCCCCTTTTCTACCTGGTCTGATGTAAACTCTCTGGATCTACTTCTTCTCTACGGAAAGGCTAGGGACTGGCCCACCTCTCAGGAGTTTTCAGGTTCGATCCTATGTCTAGAAGAGTTGCCTGGTCATTTCTTTCCTCCAGTCTAGAGAGGGATGGAGGAGAGAATCTGCTATTCCTTAAAAAAAAGGAGATAACAAAATGGTGACAGCTGAAGGAAAGTCTGGGAGGGCTCAAGAAAAGCCACGGTGGCAGGAGTGGGGACACAGGTGGGGGTTGAGGAGTAAGTAATGAGAGATCCAGTGCCTTCCTTTTCTCCCTTTGAGAGTCCCCAGAGCCAGGATGGATGCTGGAGATGTGGGTGCCAAGCACCTAATCCCACCCCACCCCCTCCTGCAGTGGAGACCATGTGGAGGGCAACACAGTCTGTGGCCACTACCAAACCCATCAGAGGCCACCTCGCAGGCTACATGAGCCTTGTGCAACCCAGGGAGGGACACACAGTGACCCCTTAGGGACCCACTGGGGCATTTCTCCTGCAAGTCAGTACACAAGGCCTCCCTCAGCATGCGGGTCAGCACCGCTTGCAAAAAAAAAAAAAAAGCCTCCTGCCTGGTTGGTATTCCAACAGCTCAGCTCACAAGCTGGTGGGCATTGGGCTGGTACCTGCCTCCCCACCTCCTTGCATAATCAGACAAGCCAGATCACCAAGCAGAGGTCCCAGCCCAGAAGGCAGATCCATGGGAGAAGGGTTTGATAAACTCAGAAATCAAACTGGAACTCTCTGAGGCCATTCTCTTTTCATTGTCAAAGTATTTCCTGAACACCTGCTATGTGCTTGAGATTGTTCTAGGCCCCGGGGGGACCTGCCTACCAGAACAAGATGGACAAGGTGCCTAACTGCCCCGGACCTTACCACTTTCATGGGATGAGACAATAATACTAAGCTGGTGAATAAATAGGAACACTTTGGATTGTGAGTATAGTGCTGTAACACAGTGATATTTATGGTGGGAGCTACTTAAGGAAGGCCTCTCAGGGAAGCTGAGAGACCTGCAGGAAGAGTGTTCCAGGCAAAAAGACTAGCAAGTGCGAAGATCCTGACAGCAAGGAAACCGAGCCCTCTTCGTAGCACTGGGGGTGGGATGGGGGGTTGGTACTTGACAGAGGAGGGGGCACATACTCTGTCCCTTTCCCCCAGAACAAGCCCAAGTGCCAACTGGGGGTTGTTCCATACACTAAAGAAAGCAGGTGAGAAAAGAGACCATACCAAAGGGAAGGAGCCTGATATCTGCAGGCCTCTAGAGCTCCCGTGTGCAGTGGGGTGGGGGTGGGGGGCTGCAGGGGAGGCCGGCAGGGAGACAGGTAAAGCCACATAGGGACAAGGATCCCAGCTGTGTGACCTGGGGAAATCGCCCCACATCTCTGGGCCTCCCTCCATCACCTCACCCCATCTTGCTGTTTAAAGGTAATTCCTGAAAATGGTATTTGTGAAGCAATGATATAGGCAGCTGTTCCAACCACAGCAGCTCTGATTGCAACATCAGAATTTCAAGCTGCATTCCGTGTTTGCTCTGCACCTACTACCACAGAGGGGAAGATGTGATTTCTATCCTGGAGTTCTCCAGGCCGAGAAGTAGGTATTTCTGAAAACAATGCAAAGTAATGCAGTGCCGGCAAAGACACTGCGGGGTTGCTGCAGGCTGTTGTCTCGTCTACCCAGCTTCCCAGGACTTCTGAAATCAGCACTCCGACTTTCCATCAGGCCCTGAGGCTCAGGTGGGCCTTCCCTACCCCAGCTGCAGGGCACCCAGGGGACCTGGCCGGGCCAGTCAACTGGTGCAGCACCGCCCGACCTCAGTGATTGGTCAGGGATAGACCAATGAGAATCGCCTTGGGACTTTGGCCGAACACTGGCAAACCAATGGGATGAGGGCCTGGATTGTTGAGTCTATTCTGCCACACCCGTGGAATAGGGGTTACAGGAGGGGCAGTCCTCTGAAGGAGTTGCAGAGAAAGAGCGGAAAGATGGAGAGACCAAATACAGATGACAGAGTCCGGGAACCTCCCGGGCCTAATGCCAGCAGCACTCTCTCTACAATTTACAATTATGTGAGACAATTCCCTTTTGGTTCCTGCCAATTTTAATTGGGTTTCTGTCACTTGCGACCAGAGTCCTAACTGATACAGAAGGTTTTACATGGAGAGACAGAGCTGGAGCTAGCATGAATGGCTTTGGATCAATAATTAGGCAGGAACGGGGGTATATATGGGCTTCCCAGGTGGCTCAGTGGTAAAGAACTCACCTACCAATGCAGGAAACATAAGAGACGCCGGTTTGATCCCTGGGTTGGGAAGATTCCCTGGAGGAGGGCATGGCAACCCACTCAAATATTCTTGCCTGGAGAATCCCATGGACAGAAGAGCCTGACAAGCTACAGTCCCTAGGGTCACAAAGAGTCTGACACGATTGAAGCAACTTAGCACACACATGAGGGTATATATTGAAGAATGGTAAGAAATGAGATCAAGTGGTGATGTGGCATGTCTGTTGCTTCTGCAACGTCCATTTCCTCCCCTCCCCCCTCCCCAGAGAATCCCAAATTTCCCAGCCATGCATTTAGGTAGACTTGCCCCACATTCAGCTTCAAAGATAAACCCAGGTTAACTTAGCCAACCAGCATTTCTCCTTGCATTATGACAGGTTAATTAATAAA
Source organism: Antilocapra americana (assembly GCA_007570785.1). Lineage (NCBI taxonomy): Eukaryota > Metazoa > Chordata > Mammalia > Artiodactyla > Antilocapridae > Antilocapra > Antilocapra americana. The sequence continues at coordinate 12,152,636 of ML661896.1, forward strand.
GGAGCACATGACCCATGTTAACATGATCAGGACCAATGAGATTCAATTCTGGGACTTTTTCCCACTAGAATAAGCAAGCAGGTGGCCTTGGAAACTTCTGGCTGTCATCTTGCACCCATGAGGGGAGAGCCTGCTTGAGAGAATGGAGGCTATTTCAAGGTAGATCCAAAATATAGGAGTACACTGTTGGGCTCCTGGATCAAGCCACACCTGAAGCACCCATGAATTACCCATGAACTATTCAACTACATAAGCCAATGAAGTCCCTTCAGGCTTAAGCCAGTTTAGGTCAATTTTCTATCATAAGTAAAAATAATCCTGTCTACCTTCAACAGGACTCCAGGCGGGGCTCTGTTATCCCACCCCCCAGAGACCTATGCTAGCGTGTAGTGCTCTGTTCTCCCAGTTTGCACCTTGTAGCCTCCAGGAAAGTATCTTGCTTCTCTCAATTTCTCAGACCACCAGAAGGCAGGAGTCTCTCTGGATCCTTGAAACTGAGACTCCTGAAGGGGCCAGGGGTCAGTGGAAGCCTGAATACCATATGGGCTGGAGCCAGCCCAAGACCCCAGACTCTCTGGGAAAGGTAATAACTCACACTGGTTCCTCTTCTGCCTTTCCCCCAGCCCAGTCTAGGCAAGGACAGCCATCCATCCCACTTATCAGGCCCCTTATTTCATCCTTTATCCAGCTGTCTCAGGTGTCACTTCACATCCTTAACAGAGAGTTATGAGAAATTGAGTGCTCAGACCTGGGCTGGCTGAAGGATTCATGGATCTGAGGCTGCCCATTCATCAGGGATATATCTCAATGGCTTTGGGAGTGGGGTGGGATATGATTGACTGGGCCTGGGGGTGAGGGCTTTGCTATCAGCAGCCAGAAATATCAAAGGCATGGAGAGGAGGGTGGTGGCAACAGTGATGAGACTGGGTGAGGAGAAGACCCCCAGGTACCTGGGAAGACAGTCTGAGCCTACAGGGGTAAGAGGAAGACCAGCTCTTGGAAGCTGTAGTTATGTTTCTCAGCCAAATTCATGGTTTTCTCAGTAACTGTCGGGCTTCCCAGGCAGGGGAACTCTGGAAAGTAAGGAGGCCAAGGCAATCCAAAGTATCTTTATAAACTTGCATCAGATCCTGTCTCTCCCTGGCTTAAAACCCCCCAAATGGTTGCCCATTAAAGTTAAAATCCCAACTCCTGATCCCAGCTCATAGAGCTATCCTCGACAAAGCCCCCTACCCACCTTGCCCACCATACTCCAGTGCCTTCAGCCTCTACCTGTTCAAACACTCAAGCTCACTCCTTCCTTAGGACCTTTGCACTCACTGCCTGGACACACTCCCCCCATGGTCTTGTGGTTGCTGGGTTACCCTCTGCACTCAGGGCTTAGCACAGACAGCATCTCCTGAGGGGCCTTTCCTGCCCCCCAACTCAGTCTCTCTGCCATATGGGTTGGATGGGTTGGATCCATGGATGTGGTACCCAGGATAGAGAGGGTGGACTGCACAGCGCCCTTTTATATAAGGAACTTGAGCTCTGCAGATTTTGGTGTCCACTGGGGTTCTTGAACCAATCCCCATGGATACTGAGGAATGGCTGTATGTCAGAATCCTCCAGCGGCATCCTCCAGAGGCAGCCTGAGGACTAAGTGAGTTAAGAAAGGGGGCTGCTGGCCCAACTGTAGTCTTCTGTCCAGGGTGCTGACAGCTCTGTGGTGCACCACTGCTGTGGCTTCTCCTGGAGACGGGGGGGGGGGGGGGGAGAAGGCTGCCCATTCTTGGAGGAAGAGCTGCTTTGTGTCACCAGGAGGTTGCCATGGGAACACCTCACTGTGCAGCAGAGACTCCCCTGAAAGTTAGAGATATGGAGATATGAAGCAATTGCAGAGTCGATGAAGTATTGACCAGCAGCAGCGGGGCCCTGGCAGTGGGCAGGGAAGGACTTTGGGTCACCCCCAACTGTCCTCAGCTATCTTGTGAACTCTCCTATCCTTCCACTGCTGGTTTCACCGCTCCCCAGCCGGCTCCCATCTAGGGCCAGAGCACTCACCCAGGAGTTGTGAGAGGGAAGTGAGGAGCAGAAGGCAGCCAGGGGTCACGCTGAGGTCATCCCAGGCTTCTGTGCCAACAGGGTGGCACTGGCAGAAGTGGTAAATGACGTATGACAATACACATGCATGGAGCACTCACTGTAGGCATGCCGAACACGGGACTTTAATGGAGACGTGCTATGGCTCATCAGACCCGTGAAGTAACAGACTGAATCCTCACTCAGCCCTTGTTATTCTGATCTTCATTTCACAGAGGAGAAAACTAAGGCTCAGAGAGGTTACATGACATTTTGGGGAACTGCCCCCTAGTAAAAGGTAGTTCTAGGATTTTAACCCAGGGAATCTAAATCCAGAGTTCAAGGTCTTAACCACACCATCCTCTTGGCAATTCTGAACACAAACAAATAAAGTAACTCCTCCCTGTTGAACGATTACTGTGGGCCAGACATTCTGCTCAGTGTGTCTGTTATTTCAAACTGGGTAATTGAGGATTGCAGGGGTAAGTCACTCACCCAAGTGGAAGAGTTTGGATCTGAACTCTTGTTCAGAGTCCAGGTTCGTTTTCCAATATCTTTGAAGGTCTGGACCTGACCTCCAGGGCCAGAGAAGACCCTCCGGTCTGGCCACCTTGGACTTTAGGAGGGGCTGCTGATATCTGTACCATCTCGGTCAATCCCAAGGCTCAAGGAAAGGCAATGATCCCTTTTTTCAAAGCCCATCATGCCCTGGGCCTGGGGAGGACACTGAGGATGCCAGACAACCCGCCCACAGCTGATGTCCCGGCGGGCTGCAAGGCGCCGTGGTAGCACAGCCTAGGGGAAGACAGCGCCTATCACTGCTTACCAGGGCAAGGCTCTTACCTTCTCTGAGCCCAGCTTTTCTTGCAAGATCTATGGAATAACTCCCCTCCTTCCACTCAGACTCATCAAGGCTGGATATGACAGTGCGTCCTAACCTGTCAGGGTGAAGATGGCTACGACGGCATAGGTGAGCCCACTGTTAGGAAATCAGATATACTAGAGTCAATACTAAACTGTGAAGCTCCCTCTCTTCCTTACCCTCCAATTGGATGCTCTAAAAGGCATTTCCAATGGAGATTGAACTATAAAACTTTAATCTACATGCTGTTTTCTAGGAATGTGCCAACTGCACCCAGAGGCTTAGAGCCAAGCAGCTATGTTAGGGCCAAAACCAGCCCAGCCCAGCGGCTGCCCCAGGCTAGCTGTGCGGACACGCCCCCAGCACACCTCCTTGGCTCTTCGGCCCTCTGTTTCCTGGTTCTGCCTTCATCCATCACGAGAGGACAGGCAGCAGAGCTGAGCTGGTGTGGGCTGGACTTGGGGTCTCATTGTTCTTTTGGGTCATATTCTGGTATCTTCCCCCCTCAAAAGAAACCTCTTTTTTCCCAGGCCCCCTGGCAAGAAACATCCCTACAGAAAAGACAGTCAGACATCTTTCTAAATTCCAGAGAGCAAAAGGGGCTTTGGGGTGGGGTGGAATCTGCCAATATCCTTTCTGAAATTGTCACTCTCAATATGCACATCCAGAATGTCAAAGCTCTGGTTAATCTAGCATCTTCTTTGTATTGGCATTAGTCAGCTATTGCTGTGATAATGCTGTGTAACAAACAACTCTAAAATCTCAGGGGCTTAAATCCACAATTTTTCTTGTCCATAGTCTGAGGGTCAGCTGAATGGTTCTGTTTTGGGCCACAGGTTGGGTTCAGCTCTGCTCCACATGTCTCAAGTTCTGAGACCAGTGGCTGGGCATGTTCTTTTCATGGTGGCTAGAAGAAGAGCAAGAGGCCAATCTAAACAACACAAACAGATTTAAAGCCTCTGCCCACATCTCATCCCCTAACTAGTTCCACTGGCCAAAGTGGTCATGTGGCCAAGCCCAACATCAAAGGGGTGAGTGGGATGCTAAGTCACATAGCATCCCCAAATCTCAGCCTCTATGTTAAATAAACAGCAAAGCAATAATTAAAATAACAAGCCACATGACAGAGAGTGTAGCGATACAATTACATCCCAAGGAGGGGATGGTTACAAACAGGATGAAGTGGGTTTATACTGGTCACTGCCCTCAAGATCACTTTCTTGAGGGGGGATTCATCCCACCCTGTTCGGTACAGACTTGTTTGTGGTTAAAGTGAGACTGACCCCACTACCAGCTTTAGAGGCGGACCTGGACTGTATAAGACAATCTGACAGCCTGTCCCATGCCCACAGTCATGAGTCAAGGATGGTCATGTGACTTAATTCAGGCCATTGAGCAATGCTGAATTCCTGCGACTTAATTCAAGGCTATTGAGCAATTCTGAATCCCAGAAAAGAATCCAGAAAGTGCCTCCTTTTTTCCTTGGAAAGAACAAAGAAACATGGAATCAGAAGACCTTCTGGCAACCAACTTGTGATCCTGAGGGGACCCAGGCTTAGGATGAAGCTGTGGAGAAGAGTGCAGAGATCCAGGAAGAAATCAAATTTTAGGGGGAATATAATTCAGCTGGATCAAGCATTACCTGAAGCCTGACCTACTGCTTGACTTTTCGCTTAGAGGAGCAAATACCTTCCCATTTTTATTTAAGCCAGTTCAAGTTTTATCTTCTATCATTTGCAACCCAAAGATTCCTGAGTGATTAGAGATGGTATTAGAGAGGAAATAGGAAATGAACTGGAAATAGGAAATCTCTAGCTATTGTCAGGCCCCTATAGCACAAGCCTGAAAGACTGGGCCTAAGAACATCATGGGATTTGGTCAGCTCTGCTTGGACCATTCAGAGCCCGTTTGTCCCCAGGTACCTCACTGCACCCACCATGGGCCTTCAGTGCCCCTCAAATCACCCTTCTCATCCAGACATGCTCACTTTCTTGATGTGACCTCGAGTCTCTGGCTGGCCCCAAAGCCCTGGGAGTCTGGAGCTGCTGCCTCATACATCAAAGATGCTTTTGCATGGAGGGAAAAATGTAGGTCATTTTTCAATGCATGTGGCTATCTTCAGGCAACCCTGAATGCAACCCAGAAGTGGGGCTGCAAGGCAGGGCTAGATAAATGAGATTTGTCTCAGAAGGAACCGCCTACACCTGCCTGCTCTCCACCCCAGGTGGGTGGGGGTAGGGGCATCCGGGAAAGGAGCCTCTTACCCACTCCCAGCCGGAGCGCCTGTCTCTCTGGACCCCAGCCCTTAGCCACTGAAAGAAGAAAGAACTTTCTTTGTTGTCGTTCTTCTTTTCCAATCTTGTTTTGTGAACGAGAGGAAGAAAAACGGCAAGTCCATTAAGCCATTTATTCCTAACACTTTAGCCAGAATAGGCTTCTGGTACTTGAAGAAAAATCAAGAAAACTCGTGCTTATGAAAGGGAAAGAGCGACAGCCCTGGCCTGGGGCAGCCATAGCTGGGGATCCTCAGGCCCCCTCCACCCCACTCAGCGGCCCCCTGACGCCCGCTGACTGCTCACCGTAAACGTCCAGCGCTCCTTCTTCTGGCAGTCCTCCCCCCATTCCCCGCCCAACCGCTCCCTGCCGGCCTCCGCACAGCCCAGCCCTCCCTGAGCCCCGCCGGCCCTCTCCCATCCGGCCCTCCCTTGCCTTCCCCTCCCCGCTTCACTTTGGTGCTCCGCCCGCTGAGCCGCTCCCCAGCCTGGACAGACAGTGCCCCCCTCAGGCCACACTCAGAGCTGGGCTGCAGCGACCCACGTGACAGAGACAAACACTCGTGGGGGCTTGGGGGAGGACAGAGGCGAGCCTCACCGGTGACCCCAATTCCAGATTCGAACCCGGGTCTCCAGAGGTGAGTATGAAGAAAATGCCTAAATTAAAATGCTAATTACTGTCTTCAGCAGTTCCTTACCAGACAGTCAGTTGTATCTATTATTAACAGCTTTCCGCACAGCCCCAGCTCGCCAAGAGACACGGATGATTTAAAGATTCAGGTACAAGAGAAAATAACAGAAAGCCCAGTGAGTGCTGTGAAGCTCGGCCTGCAAAGGTGTCACCCCCACTCTGCCCACCCCACAGAGAGAAGCCCCCTGAGGGCAGCAGGATGGCTTGGCCCCTGGGGGGCCCTGGGGGCTCCTTCAGGTGGGAACTTGAGAAGTGGTTAAATCAGCTGACTCAGGATATCTTTAAACCTTCGTGTCTAAAGTGATCTGCAGAGCTCTTTGAGGCTCCCAAATTACCCCCACATTGCCTTAATTAAGTACCAGAGTTTGGTGATGGCAGAAATCTGAGCCCTGATGCCCAAGTAAGTTGCCACCCTTGGGCATTAAAGCCAACCCCACATGCTCTTGGAATCTGGGAGGGTTTGCTGCTGGGAACAGCTGGCCCAGGAGCTGGAAGTCCCCGGAGAAGCATATGACGGCTCTGGAGAGCTCCAGTAATCATGCTTCGACCCCTCTGTCACACTGACCACCAGAAATAAGACAGAGCAGGGCTTATTGCTCCCAAGGGAAACCCTGGGGCCTTGGCAGGGGCCATGAAGGGTCTGCCCAGACGGAGGGTTTAGGCGACTAGGAGAGAAGAGGCAAGGGATAAAAGAGGAACATGTGATACAGAGTAGAGAGTTGCAGAACGACAGAACCGGTAAAGCCCAAGCATTCTCTCTCCTCTTTGTTCACTGCAGGCAGAAAGGGACTGAGCTGCCCAAGGTCATGAGGAGATGCCCAGGCAGGGCAGAGGTGGGTTTAGATCTCCTTCCTAGACTCACAGTCTAGACATCAGAGAGACGACCTACAGAGGCCTGGAGGCCACGTCCCCCACCTGCCAGCACCGTTATGTAGCTGTCACAGTCACTCCTTCCCTCTCTGAGATGGTCCTGTCCTGTACCTGTGTGCTCTCAGAAGCAGGCACTGGGTCAGCCTGGTGTTTCTGGAACATGGCTCCAGACACAGAGAGGATACCATGTGATTTCTTATGAACAATGAATAAATAAATTCAATCCTGTACGTGAACAGCTTAATACACAGGGCATTCTAGGGCTGGCTCCTACGGGCTCTTAAGAACCAACTGTTCAATATTCAAGATTCCTGAGCTGGTTATCTAAAAACTGGTAGCTTGAAATGAGCCTCAGTGAGAGTATTTACACCAAAGCAATCAGCTAATATTATAAATCAGAGTTGTTTTCCGTATCCCACCCCTACCCCCAGCAAAACACCTATAACCAAGCTTCCTAAGCTGGGTTAATCTTTCTTAACCTCCAAATCTTCCAAATAAAGGAAAAGTTGACATGCCTCCTGCATTTTATTCCCTCATTCTGTTTCCCCTGGTGCATGAGCACTCTACACTTTGAGCCATCCGCTGGCAAGCCCCAGCACCTCTTCCTTATGACAGCACCTGACGTAAGGGCAGGCTCCCTTCTGGCAACAGTGTTAGAAGAGTTAATTCCCCATCACCTTCTACCCCTCTCAGTGCATCACCTGTTCTACCCAGTTCAGTCCCAGGTGGAGTATAAACACACCCAGTGATGAACGGTCCCACGTGTCGCAGGCCGGAGCCCCCCCGCTCCCTCCACCACCTGTTCTGTACCAGCTGGCGGGAGGCGAGGAGGAGGGGGCTTCCATAGGAGTTAGAATCATCCATCCTAGGCAATTAATTGCCAAAGAAAACGCAAACCCGCTGAAGGGGAGTGGAAGTGCCCCCACCAGCTTCTCAAAGCTGCTCCTGCCCCAGCCTTGCCTCTGAGGCTGCTGGAAGAACCAGAAATGTGAGGAGGCCAGGGCACCATCTGCCAGGGCACAGGGTCTCTTCCCAGATCGACACCTAAGGCGCTCTTTTCAAGACCTCGCTGTCAGTTCCTACCAAAGCCCAGTCCCTGAAGCTAGTGCTGTGGCCTCTCAACCACCCTCTCCTAGTCTGAAAATAGGAAGTGTGTTAGGCAGACATCATTGGTCATCTGCCAGTGTCCATTTCCTTCTTACCTGAGAGTGTTCAGGTTGACTGTTGACGATTCCATATCCCAAGGCTCTGATTTGTTTAGGGGAACGGGAGTGTAGTTCAGTTATAGTCAACGACACATAAAGGAAGGTCGGAGATTTCTTTAATCCTGTGAGAGAATCAACACAGGAAAAGATATTCTCTTTCATCTCCAAGCATTACGGCATCTGGAAGTGAATCCTGGAGCTTCAGCAGCCATATTGTGACCCTGAGAGGTGCCAGACGGTGGCTGGGACTGACATACTGAGGAAGGCAATGAAGAGGAAGGGAAAGAGCTGAGCTCCCTATGACGTCACTGGACCTCTGAGTCCCCTGCCTGAAGCCACTCCTTCTCTAGACCTCTTGCAACCTGAGATAAGAAAGGGCCTTATCCATGGTTACCTGCAGTTAAAGGCACCCCAACTCAGTGAAAGCAAAGCTGGGACCATCTCAGTTGTCAGAGTAGGAGATGCTGGCCCCTGGAGCTCCCCGTGTTCTCTGTAGGTGAATCTTCCATTTGCAAACCTGCCTCTCTCCTCTCTCTGCGTAGGACCAGACTCTGGCCTGAATATGCCATTCTCCTGTCCCTTCACCAGGCTGGAGGTGACCTCTAGGCTAAGACCAGTGCCTGAATCCTTGTTGCCCCTGGACACCCCATCTGCAAGGGGACATCCTTGCTCTCTGTGCTTGAGCTTCTCAGGGGCCTCCCAGCCCTATCCCCAGTTCCTCCTGCCCCTAAGTGAGCAGGCCACAGCACCTCCCCAACTCCCACCCCAGTGTGAATGGTCAATATGAAGGGCTCACCTTGCTGGGACTGAAACCCTTGCTCAGAGCCCAAGGCAATTATTATTTAGTGCCACTGAGGGCTCAGGCAGTAGCATTCCCTGAGTTTCTCAGGACACATTACCCACATTATTTTTCACTCAATACCCGTCAAGAAACCCTTGAGAGAGCTGAAGGACGTCACTTAGTCCTAGTTTACAGATGGGCTTTACAAATGGAAAGGGATACACATTTTTCAAGAGCCCAGAGTGACAGAGCCCATGTTTGTTGGAGACTAAACTAGCATCAATAACAAATGAACACAGAAGAAGACTTGTAAGCCTCATATGGAGACAAGTGTGCAGGTTTGGACCACACTGTTCCCTCTGCTGGGAACAGGTACCACAGACCCAAGGTGGCCCAGATTGCTGGTGAGCAAACACACAGATCAGTCAGAAAAGGCCCTGTTTCTTGAAAATAATCAAGAGAAACTGAGACCTATGTTCCAGGTCCAGGGCAGAAGCAAGGTAGTTAACAAAGGATGGAGAGAAAGAGAATACAAAGCATTCTGGGCAAATCTTCCCATCTCTTTCTGCTTCAACCTTTTCATCTGGATAACATGAGAAATGCAAGTTCCCTCTCCCAGGGTGGTTGGTGAAACCATGAACATATACGGAGCCCAAGCTACAGACTGTTAGTTACCCTTCAGTATCCATTGTCCCCTCCCTCTGATCTTTAGCTGGGCCCATGGCACCTGCCACTTAGGGCTTCCCTGGTGGCTCAGATAGTAAAGAATCTGCTTGCAATGCAAGAGACCTGGGCTCGATCCCTGGGTCAGGAAGATCCCCTGGAGAAGGGAATGGCAACCTACTCCAGTATTCTTGCCTGGAGCATTCCATGGACAAAGGAGCCTGGTGGGCTACACAGTCCATGAGTTTGCAAAGAATTGGACACAACTGAGTGACTAACACTTTCATGGCTACCTGGAATGAAGACGCTCTTCTCAACCTCCCTTGCCACCATCTTGCCCATCTGCCTATTAATAAATTCTGACTCTAATACTGTAAATACATGTAGGGTTTGCAGTTCTGGAGAGTGTCCATAAAGGGAGGATCTGCAATTCTTTGTCCCTTTCTCCTCCTGGCATCCAAGCAGCCATCTTGGACCATGAAGTGGAAGTCACTGGAAGAAGAGAACTGAATGTAAAAAATGATTGATGCCAATTTTGAGAAACCTCTCTTCCAGACTCTAGCTCTTGACTGAGAGACAGATGTGTTTCTATCATTTTGACTCTGTTTTTCTCCTTGGGATGGTGTTCATCACTCACAGCTGAAGCTACTCTAGCCCCTACAGACTAGAACCTAGACCAATCTGTCCCCCCAAGCCCAGGGGACCACCCACCACAGGACCCACCACTCCATCATAAATCCTGTGGAAGGCTATAGTGCTCACACTGGGTGGGTACTGCTCAGCATGTGCCAATAAGCAACCCAATAGAAGGTGGGCCCTGGCTCCAGCTGACCCTCCAATACTGAATTCCAGCTCGAAGTTGCCAGTGGCCAGCCCGCAGGCTTTCCAGAATGGCTAGGGAGTTGGTTTTTGAGAAGAGCAGGAAAAGAGTTTGAAGAATAGGGATGCTGAGCACAGAAGGGCAAATTACTTGCCGGTTGGCTCAGATTCGGAATCTGGGAAAAAAGAAAGTGTGTTTCTAACCAGCCTGCAAATGGAAAAATGACAGCCTCAGATGCCAGAAACCCTCTCTCCCCACCCCTAGAGTGGCTGGTGAGTCAGTCCCTGTGCCCACCACGCAGAAAAGATGCTTGTGGTTCCCCTTTCCATCTCCTAGGAGGACAGAGAGCCACAACCCTCCGGTCGTTGCATAGTGTCCATCTGTGACCCAGCAGCCCCGTACCTGTTCATTACTTTCAGGGCTAACAGCCCCCCGGTTTTCCCTTAGCAATCCCTACTCTTCTCTTTCGGTCCACAGGCTTCAAATAGAGCTGTGGCCACTCGGGTATCATGTGACTCAGGCCTGGCCAATCAAAATGTCTGTATTCCCCCAACCACCCTGATTGGTCAGGGGTGAACATGTGACCCAGAAAGACAGACATTTACTAGGAGTGTTGAGAGGACAATAAGCCTTTCCCCCCCTTGTTTTTATTCTGGGAGGTTGTAACCCTCGGGCTGCTGGCAGCACCCTTGCTGTCACATGGAGCCTCCGGATACAGCAGGAATTGGCAGAGCCAAGAAGCACAGAGGCATCCAGGTCCTAGTTGGACCCCAGCCCGACGCTCACCACCCCTCACATTTGTAATTATCAATACGTTTCTTCCCCCATCACCACCCAGAACCACTTGCCTGTGCAAATTCTTGTCCAGTTGAAACACCATTTCTTCTCTCACTAGCAAACTCCCCCTCCTGCATCTCGAAGACCAGCCGAAAGCTGCCTGTTTGCCGAGGAGGCCAGCTCTCAGGCCCCTCCATAGGTGAGCATGGATCATACCGAATGAACATTTCCACGTTAGCTCCGCCACCAGCATGGGAGTCTCTCCAGGACAGGACCTGCATGTCCTCTCACTCTGTATCCAGTGCCCAGCATCCAGTAGGTGCTTACTGAATGCTGGTTGAATAAATAAATGAATGACTGCAGAGAAGCAAGCTAATCATTCATCAAGTTTATGGATGACATGAAATTGGGAGCAGTTTCTAGCCAGAGGTTAGAATCGTAAAGCAGATTGGCTTTCACAAATGAGAATATGGCAGGCTGAAACGGAATTGGATGACGTTCATTAAGTAACTAGTTTGAAGAAGTCGTTGCCGGGAGTCTGTGAGAGCTGGGAATGTAATGATTTCTGTGCACATTCCAAGACAAGCTGTGGGTGGCAGGCTGAATGAGGAGTGAAAGAAGACGGCCGTTGAGAGCTGGTCCCCACACTGAGGTCAGTTTATGGGTTTGTGACAAGCATGACCCAGGCAGGTCCTTCTGCCTCCAGGAAGGCACTCCTAGCTCTGTATTGGGGGGGGGGGGCGGAATGTAGAAAATTCAAGGAAGCAAGAAAAACAGCATTTAAAATAATGAAAGGGAAGACAAATTGGATTTCTCCAGCCAGGTTAAAGAGGCTTGGGTTGCTGCTTTTGGAAAGAGAAGAGAGAGAAAAACATTTCTCCAATGGGCTTTAATGAGGGGCCTCACCTCCCAGCGTGGAGAAGGGGTCCCAGAAGGGGAGTGGTGGGCAGGGAGGCAGTGGCAGCCTGCCCTGCCCCCACTGCAGCCTCTGGAGCTGCTGCCACCCCTGCTGTTTACACTTTTATCGTTTGCAATGAAAGACGATGATGTGTGTGCGAGCTGTATTGATTGTGCCTCTTAGATTTTTATGTCATTGTGGAAAGTGGCAATTATGCTCGCCGCTCTGGAGGGAGCAAACGGCCCCGGGGGAGGACAACACAGGGCCGGGATAACTCAGAAGGCAGCCAGAGGGGGTCCAGCTCAGGAGCTGGACAGGCAGCCTGGGGGTGGGCTGGCTGAGCCTGAGAAGGGACAGGAATCCCACCAAGTGATACACTGTCTACTCTAGGCCATAGACATTTATTAAGCACCTACAGAGTGCATGGTGGTCAAGTCATTGTCCCACACTCATCTGAAAGCCCTCTGATGGCTTCCTTTTTGTGATTAAAATAAATCCATTCTACCTATTGGAGCTTATGTCATCAGACCCCCACCTACCTCTCTGGTCTCACCTCCATTCTCTGCCTTCCTCATTCAGGGCCGCCTAGTCATCTGGCCTTCCTCCTGGTCTGCCCACACACCAAGTATGGCCCTGCCTCCAGGTCTTTGCCCTTTGCCCTTGCAGTTCCCTCTCCCGGAATGCTATTCCCTGTGCTCTGTCCTGCCATTATCTTCACATTCAGGTCTCAGCTTAAGTATCACCTTCTCACATATTCCTGTGTCATGTCCACACCAGTCTCTCTGACACATCATGTTCTTTTTTTTTCCTCATAGCACTTCTCACTCTCATATATATGCTTGCCTACTTGTGGGTTCATTATCTGTCTTGCTTGCCAAAATGTAAATGCAAGAAGAACAGGACCTTATCTCTTGTTCCCTGCTTTGCCACCAGCACCTAGAGGAGTTCCTGGCACATGACATAAGTGTAATGAATATTGACAACTATTGTTCCTTCTAGTTAATAGTAGAGGAAATGGAGACTTCAAGGGTGTATCAGTTAGGACTATATTTGACCAAAAGTAACAGAATATCCAACTAAGACACAGAGGTGGGTGATGATTGACACTGATCCAGTTGTTCAGTGATGACCTGATAAGCTGAGGAACTTTCCATCATTCTGCCCAGTTTTTCTTAGGCCATTACTTTTAGCTTGCTTCTCATGGTCACAAAGTGGCTGCTCCTGCTCCTGATACAATTTGGCATTCAAAGCCGGAAGGAGAGGAGAAGGCCAAATTCTGATCTAGTTGAGTATGTTTTCCTTTTTATTGGACCTTTTCCATTTCCAGAACATCCTTCACCAGAATTCTGCTTCTAGCATTGGCTGGATCTGTCACTCACTGCAAGAGATACTGGGAAACTCCCTGGGCTCCAAATAGAGGAGACCAGAGGAGAAGTGGGCTGTACAGGAGTGCTGAGTGAACCATCTTCAGTGATGACCATGAAGAGGTGGCCTATGGACAGTAGAACTGGGATCTGAGCCCACATCTGTCTGATCGCAGAGTCCATGCCCTATTTACCACACCCTGGTGCTTCTCTCCTGCCTCTGGGTAAGAGAGCAAAGATGCTAGAGCAGACCCCAGAAGTGCTGTCAGGTCTGTAGCCTAGCACGTGTTCTGTGTTACCTGGCCTTTTTCTATCCCAACACCTCCCCTCCCTCCCACAACACTCCCCAGTGCCCCACCTACAAGGATCCACTCAGGGCTCCTAAAGTCACCTGACCTTCCCTCCTCTGTCCCTTTGCAAAGATGCTCAGAGCCCCAGCTACCCTTACACCACTCTGCTCATCCTTCAAAGCCCAGCTGGAGTGTCACCTCCTCTAATTCTTGTTTCTTGCTTAGTCATCTGCTAAGGACTCACAGCAGAGAGAAAGACAGAGAATAAGCAAACAAAATAAATAAGACTGTTTTACAGAAAGATAGATGCAATGAGGAAAACAAAACAGGGTGATGTGTTAGAGAGCAACTGGGAAGCTGTGGTAGATGTAATAGTGGCCCCAAAGATGTTTATGTCCTAGTTCTTGGAACCTGTGATTATGGTAGTTTACATGGCAAAGGGAAATTAAGGTTGTGTGCAATAAAGACTTGGCTGACCTCTGTCCCTAGTTTCTGGGGACCTCTATGTCCTATATAACCTCTATATGTCGTATATAACCTCTATATCCTTTGTAACCTCTATATCCTCAGAAATTCTGGACTATATTTGCTATTCATAGCGGCTCCTTAGACCACACCTGATAGTTTATGCTAATGAAGTGACTCAGAATGGAGGCTGAGGGTGCCAGAAAGACCAGCCATGTGATTAGAAGAGTTGGAACTTTGAGGCCCACAAGGGGAAGGGAGCTGGACCCTGAGTTCAGCCACATGACCGATGATTCAGTCAAGTCGGTCAGCCATGCCTATGCAATGAAACCTCAATAAAAACTGCACACTGAAACTCCAGGGAGCTTCCTGGTTGGTGATACTCTGTGCTGTTGCATGTTGTTGTGCTGGGAGGGTAAAGCATTCCTGACACACAGAAGTTTAATGTTTGGGGCCCCTAGACCTCATCCTCTGCATCTCTCTCCTTGATTTGTCCTGAATTATATCCTTTTGTAATCAGACATATAGTACTTTGAGTTCTCTGAGCCATTCCAGCAAATTGTAGCAGCTAAGGGGGTAGTGAGAATCCCTGACTTGGTTAGACATGAGGGCAACCTGGGGACCCCCAAACTTGCGTCTGGTGTCTGTGAAGTTGGCCTAATTCCAGGTGGCTGGTGTCACTGGAGGTCGCTCATCAGCTGACCCTGAGTTGGGAGATGACAGGGGTACCTTGGAGATATTGCAGTTTCCATTCCAAACCACCACATAAAGCCAACATTGCAATAAAGTGAGTCCCATGAATGCCCTGGTTTCCCAGTATACATGAAAGTTGCATTTACACTATGCTGTAGTCTGTAAAGTGTGCAATGGCATTATGTCTTTGAAAATGTACATAGAAGTATGTGTCAGTTGCACAGTCGTGTCTGACTCTGCGACCCTATGGACTGCAGCCTGCCAGGCTTTTCTGTCCATGGGTTTTCCCAGGCAAGAATACTGGAGTGGGTAGCCATTCCCTTCTCCAGGGAATATTCCCAACCCAGGGGTTGAACCTGGGTCACCTGCATTGCAGGCAGAATCTTTACTGTCTGAGCCACCAAGGAAGCCCCAGAAATGTACATACCTTAATTTAAAAATACTCTATTGCTGAAAAATGCTAACCATCATCTGAGCCTTCAGTAAGTCATAATCTCTCTGCTGGTGGAGGGTCTTGCCTTGATGTTGATGGTTGCTCACTGGTTGAGGCAGTGATTGCTAAAGGTTGGGGTGGCTGTGGCAGTAGCTTAAAATAAGACACCAGTGAAGTTTGCAGCATCTGTTGACTTCTTTCACAAACAATTTATAGCATACAGTGCTTTGTGACGTCCTTTTACCTATGGTAGAACTTCCTTCAAAATTGGAGTCAATCCTCTCAAACCTCCTGAATCCTGACACTGCTTTATCAACTAAATTTATGTCATATTCTCAATGCTCTTTTGTCATTTCAACAATTGTTTGCCATCTTATATGGCGTGGTTCATGATGCTCCAAAACTATTACAAGAGTAGCATCAAAGATCACTAATCACAGATCACCATAATAAATATGATAATGAGAGAGTCTGAAATATTTTGAGAATTACCAAAACATGGTGCAAAGATATGAAGTGAGCAAATGCGGTTGGAACAATGGCACCTATAGATTTGCTCGATCCAGGGTTACAACAAATCTTTGTGGGGTTTTTTTTGTTTTTAATTTTTTTTACACATTTTTTTTAAATTTTCTTTACTTTATTGTGTTGGTTTTGCCATACATTGACATGAAACCGCCATGGGTTTACATATGCTCCCCCTCCAGAACCCCCTTCCCTCCTTCCTCCCGATTCCCTCCCCCTGGGACATCTCGGTGCACCAGCCCCCAGCATCAACCCTGGGCTGGCGATTGATTTCACATGTGATAATTAACATGTTTCAATGCCATTCTCCCATATCATCCCACCCTTGCCCTCTTCCACAGAGTCCACGAGTCTGTTCTATACATCTGCGTTTCTTTTGCTCTCTCGCATGTTGGGTTCTCGTTACTGTCTTTCTAAATTCCATATATATGCGTTAGTAAGCTGTGGTACATATACACAATGGAATATTACTCAGCATTAAAAAAAAATTCATTTGAATCAGTTCTACTCAGGTGGACGGAACTGGAGCCTATTATCCAGAGTGAAGTAAGCCAGAAGGAAAAACAACAATACAGTATACTAACTCATATACAACAAATCTTTGATTTGTAAGACATACAATATTTGAGAAGCCAAATAAAACTTGGTATGCTCATATCGTGAATTATCCAGAGGGCCTGATAACAAGGGCCCTTAGAAGGGAAGAGGGAGGCAGAAGAGAGAGAACTAGAGATAGCCTCATGAGAGTGACTCAAGGCAACATTGCTGGCTTTGTGGGTACAGGAAGGTGCAGAGACGGTGGAGGAAAGAAGGCAGCCTCTAGAAGGTGGAAAAGGCAAGAAAACAGATGACCTGCTACTGGCTGCAGAAGGTATGCAGTCCTGCTGACACCTTGATTTTAGCTCAGTAAGACCTAGTTTGGACTTCTGCTCTCTGGGACAGTAGAATGACAAAGCAATGTTGTTTTAAGTCTCTCAGTTTGTGGTCATTTGTTTCAGCAGCAGTGGTGAACTAATGACAGGGGTATTACTTTGTATGTACTGAGGGTTGAGGGTAATCAAGGAAGGCCTCTCTGAGAAGGAAACAATTAAGGTGAAATCTTTTGTCACATTGTTACTAGCTTTGTTTCTAAGAACCTAAAAAATGTGAACTTCACCTGATTTTGCTTTGTATACCCACCACTTGCTGGAGACCCAGCTGGGCCAAATTCCTCAGGAATTTTTTCTTTCACAGCATTTTTCATTTTGTTCTGTTTAACAATTCAGTAAAATTGTCTTTTGTGTATATATGTGTTTGATCTATGGATTTTAACACATTTATAGATTCAGGCAACTACCTCAATCAGTTTCATCATCCCCATGAAACTCTTGCACACTCTCCCTTTATCATCACACACATTCCACACCCCTACCCCACAACAATCACTGACCTATTCTCCAACACTTCACATAAAAGGAATGACACCATATGTAACCTTTGAGACTGGCTTCTTTCACTCAGCATAACGCCTCTGAGATTCCTTGAACATTGCGTGAATCAATAATTAATTCCTTTTTATTGCAGAGTATTATTCCATGAATGGATGTACTGAAGTTTCTCCATTCACCTCTTGGGGGACATCTGGATTGCTTCCAGTCTGGGCAATTGCCAACTGCTATGAGCATTTGTGTTCCAGTTTTCATTTCTCTAGGGTAAACACTCTGGAGTGGGCTTGCTGGGTCATCATATGGTAATTATATGTTTAACTTTATAAGAAACTGTCAAACTATACCATTTTGCATTCCCACCAGCAGTTCATGAGAGTTCCAATTGCTCAGCATCCTCACCAGCACTTGGTTTTGTCAGTTTGTTTTGTGTTTTGTCCATTTGTAAAAGTGTAATTATAACATTGCCCTAATGGCAGATAATGTTGAACATCTTCATGTACGCTTAGCCATCTTTATGTCCTCTTGAATAAAATTTCTGTTGAAATCTTTTGTCCAGCTTTTAATTGAGTTGCTTGTCTTTTTTTTTTATTTTGAGAGTTCTTCATATACTTTGAATAGAAATCTTTTGCTGGACATGTGGTTTGCAAACATTCTCTCCAAGTTTGTAGCTTGCTTTTTCATTCTCTTAACAGTGTCCTTCACAAGAGCAGAAAGGTTGATTTTGATGATGCTCAATTTATTCTTTTATGGATTGTGCTTTTAATGTGATAACTCTGCCTACTCCCAGGTCATGAAGACTTTCTCTTATGTTATTTTCCAAAAGTTTTATCTATAATCTATTTAGAATTAAATTTTGGATAAAATATAAGACTTAAGTTTTTTTTTAATAGTAGCTTTAGTAATAGACATACTTAACCTTTCCAGTCCACTTGGAATTAATATTTTACCACTTCATGTGGAATGAAGAAAACTTACCACTGTATATGTCATTTTACCCTCTTCCTTTTATGTTGTATTTGTCTTCTGTATGACATGTACACTCATTGAAATCCCATCAGGCAATGTTATATTTTTGTTTTTAACCATCAGACATATTTTAAAGAGCTCAACAGGAAAGTCAACAGAAGAAAAATAGTCCATAATACATATCCAAATTCTTGCCATTTCTGCTACTTTTCCTTACTCCTATTCCAAGTTTCTTTCTGCTGTATCCCCCTTCTGCTGAAGAGTTCTCTAGCAATCTTTTAGTCCAGGTCTCCTGGCAACAAATTCTCCTAGCTTTCCTTCATCTGAAAACGTCTTTGTTTTACCTACATTCCTAAAGCACATTTCCTGTGAGGAATTCTGAGCTGAGAGTTCTTTTCTTGAAGAATTTTAAAAATGTTGTTTCACTTCCTTCTGGCCTTTATGGTTTCCACTGAGAAATCCACAGTCATGTAAATCATTGTTCCCCTATAGGTTTCCTCTGGTTGTTTTCGAATTTTTTTTCTTTGTCTTTAAGTTTTCAAAAGTTTAATTATGATGTTTCAAAAGTTTAATTATGATGATACATAGATTTCTTTGTATTTATTCTATTTTGTATTCACTGAGCTTCTTAAATTTGTGTGTTTATATGTTTCATTAGATTTGGAAGATTTGCATCACTAATTCTTCAAATGTTTCCCCTGGATCTCCCTTTCTCTTCTCCTTCCAAGACTCCAACGACGTGAATGTTAGACTGTTTGGTATTGTCCCACAGCTCTCTGAGGCTCTCTTCATTTTCTCCCCAATCTTCTTTCTCTGTGTTATTCATATTAGATAACTTCTATTAGTCTATCTTGAAGTTCATTGTTTTCTCCACCATCTCCATTTTGCTATTGAGCCCATGCAGTGAGCTTTTAAATTTTTGGTTATTGTATTTTCCACTTCTAAATTTCCATTTGATTCTTCTAGATATCTTGTTTCGTGGCTGATGCTTTTTTGTCTTTCCATTAATTTCGAGAGTGTTTGCCCTTATATATTGGACTATTTTTATAATAGCTTCTACTATCTCGGTAAAGTCATCTCAGCATTGGCTACTGTTGATTGTCTTTTCCCAAGTAAGTTGAGATTTCCCTGGTTCTTCCCATGCAGAGTAGTTTCCTATTTTTCCTTTAGCAGACAGGTGACCAAGTTGAGTTCAGGTCACAAGTTCCCACCAGCTTCCTGTGGGTTGTGATTCCAATGTCAGTGCAGTTTTCAAAGCTTTTGCAGTGCTGTTTGGGTCTGTCCCATATGTGTACCTCATCATAGCCACTCAGGGACTGGGACAGTGGTCTTTCCTCGGGTGTTAAGTTCTCTGGTCTCCTCATGCTGTTTAAGGTCAGGCCATGCAGTTCAATTCCATAACCAACTTTAAGGGACTGTTTTTCCCAGCTCTTCCCTTTCTGTGATCTCCCCCGGGCTTTCCAGTTCACTGAGGTTTCTCTTTGCCAGTCCCCAGGCCAGAGGCTGGGGCTCTGCTTACTTTCCATACCCTGTCCTTCCTGTAGCTGCCAGTGTGGAACCCAAGGGGCTTGCCCACCCTGCTGGGCCATGGCTCCTCCCACGGAGCTCTGGGTTGCCCCCAGCCACACTACTATTGCTGCTGTTACCATCACATGATTTATTGGAGGCTGGGGTGCAAGAGAGTGAAAACCAAAGGCAGAGAAAGAAAAGCAGAAGCCTTCTCTTTTGTCTCTCACCCCTTTCTTGGTCCTCAAGACAGAATCAGAGGGCTTTTCCTGGAACTCTCTTCGTAGATGATGATACCCACTTCAGGGTTTTGTGCTGCATTGGATTCAGCCCAGGAGATATTGGAGGGGGTAAAAATAGTAAATTCACTACTGACTTGTGTTACTTTGACATCTGGTCTTCTCTGAGGCACCATAATGCCTGTAAGCCCTTAGTACAGGGACCCAGCACTTAGTAAGTGCTCAAAAGGGACAGCTATTGTTGATCTTATTATCACATACTTGGTTGCAGGCAGAGGAGACTTCAAATCCAGGCATTCTGTCCAGGTTTTATGCTGTATTCAGTGGGAGAGACAGGATAAGTGTGTTTACCTCGTCCTACCTGGAAGTGGAACCTCCCAGTCAATTTTTTAAAGGACATAAAGTATGCAAGTATACAGAGGTGGTGTGGTGCTAAAGCCAACATTTAGTAAGCACATGACAGAGCTTTATGTTTGTGCAACTCAGGGTTTGAACCCAGCTGTCCTTCCTAGCTGTGTAATGCTGGGCAAGAATCTAAATGTATATGATCCTCAGGTTCCTCAGCTGTAAAATAGAGACAGTCATAGGGGTGTGCAAGAATGATGCAGTAATGTCTGTAAAGCTCTTTATTTCAGGA
Source organism: Antilocapra americana (assembly GCA_007570785.1). Classification (NCBI taxonomy): domain Eukaryota; kingdom Metazoa; phylum Chordata; class Mammalia; order Artiodactyla; family Antilocapridae; genus Antilocapra; species Antilocapra americana. The sequence continues at coordinate 12,173,082 of ML661896.1, forward strand.
TTCAGCACATAGTAAGTGCTCAGACGCTAATGGCAACTCTTGGTGTTATTACCACCTGGGATTGCGAATTACAGAGGAACTGCCTATATGAAGCAAAAGGGAAGGTATATTGGGGGCCCCCAGAATCCACAGGAGGTGATGGGCATCAGGTCTCGGAGCACCAGTGACTGCAGGCTGGGTTGAGGTTCACAGCTGAGTTTACTCCTGGCCCCACAGCATGGGACACACAGCCCTCGGGCTCCCACTATGGGAGGCGGGTGCCATCACCGCCCTCCCCATGAAGACGTTGCTCACTGAGGACCCTTCCAGAGGGAAACAGGAACTCACAAGCAAGAAGGGTGGACTCTGGAAAGCTCTCCTTAACCACCCCCACCCCCCACAAACCTCTTCCCTTTTACTAGGAATGAGACCACAGGCCATCAACCTAACCTCTCTATACCTATTTTCTCAGCTGTGAAATAAGGCTAGAAATCGTACAAACTGAAGATTTCATTCAATAATGTCAGAAAAGATTAAGTCAGGAATAGGCACTGTGTGAATGCTCAGTTATAAAATATTATTATTCCTACTAGATGTGGCTGCTGCTCCAATCCTCACAACAACCTCTGTGTGTTCCTGCCTGACCTGACTCTCCAGGTGGAGAAACTGAGAGAGGTGCAGTGGTTTGGCCTAGGATGCAGGTGGCCTTCTAAACTGGCTTGAATTGTACCTGTTGTGAAGGTGGGGGTGGTGCCACCAAAGGTAAGACAGGCCCCCAGGGAATGGGTGGCAGCCAGAAACGGAGCACCATTCAGGGAAGGTAGAGGAGGTGGGTAGAGGAGCCTCCTTCATCTGTGTACCTTGGAGGCAAGGTACTACCTGTTGGGTGGGTTCACTTGTGTGTGCAAAGTGTGTCTCCTCTCAGAACACAAGTATCCTGCTCTGTGCTTTTCTCACGAAAAGCATCAGTGACTTAGATGAGGCATCATGATGAGAAATCTGAGAACCTACTCCTGGGCTGGGGGACAGAACAGGGTCCCCATAGGGCCTGAGGGGCATGGGGATTGGCAGGAGAAGCCCTAAGCTGACTGGGCACGCTGTTCTCATCTGGAGAGCTCAGCTGGAGTGGGTGGGCAGGCCAGCATTGGACTGACAGCTAGACAAGAAGGCTAGGGTGGGAAAACAGAGGGACCACATGGGACCCATCGTGGGGCAAGAGGTGATGGGGGTGCAGATGGTACCTCTTTTTCTTTCCATGTTATTTTTCTCCACTTAGGCAAAAGTTGTAATGAGGCAGCCTATGGAATGGCAAGATTGATTGTGTCATTCTGGCCTTTGAGGGAAGAAGGGGGAAAAAATCAAATTATTGGCAGGGTCCTTTTAAGGAGCTGCTGCTTTAATTTATTTTTTTATATTTTGTCAATAGCTGTTGTTTTTTTTCTTAAACAAGTGCTGCACTTTATAAATGGATTTTGCTTGGGCAAAACAAACACAGTCATTTCATACCTCCTTCTAAAACTTACCAAAAATGTGGTGAGTGGCTATGATGGACACAGGGCCAGATCACCACTTAGAAGGGTAATGGGCAGCTTTAGAGATTCCCCTAGCCCTGGGTGGGGTGGAAAGGAGTTGGACATAGCAGCAGACTGTGGCACAGATCACCACCCTTGGGTCACATGACCCATGTCCCAGGCCTGTTGAGGCTCCGTGACCCCCAAGTGGAGGAAAACATTTTTTAAAACAGAGGTTGCTTCCCACCTTCAAGAGTCTGATTCACTGGGTCTGCAGTGGTCCCTGGATGGTAGTTTTTTAAGCTCAGGTGATTGGACAATAAATCTCAGTTCTTCAGCATGGCCTTCCAGCCACCTGTGGGAGACTGTCTTGTCTCATCCCCACCCCACCCCAGGTGCCCCAGAGTCCCCTGGGTGCCCCTACCTCTGTCCCTCTGCTTCCTTAGCCTGCAGTTCAGACTCACCTTTTCTTTTTTTTTTTTTTTAAATAACTCAGTTTATTTATTTACAACTGTGCATTGCTGTGAGGGCTTTTCTCTAGTTGTGGTGATCAGGGGCCACTCTCTGGTTGCAGGGCATGGAACACAGGCTCTAGGGCACGCAGGCTTCAAGAGCTGCTGCATGTGGGCTCAACAGTTCTGCTTCCCGGGCTCTAGAGCACAGCCTCAGTAGTTGCGGCACACCGGTTTAGTTGTTCCCTGGCATCTGGGATCTTCCTGGATCAGGGATCAAGCCTGTGTCTCCTGCAGTGGCAGGCAGATTCTTGACCACTGAGCCACCAGGGAGGCCCCAGACTCACCTTTTCAAATGGCATTCAACCTCCTAACACTGGGCAGGGGTCTCCCCAACTTGTTCACTCATTTATTAAACTGCTCATTTAAAATGTATTTATTCAATCCCTCTATATGCCAGGCATTGGGCCGGGCATTGCAATGAGTAATGTACAGAGAAACTGGGAGAAGAGAGAGCTCTTGTCCTCTAGAAACACACAATACAGCTGAGAAGGAGGGAGGGAGCTGACACTGAGCAGGGGCCTCAAAGCCAGACTTCCCCAGGGGTGGGACAGGCCCCAGGAGAGCAGAGACAGGATTGTGGCTAAGGCCCACGCAGGCACTTTCCAAACCTCGCTGCAACCCTTCTTGTGGAGAAGCTAAATCCAGGTGTGTATATTAAATCTCCTGGTTTCTAAAAGCAGCTTGAGGAAAGTCAAAGTCACTCAGTCATGTCTGACTCTTTGTGACCCCACGGACTATACAGTCCATGGAATTCTCCAGGCCAGAATACTGGAGTGGGTAGCCTTTCCCTTCTCCAGGGGATCTTCCCAACCCAGGGATCAAACCCAGTTCTCTCTCATTGCAGGCAGATTCTTTACCAGCTGAGCCACCAGAAGCCCAATTGGTTTTCTTTAAATTCTTCATCCCTGAGAACCACACAACACAGGCCTGCCTGCCTGATGGGCTGCCTGGTGGCTGGGCCTCTGCATCTCAAATCATCTTGAAACCATTTGATGTCATTTCAGGGGAGTTCCAAAGAGCTCTGGTACCACAGTTCTTTATGTCTCGGCACAGAAAGGAATTCAGCGAGAGGCAAAGGAACAGATAAGATGTGATTTATTAAAATAGGATGCTTGTGAGCTTTACAAGTGGGCAGGCGAGAAATGCCACGCCCCGAGAACTTACTGGGCTATAGTTTTACAATCAAATGAAAAGTGGGGAGGGGGAGAAGACCTCCTATATCTTTCTCAGGTGGATGTCATGCTTCCATCATGAGCTCCTCCTCCAGGTTTGGCAGGGGAGTTCCCTTGTCCCTACACAGTCAAGCTAGGTCCACAAATTATTGTTTTTTATGTGTGCAGAGAGCATGTTCTAGGGTCATTAACTCACTGAGCTCACTGGACAGGATGTGGGTCTCCTACCACCATTGTTCTGTCGTTTGGGGACATGTCTCATGCTTCTGTTACCTGGTTTTGTTGCTAAGCAAGACAGCTTGGTTTTGTGGTTAAGCAAACCTGCTTTCTTGAGTAATTTACAGGGGTCTCTCATATTTTTTCTACTTACAGTTCCCTAGTGAGATTAACTATTTAATCGCCTTTAATCAAATCATTACTTTGTCCCTATCACTCTTGGAGTCTGACTGGCAGGCCCTGGAAGGTGGACTGAGTGCAGCAGAGGTAAAAGGTCCCCCCTTCAAAGCCCACCTGGATGGGTGCTGCCTGACCAGAGAGCCTGCCCTGGGACTGAGTTCACGTCCCTGGGCCTGCATCGGGGCTCAGCTGTCTCCCTGAGACACCCTGGTTCCAGGCCAGGAGCCAGTCCCCTCCCACCAAGGCAGGTCTCTTTTCTCCACTGCAGCATCTCCCAGGAAGTGCCACTTCACCCCAGTCACTCTGCAGACTTAAATAATAAATTGCAGAAGAGAGAGGAGAATTGAGCAATGCACTGTGGAGGCTGGAGGCTGAGATGAAAAATCTGATGAGGAGTCAATGAAGTGAAACAGGATGGCTGGGTGGGCGCTGACCCTCCGCCCGCAGCTGCACGGGTGCCCCGGTTGTTCCCTTTGCCACCTCATCCCGGGAGCTTAGACCTGGAGCAGAGCTGCATTGCAGCCTCCATCTCATGGAAACCCAGAACCCCGTTTGGTCCGGCAGCTGCTTAGAGCAAGATGGAGCCCACTGTTGGGCCTCTCAGCCCTCAACACATCCCTGACAGTAGGAGCCTGCTCCCTCAGGGTTGGCACCCAGGACCCCTCAGACTGCTCCCCCAGGAGTCCATCCTGACCAGTAGGAGTGATGGTTCTCCATGGCGGGGGGTGGCATTCTTCCTTGCCCTCCCTTCCTCTCTTCATTTCCCTACTCTGAGGACCCCAGGGAGTCCTGGAGGGCCCAAGACTAATGTGTATACCACAAGCAACGTGACAGAGAAAGATCCCAGGCTGGGGAGAGCCCCAGAGTGAGATAGGAGGAGCGGGGAAGGCAAACCTGGCCTGGTGTGGCATTCAGGGATCCTAGAGCAGTGGGACTGAACCTCACTTCTGAGATAAGACCTGGGGAGCATCAAGGCCCACAGAGACCCCTTCCCACCTACCCAGCCCCCAGCCAGCAAGACATAAGAAACTCTTTTTGCAGGAGTTGGTCCAGTCAGGCTTAAAGCAGGGCAGAGGGTCCCCATGTGTTCCTGGAGGCAGAATGCTTGTCTTGGTGTGAGACAGTCACTAGAGTGGCCCTGACCGTGATGGGGGCCCCTCAGTAGCCAGGAAGGGGCCTGTGGTGGGGGATGGACCCAGGGCCAGGCAGGACCGCGGACCTCAGTGAGAGCCAGCGCAGAAGTGGAGAGCTCGGAAAGGCAGACACAGCCTAGATGGGGTGAGCTCAGCCCCAGTCAAGACCTCCACCCTTTGTGGGCCCCTCCTCCACCATAGGTCTGACTCAAACCCACCATTTGAAAAGGGGCTTCCCCATGGCTTATTGCTAAAGAATCTGCCTGCAATGAAGAAAATGTATGCAGGTTTGATCCCTGGGTCAGGAGAACCTCCTGGAGTAGGAAATGGCAACCTGCTCCAATATTCTTGCCAGGTAAAGCCCAAGGGCAGAGGAGCCTGGTGGGCTACGGCCCATGGGGTCGCAAAGAGTCAGACATGACTGACTGAGCACACTACTGAAAAGAAGGGACTGACAAGTGACATAGGAGACCCAGACTTGACTAAGAACACCTCAAAATGACTACATTTATCCTGAGTTTACTATAGCAGAAACTAAGATAAGATTAAGTTCAGTTTTACGTGTATCAGTTCAGTTCAGTCGCTCAGTTGTGTCCGACTCTTTGCGACCCCATGAATCGCATGTTTACACTACTATATTTAAAATAGAGGGACTTCCCTAGTGGTCCAGGGGTTAAGAATCTGCCTGCCAGTGTGGGGGACGCAGGTTCCATCCCTGATCCAGGAGCTAAGATGTCACATGCTAAGGGGCAGCTAAGCCCATGTCCCAAAGCCCGTGCTCTCCAATAAGAGAAGTCACCCCAGTGAAAAGCCCATGCACTGTAGCTAGAAGCAGCCCACACGCAGCAACAAAGACCCAGCACAGCCAAAAATAAATAAATTAACTAAAAAAAATAAGAGATAACCAACAAGGACTTACTGTATAGCACAGGGAACTCCGTTCAATATTCTGTAATAACCTAAATGGGAAAAGAATTTGAAAAAGAATAGATTCATGTATGTGTATAACTGAATCACTTTGCTGAACACCTGAAACTAACACAACATTGTTAATCAACTAAGCTCCGATACAAAAGAAAGAAAAAAGTTTTTTTTAAGATCAAGTTCAGTTTTTAAACACCAGAGACCATCTTTACTCATCTGGGTTTGTAACTGGAGACTCTGCCCGGCGCTCGGCGCAGCGTTCCCTAAGGTAGTGGTGTCCGGGCACCGCCTCTACTGAGCGTCTGTGCCGGGCTCCGCCCTGGGGCAGGGTGCCGCAGTGAGCTCAGCCGAGGCGGGGCCGCCGGCCTGGGTGCGGACACTGCGAACGGGCAGCAATGCGATGGCAGCGAGGGCTGGGGCCGAGGCAAGCAGGAGGGCTTCTCTGAGGAGACACGGGACTGAGTCTCCGATGAGGAGAAGGAGTTGAAGGCAAAAGTCAGTGGAGAAGGCTCTTCAGGTGAAGGGGCTGGAGGTGAAGGGGCCCAGCGGGGCCTCAGTGTGGAGTGTGCCGAGGCCGTGGGCTCGGGAAGGCATGGAGAACGGGGCTGTCGGCCCTTCATCCTGTGTGTTGGGAAGTGAGGGGCGAAAGGAGGTGAGGCGGGGAAGAGAACCAACCTGATCTGCTTCTTTTAAAGGATGTCTTGGGACTTCCCTGGTGGTTCAGTGGTTAAGAATCCACCTGCACCAGGTTCAATCCCTGGTCCAGGAAGACCCACATGCTAAGGGAGGCAACTAAACCCATGTGTCATGACTAGCCCCCACACCTCAAGGAAGACTCAGCACAGTCACAAATAAGTAACTAAAATTATTAAAAATATATATTAAGGATATCTCAGAAACCGGGGCAATCTGCAGTGAAGCACAGGGCAAGTTGCCGTGCCCGCCACCCTGATATTCTGCCCCGACCCTCTTGGATGGGAAGTCCATCTTCCCACGGACTTTCTAGCTACATAAGCCGTTCCACTCTAGACCAACATAGTCTGGGCTTCTGAAGGTTGCAAATGAGAGCTCTGTGACAACTGTCATATTTACTAGACATGTCTGTTCTTAGAGCATGACATATGTGGAAGAAGTGTTCGTTTGGTCCCCAGAGAAGAGGTGAGAACGTTTACATGGGGAGGGGAGGCAGTCCGTGGGAAGCTCTCCCTCCAGCTCAGCATGCCTGCCAGCCTCGTAGCCTTACCAGCCTGCACGCATCCCCCAGCCCACTCCAGGGGCTTGCATCCACAGTCTCCATCCCTTAATACCACACAGCAAACAAGAACTCAGTGTACTAGGAACCAAACATTTCCAACAATAAGTCTTGGTTTGCTTTCTCTCTTCTTGATTTCCCCCCAAACAACACTTTTGTCCTTTCGCCATTCTGAATCCTTCTTTCCCTCCCATGCCACGCCTTTCCTCGTCTACTCCCCTTTCTCTCCTGACTGCTTCCCCCTCCCCGTGTTAAACATTTTCACCTTTTCTCCAGGACCAAATGAATGCTTCTTCCATAGACATCATGTGCTGAGCACAGACATGTCTAATAAATATGACAGTTGTCACAGAAATCTCATTTGCAAGTTAGAGAAACCCAAACTACACCGGTCTAGAATGGAATGACTTATGTAGCTGAAAAGTCAGTGTGAAGCCATAGCTGGATCCAGGGGTACAAACCATGTTTTTAGAACTTTGTTAGGGACTGGATGTTTGTGTCCCCCATACTTTACATTTTGAAACCCCAAACCCTAATGTCACTGTATTTAAAGATAGGGACTTAATGGAAGTAATCAAGGTTAAGTGAGGCCATAAAGATGATCCCACAGGCTTAGAATCCTTATAAGAAGCACAAAAGTGCTGGCTGTCCTTCTCTCAATCTGTCTCTACTTTGCCAACAACTTGATGGTGGATTCTCAGCCTCCAGTGCTGTGAGAAAGAAATGTCTGTTGTTCAAGCCACAGTCTATGGTATTTTGTTATAGCAGCTGAGCTGACTGAGACAGACTCCATTTCTCTCATCTTTCAGCTCTGCTTTCCTCTGAGTTGGAGTCATTCTCAGACAAACCTACCTCTTCACGGAGGTGCCCCAGCAGCGGCAAGCTGCGAACTTACTGCTCACTACCTGGGAAGAGCCAGCTTCCCTTTGCCCATAAAGTTCCAACAAAGCAAATGGCTCCAACAGAATATAGCCAAAACTATATTCTGGCTGATAAGAATACAGTGTTTTCAGCCAGGCCTAGATCATGTACATACCCATGCCTGAAGTTAAGATGCCAGGGTCAGCCCTGCCTGAACTCCTGGGAGGTGTATGTGTGTGTGTGTGTGTGTGTGTGTGTGCGTGTGTTAGTCGCTCAGTCGTGTCTTTTTGTGACCCTATGGACTGTAGCCTGCCAGTGTCCTCTGTCCATGGGATTTCCCAGGCAAGAATACTGGAGTGGACTGCCATTTCCTTCTCCAGGGATCTTCCCAACCAAGGCCTCCAACTCAGGTCTCCTGCATTGCAGGCAGGTTCCTTACCATAGCAGAGAGATGAGGTTTTCCTAAATGAGAGTCGTGCAGGGGAAAGATGTGTGTCAGGCAGGATCTGCAGAGCTCACCCTGTTTTGGGGCCTCAGGGGCTTCCCAGGTGACGCTGGTGGTAGAGAATCCGCTTGCCAATGCAGGAGACGTAAGAGACATGGGTTCGATCCCTGGGTTGGGAAGATCCCTTGGAGAAGGGAAAGGCTACCCACTCCAGCATTCTTGCCTAGAGAATCCCAGGGACAGATGAGCCTGGTGGGCTACGGTCCATGGGGTCACAAAGAGTAAGACATGACTGAGTGACTAAAACACACACACACTGGGGGCTCAGAGAGCTTAGAGACTTGCCAAGGACCCTGGCAACTGATCCACCACCTTCCCCTGCCCCTCTTCCCCTCACCCCTCACGGTGCCTACACAGGGGTGCCTCCCTCTGTCCAGAAGCCAACTCCAGGCCTCTCCTCTCAGACCTGAAGCTCATCCAGCTTCCCTGCCTGCCTCCGTCTTTCCTTCTCACTCATCATGGACTCCTGTCGTGACCCCAGTCCAGGGTTAAGCCATTTGTTGTTGGTATGACTATTCAGGCCACTAACCCAAGGGTGCCAAAGCCGAAACCTTATGTTCCTAGTATCTATAGTCTTCTTTGTTTCAAACCCCCATTTCTTGCCCAGCAGCAGAAAAAGGTCTGGGTCACTTAAGCAATTAGCATTTATACTCAGTTGTTCCGGGGCTCCCCCTCCCCAATCCCAGTTGTCCCTAGATTCCAGCAAATGGGGGTGGTCTCCCAACCAAGGTGGGAGGTGGCAGATGGGTCATAGGTTGGCGTCCGCCCTGCTGACACCCCCAAGACATACACGGGGACATCTGGCTCTTGGCTGTCAACTCCCTTCAGTGCTGGCGGCCAATGAGGTGTCTGTGTCCCCATCTGGTCCCTGCTTGTAAAGGCCAAGACAGTTTTGGCAGTGGTCTTTCCTTGTCATGACTGGGGAGCCCCTCCAAGCCCTCCTGGGGAACTTGGCTGCTGCCCGGGTTTCTCTGGGGCTGGGAAGCTCATTGGGCTGTCTCAGGGCCCTCACTGTGGGCCATGACTCCTGTATATGGTCACCACACCTTGTCAGGGCACAGGGGACCTGGGGGTCTCACCCAGCCAGGAAGCAAGGCTCAGGTGCCCCTGAAATCAACTCCACTAAGAGGCTGATCCTCCCCAGCTGCCCCCAGTCAGGGATTCCCTCCCCTTCCCGTTCAGCAGAGCGCAGCTCACTCATTTCATTCCATACACCCTCTTTGGTTCCCAGCCAGACAGAATTTTTAACCTCATCTATCTGTGGTGAAGGCCAAAAACACACTGGGCAGAGACAGTATTCTGAATTTACTGTTTATGATGGTACCTGGGCCTTTGGGAGCTCAAAAGCTAAGATTTAACTCCTTCTGTCTCTCTCTCCTTCTCTGCAGAGCCTGTAGCTTGCAGGCGGGGTCTGGCTGCTGTGGGTGGTGGGGAGTGTGACATGGTGACAAGAAAATGGCTGGCATCACCAGCCCCCACAGGGTAAAACATCCCAGTGTCACCCAGGCTGGTAGGGGTGAAGCCACAACCCTGGGGGAGACAAAGCCGTCTCTGGTGTGATACTCTGCAAAGGTGAGGGCAGCTGCAGAGGTGGGGCCTTCCTGGTGGGACAGGCCCATCAAGGCAACCAGACACTTGGTGAGGAGCACCTGGCAGGGGCCAGGAAAGCTGCCCTGCCTGCCGCCTAGAGGCAAGTGGACCAGGAATGCGAGAGTACCAGCCACAGTTGGTGACCAAGGCCCAGAGGCTGATATGGGAGCTGGAGGAATCCATCGGGCTGGGCCCGGCCCACGGCTCTTGACTTTTCTGCATTTATACCTTTGTTAAATCCTGGCTGTAACAAAGCTGTGCACAGGGGACACAAAGAAAAATGTCATTCACCCAGGAGCCAGGACATAAAAGGGGCGGCACTTACCATGGACCCCTGAGAAATGAGTGGCAAGAATCAGAGGGGAGACCCCCAGGGAGAGAGGGAAATTGAAGAAGCAGTGGTGTAGGTTTAAGTCATGGGAGCAGGAGCTCTTTGTAGGACCTCCAACTTCAATGGAAGGATTGCAGACTCCAGATACTGGGCTTGTTTGCTTGGTCACATTTGGGAACATCCCCTGGCCTTGGTGAGTTCCTGGACTCTGAACCTTTCGAAAGTTCTGATGACCTCAGTTAAGGATGTTTCAGTTCCAAGGGGCTAAAGCCCTGCTGTGATTGTCAGTCACAAGAGGAAACACACTGACTCATAATTGAAAGTTAAGAGATGGCGAGCTGGCCACTGGAAGCCTCTGTGAAAGTTAATTTTATGCCGACTTGACTGGCCAATCAAACATTACACTGAATGTCCAATGTCCATCAACTGATAAATGGATAAACCAAATATGTTCTATCTATATGATTAAATATTAATCAGCCATAGAAAGAAATTCTGACACACGTTATCCCATGGATGAGCCATTATGCTAAGTGAATTAAGTTAGACACAAAAGGCCATGCAGTATATGATTCCATTCATGTGAAATGTCCAGAACAGGAAGATCTATAGAGATGGATAGTAGATTAGATGTTGCCTAGGGTTTGGGGGACAAGGGGAAAATAGCTAAAAGCTAATAGCTAATACCTAGATAGCATACTTGGAGAAGGCAGTGGCAACCCACTCCAGTACTCTTGCCTGGAAAATCCCATGGACAGAGGAGCCTGGCAGGCTGCAGTTCATGGGATCTCGAAGAGTCAGACTCAACTGAGCAACTTCCCTTTCACTGCTCACTTTCAGGCATTGGAGAAGGAAATGGCAGCCCACTCCAGTGTTCTTGCATGGAGAATCCCAGGAATGACGGAGCCTGGTGGGCTGCCATCTATGGGGTCGCACAGAGTCAGTCGGACATGAATGAAGCAACTTAGCAGCAGCAGACAGCATATTAAAAAACAGAGACATTATTTTGCTGACAAAGGTCCGTACAATCAAAGCTATGGTTTTTCCAGTAGTCATGTATGGATGTGAGAGTTGGACCATAAAGAAGGCTGAGCACCAAAGAAAAGATGATTTTGAACTGTGGTGTTGGAGAAGACTCTTGAGAGTCCCTTGGATTGCAAGGAGATCAAACCAGGCAATACTAAAGGAAATCAATGCTGAATATACATTGGAAGGACGGATGCTGAAGCTGAAGTTACAATACTTTGGCCACCTGATGAGAAGAGCCAACTCATTGGAAAAGACCCTGATGCTGGGCAAGATTGAAGGAAGGAGGAGACAGGGAAGACAGAGAACAAGATGCTTGGATGGCATCACTGATTCAATGGACATGAGTTTGAGCAAGCTCTGGGAGATGGTGAAGGACAGGGAAGTCTGGCATGCTGCAGTCCACAGGGTCACAAAGAGTCAGACACAAAATGACTGAACAACAGCTAACAGTTTTTGGAGGTGATGCAAATGATGAAAATTGATTCTGATGATAGTTGCATATATCTGTGAATATACTAAAAACCATGGAATGTATACTTTTAAATGGGTAAAGTATATGATATGTGAACTTTATGTCAATAAAGATGGTTTTTGTTGTTGTTTTTTTAAGAAACTCTTTCTTGTACCCTTTGCAATCTGTGTCTCTCTCCCAGAATAGAGAGCCTAGCCTTCATGGGGCCATCACCCCCGCTACTCTAACTGCCCCTCCTGCATCCCTGAGTGTGGAGCCACAAATGCTGTCTATGCATGGGACCCGAATTAAGTCTCCTACACTCCCCTGCACCCTCATGTCTATGCAGTCTCCTGCATGGGCCTCTGAAGGACCCCCTCTACGTCTGTGCTGCCCCCACCCACCCTGTGTTGGTACCACCCACAGACTCCAGCTTTGCTTTAGCTGTCTTCTTTGGCCCCCCCTGCCAAACAGTACTCTCTGATTCCCACCCTTATGCACCCTCCCGCCCTTGCTTGTGGCTCCATCGTCTTGTCCAGGATCATGCCTGATGGCCCTTTGCTTGCCTCCCTGGACTCCCCCTCCCTCTTGTGGGGTCATGCCTGAAGCTCTGGGGTCAGCCTCCCACTTCCACCCTGATGCCCGGTCCATCCAGCTCTTTGCTGCTCCCCTCTCCGCCACCCACCCCCAGCCCAGGACATGACCCTTTGCGCACTTTCACTCACAGTCACGGGGGAGGTGACTGCCAGCAGTGGGGGCAGCTGGCTGGAGCCCACAGTGGGGACCCTTTGGGAAGCGATCCATCGACGTCTCCTCCACCTGCGCAGGCCTCCCCCACCAGTGAGTTCACTGCTCACCTGCCTCAGCAAACTGGCCCAGGTGCCAGGAGCCTTGCAGCGCAGTTTCGTAATTGTGAAAAGCTGGAAACCACCCAAGTGTTCATCAAGGGGATGCTGCAGGGCTAAAAGGCAGGCTAGTCATGGAAAGGAGAACCACCTGCCTGTCCAGGAAGGATCCAGACCCACGTGGGTCTACTCACACAGAGCTTGAAAACATATTGAGTGCAAAACACAAGAAGCTGCTTATGCAGTATGATACCACTTAAGAAAGAAAAAAAAAAAAAAACACAGAGGACTACTACCTCTTTTAAGGCATCTTGGTATACTTGTAAAATCAAGAGGAGAAAAATCCTTCGTAGTTGCCTCTGGGGAAGGGGAGAAAGGGGCGGGGGTGGGACTGGTGGCCACACGGGATTTTACCAGGAATATTCTAATATTTTTCAAAAGGAGAATAGATCCTTGTATGACACGTGTAATTTATCATAACTGAAGAGAGAGAATTCCAACATCTTGGCCACATGCCCCCCGGGCCAGCCTTGCTCCTGGCTCCCCACTCACCCCCGCCCCTTGGGCTTTCCTGTATCTCCACCCTTCTCGCTGGACCCAGAGCTGAAGGCTGTTAGATCTTCCATTTAAAACTCCTCATCCACATCGCCTGCACTGGGGAGTTTCTTATTCCCTTTCAGATGTAACTGTCTGTCACCAATAATAGTCTTTTTCGATTTCATTTCCTTCAGCTCCTGCCAGCCACTCGAGAGCCGCCTTCCCATCCCCACTGTGGCTGCCCCCCCTCACCCAGCCCCGAGTCAGAGGGAAAAAAAATACATTTTTGCCTTTACCATGATGTATGCGATCCCATAAAATAGTGAAACAGATATGAAAGGTTGAGAGAAGGTAGATAAATGGCTCCTATTATTCTACCAATCAAATGAAATACCTCTCCACGTCCTCATTTGAATGATAATAAAACTCGGAGAGGCTGCTTGTTCGCTGTTGTCATCGCTGGCAGCAGCTCGAGCCACAGAGCCACAGGCCAAGGTAACCTTGGGGTGTCCTCTGCAACCAGCAGGGGACTGCAGCCCCCGTCCCCTCCCCTCACCCCCAATCCGGGGCTTCCCCTACTCCCAGCCCATCCTACTCCCCCTGCCCTGCCCCTACGCCCCCTTACCCCCTGCAGCAGCTCATCCGCCCAGGCCCCAGCTCCCTCCGAGGGCCAGAGGGCAGAACTAGCTCCAGAATAAAACAATGGGGTCCCCCAGAGCACATGCTCCCTCGCTGCCACAGCCTTTCACCGCCCTCTCAGCCTTCCTACCCAGACCTCCTGCAAGAGGTCCTGACCTCCTGTCTAGTCTGAGCACCCGTCCTGAGCAGTCCTGTGGCGCTTGCCACATGCCTCAGTGACGATGTCTTGTTCTATCTCTAGTCTGGGGGATGTCTGTCACCACTGCTGGACTCAATTCTGATGGCAGGGCCACGTGGGACTGGCTTTGCAGCGCCCTCTCGACCTAGGCACGTGCACAGAGTTTCATTCATTCCACCTGCTTTTATCAAACATGCATGGAGCCCTCCCGGGTTCAGATGGGAAGCCCTGCCCCAGAGCCTACCTCCCCTTCTGAGCCCAGACACACCAAAGCCTTATGTGCTGATGGCTGTTTCCCTAGACACTTGCGGGGCCTCCTGTGAGTCCTTGCCTGACAACCAGGGACACTGGGGGCTTTTGCCTTCCCTGTGTTTCCTGCACTTCTTAAGAGCAGCACATGAGGACCCTTCTCCACCACAGGCAGTCCTGGTGGCTGTCAATCATGAGAACTTGGACCCTGGTGGGTACAAGCCCGTGAGGCTCGGCAGACCCCTCGCTGTGATGCTGACTCTTCAGCAGAACTTTTCATTCTGATAGCCTCCCCCTGAGCCTATACTTGAAGGTCTCAGTCCTGAGATCCTGGGTGCTGCTCTGACTCCTGTCCTTTCCTTCCAAATCCTCTTTTTGCCAAGGTCAGTTCCTGATCCATAGATTCACAGAGGTCTGGACAATGCCCCAAAGCGACTTCCAGGACCCTGGGACTTAGTCCATCACCTCTCCCAAATGTGACATCTCATTGTCCCCTCTTAGGGCAGGGGTCAGTCTGAGTCATTGCCGTGCCATGTCTCCCCAGCACCATGGACAGCGTCTGCCTATATCAATGACCAAGAATGAAAGGATGGTAGGGATGCCCTTTGCAGAGATAAGGACAATGCACCCCAGAGGGAGAGCGACAAGTCAGGACCCAAGGTTGTGCCTTCTCTCCCCAAGCCTGGGACCTCTCCCTCTTCTGGTTGCTCCCAAATACCAGATACTCCCTCTCCTGGGCTTCATCAAGTCAAGGGGAATCCAAGCCCACACTGAAGCCATGGGCCCACAAGGGAGAGAAGAGCAAGCGTGGTATGCAGGGGCAACTGACTGCAAGTATCAGGAAGCTCCTGGGTTGCCCTGGGAGGTTGCCAGACAGCTTCCTGAAGCCACAGCAGCACAGAGCCTGCTCAAGCCACCTCTCAGTCCCTGTGTCAAGCCTCCCTCTGCTCGGGTTTCAAAGCCCTGGAAGAGACAGGCAGACAATCCTCCTATTCCCAAGGTAAGGCTCTGATGGGCAGTCCCACTGGGCTGCTTGTGTTGAAGGAGAAGCCCCAAGAGGAAAAGAGAGCTGTTACTCCCCAGCTGGAGGAGTGAACTCAGGCAACCTAAGTCCTGCAGCCCATAAGCCAGGCCACCCAGACTGAATTTCCAGTTCCTGCCTGGCTTGGCCTCCCAAGGGCTGTTTTGGGACCCACCCAGTTGATCAGAATCCCCACAGGGTTAAGGTCACAGACTTGGAGATCGAGGGCTCCTTGGAGGGGACTGACACTGTTTGTTCTGTACCAAGGAACCCAAGGCCTGTGGAGAGACAGTGACGGAGCCGAGATCCTTCCCACCCCAGCATGGGGCCAACCCTGTGCTGATTGAGGACCCTCCAGGCTCCACCAGGGATGAGGCAGCATAGCTGAGGGCAGGAGAGGTGAGCTGTGTGACCCGCGGCAGGCCACTGAGATCTGAGCTCCCATCTCCTCATGTATGAAAGGCGGCTGCTTCTCAGGATTAATGTCAGGATTAGACAAATATGAAGTTTATGTGCTCCTATGAAAATACTTGGAATGGAAATAAAAACACAAGTCCACACAGACACTCATACATGAAAATCCATAGCAGGTTTATTCATAATTGTCCCAAACTGGACACAATTCAGATGTTTCATCAACTGAGGAGCGAAAGTGTCCGCAGGATGGACTACTACTCGGCAGGAAAAGGGACCAGCCTCATACAGGCATGGCAACATTGATGCATCTCAGGAGTATGATGTCAAGAGGCAGAGCCAGACTCTGAAGGCAGGCGGCTACCATGTGATCTCATACCCAGAGGATCATCCTCCTATAAAGTCACTGCAAACACTGAATTTGTGAGTCTGAACCATCGCTCCTGGGGGAATATGCACAGGGTTAGGTTCCAGCAAGCCTTTGGTCACATCTGTGTCAGCCAATCAATACTAAACTTTGTTGTGTGTGTGTTTCTGTTTAAAGAAAGACACTTTAGTATATATACAATTGAGTCATTAACATTGAACTCACAGCCAGCGGCTCCGACTCCTGTCTGAGCAAAGCTTTTCTAACTCGCGTCTTCTCTGCGCTGGGCCCACCGCAGCCTTCTCGCGCTGAGGACTGTTAAACAGCACTTGGGCACTACACTCTGTGTGTGCTAGTCACTCAGTCGTGTCCGACTTTTTGTGACCCCATGGACGGTAGCCCGCCAGTCTTCTCTGTCCATGGGATTCTCCAGGCAAGAATATTGGAGTGGGTTTCCAGTTCTTCTCCAGGGGAATCTTCCCGACCCAGGGATCGAACCTGGGTCTCCCACATTGCAGGCAGCTTCTTTACCACCTGAACCACCAGGGAAGCCCTACACTTTGGGTCCATTTTAAACAGCAAAACCACCACCGACCAAAAATAAAATTAAACGCCAAAAAAAAGGAAGCACTAAAAAGACTGCAAAGAGAAAATTTGTTTACAATAGGAACTGAAGCAAAAAGCAGAGCCTTGCCTTGTTCAGTCTTAGCTGGGAACGTAAATCAGATGAATTAAATTTTTTACTGCTCTTAACGTGTCCATGAAATGACCACAAAAGCACTGTGAGAGTTGATTTCAAGGTTACAAATAAATTTTAGCAAATAGGTGAGTTCTCAAACATGAGATCTGCAAATACTGAGGACTGACTGTATAAGAAAAAAATCTAAGCTGCAAGGCAGTGATTGGGCTGGAGGTGGGGGAGGGTGTGAGCAGAGACTAGCCAGGAAAGACCATGGGCACCTTCTGGGTGATGGCAATGTTATCTTGATCGTGGTGGGGGGGTTACACAGGGAAATACATTTGTAAAACTCATTGAAATACACACTAAAAATGGGTACCCTCTGTTGTCTGTAAATTATACCTCCAGGAAGTTGAGTTTACAAAAATGACTTAGAAAAGGGATATTGGATTGTTTTTCCAATTTTCTTGGGATCTCAGGGGCCAGCCCCCTTGAAAGAGTCAGCACAGAATAAAGAAAGAGGCAGGGAGCACTGACTCAGGCTCCATTTGGAGGCTGTTTGCACTGCCCTCCCAGCCCGGCCACTGCATGAGAGAGAGCGTGTATGACTGAGACCTTTGGCTTCTCCAACTCAGACCCTCTCATTTCCACTGGGTCCACTGGAACTTTTTTGGTTGCAGGTAGACAGAAACTCAACTCAAATCAGCTTAGACCAAAAAAAGGGGAGGTGAGTAGGACATAGAAAACAAACTTCAGTTGCCAAAGAGGAAAAGGAGGAGAGGGATGGACCATGAATTTGGGTTGAACTGATATACATGAAATATATAAAGTAGATAAGCAACAAGGATGGCACAGGGAGCTATGGTCAATATCTTGTAACAACCTATATGGCAAAGAATCTAAAAAAGAAGATATTAATATACGTATGTACGTACATATATATAACTGAATCACTTTGCTGTACACCTAAAACATTGTAAATCAACTATACTTCAATAAAAAAAGACTTACATACAAATTTTCATAGCAGCTTTATTTGAGGTAGCCCCAACCTGGAAACAACCAGTGAATGAACAAACAAATTATTGTATATCCATACTATGAATATTATTTGGCAATAAAGTGAATAGATTTTTGATACATGTAACAACATGGATAAAATTTACAATAATGATTCTAGATGAAAGAAGCCAGACCAAAAAAGTACATAGTGGTTTTATTTATATGAAGTTTTAGAATATGTAAAATCTATAATGAGGAAAGTAGATCAACTGGGGGTAAAGAGAGGGACAGAAGAAAAGAATTCTTCTAAAAGAAAACTTTAGGGATGATGATTTTGGGGTGTTCCTTTATTGATCATGATGATGACTTCATGAGTGTATACTTGTTAAAATTGGTCACATTGTACACTTTAAATATATACTTAATTGTAAGTCAATATTACCTCAATAAAGCTGCTTTAAAGACTGGGAAAAAAAAGAGGAGATGTTATTTGCTCATGTCATTGGAAAGAGCAGGAAAGCTCTGCATCAGACATCACTAGATTGAGGGCTTGTGCATGGTCACCAGGCTCTCCTGACTTTATTCCTCTGTGTTAGCTTCACTCTAGGACCATTGGCAGGAAAAGTGGTCACCAGTAGCCCCAGAATGCCAAAGAGAGGGAGCTTCTCTGTTATCAAACACCCAGGAGCAGGTGTCCTTTGCCCAGCCCTCCACAGCCAAGGGGGTAGAACACATTGACTGGTTAGGCTTGGGTCCTGTTCCTATTCCCCTTAAAGAACATGGACCAAAGGTGGGGGAGACTTCTCTCTAAAAGATAATTCAGGTGCTGTTCCCAGAATATGGGGGAAGGAATGGTGACCAGGCAGAGACAGTAGGTACCGAACAACCAATTTGCCTTGAGCCAAAGCTACCTTTCCTGGACATATAGATACATCAAGAACTAAACCTGTCAGGGAATGAATGGGACATGGGAATTAAAATCAGTATTCTAGAACCCCACAAAAAACAGTGGAGTATTCTGACTATGTGTCACAAGAAAGAGGAGAAAGATTTCCTGGGGCCTATGCCTCTAATCCCCACAGTTCTCACCAGCTAGAAGATACAATCTGACTTTGCTTCCCAGGTGTTTGCCTTAAATGCAGAATCCAGGTGCCATTTACTCCTCTTGCTACAGAGATTCCACTGACTCAAGTTTCTTGTCCCTGTTTTGGAGTCAACATGAATAATTTTTGAAATCTCTCTTCCAGGCACACCAAGAGCTCGCTCACTCAGTTCTGATCTCAAGGAAATATCATACTTCTATCTTTTTGGCAGGACAATGATGATGGACCCTGGAGAGGAGAATGGCAACCCACTCCAGTATTCTTGCCTGGAGAACCCCAAGGACAGATGAGCCTGAAAGGCTACAGTCCATGGGGTCGAAAAGAGTTGGCTGAGTGACTAACACACACATAACGATCGACCTTCTTGAGCATCAGTGAATTTTCTCAGACTCTTGCTATTAGCAGATCAGTTTTGCCTCCACTTCCTTCAAGAAATTTCTTTGAGAAAACACTGAGTTTTCTTCAGTTTAATAAACATGTATTAAGTATCTGTTTAATTGGAAGCAAGATGAATGAGATGGTCTCTGCCCTGTTTCCTCCTTTTTAATCTTTATACTTATTGATTTTCTTGTGTTATTGCACTGGATTGGACTCCAGTACAACGTCAGTACTTGGTATCCTTGTCAGATTCCTGCTACTATTGTTTCAGTATTAAGTAAAACTGGTAGATGCTCCTTAACAAGTTAAAGAAATTCCCTCTTATTTCTAGTTGCTAAGAAGTTGGGATTTTGAAAACAATGATAAATCAGTGTTTAAATTTATCAGATGCTTTTTCTATATCATATTTTCTGGAATCTGTAATTCAAAAGGTATACTACACTGAGCTCTAGTAGAGGGGAGGCAGGGGATAAGAAACATTTGAGTAGGTCCTTGAAAGATGTGACAAACTCACCAGCCTCAATGAGGGGAATGACTGTGCACTGGGGGGACAATCTCGGCAAGGTCATGCAAGTGTGAACATACCTTTAGAGAATGGCTTCTAGTCTAAGTGGTTCTTTCAAATGAGAGTCCCTCCCCTGGTTTGCAAATATCTGCCCACAGTGGGATCAGGACACACCTCAGCCTCATAGTAACAATAACTTGGGCATTCTACAGTGAAGTCTGCACATATGGCAAAAATCAAAAGAACAGTCCAGATTATCCAAAAAAATTACTTAAACTGCCCATAAAAAAACGTATACGGGTTTTTTGTCTAAAACTCTGTAAGAATTCTCGAGTGCTCCTGCTTGCCTGCCAGGCTCACTCCAACCTCTTTCCAGGAGCTTTATTAAGCTTTACCCTTCATTGTTTATGCTCATTAATATATTTGGTTCTTTTTTAAATATTTTTTTTATTTGGCTGTGCTGAGTCTCAGTTGTGGCATTCAAGACCTCTGATCTTTGAGACAACGTGTGGAATCCTTTAGTTGTGGCACGAAAACTCTCAGCTGCAGCATGTGGGATCCAGTTCCCTGGCCAGGGGTCAAACCTAGTTCCCCCACATTGGAAGCAAAGAGTCTTAGCCACTGGACCACTGGGGAAGCCCCAATATATTTGTTAGTTACTGGGAGGGTACTTGAGATGCATCTCAGGTCAACCAGAAGCTAGATGGTGCGGGATGTCATTGTGCTGTACACAGAGCAGAGACTGGATACCTTCCCCCAGAATGACCAGCAAGGCCTCTGTGTCTCCTCTTAGTCAGGCTGAGGTCGGCCTGACACCTCTGAAAGTCTACCCTTCCCTAATCTGTTAGGCATATGACCAGAGAGTGACAGGGATCTTTCCAAGCCTGACTCTGGTCCAGCTGACCCAGATCAGACCTTTCTCTCTGACTCTGCATGTGGCTAACACCACCTGGAATGAGCACCCATCCACCATGACCCCACAAGCCTGGCAATTTGGCTTCTGGCCTTGACCATAATCATCCTTACCTTATTGCCACCGATTTCTCAGCTCATCTCCTCCTCACAGGCCATGCTCTAGCCACACTGGTCCCTTCTTCTTTCTCCAACACCTAAAGCTCATTTCGGCCTCAGGACCTTTGCTCTGCCCATTCCCTTTCCCAGAGTGCTTTTTGCTTGTCACTATTCAGATTTCAACTCACATGTTACCTCCCTGAGTCTCTTCCTAAAGCAGCACTCCACTCAGGCATTCCAATCACGTAACCCTATTTATTTTCATCTGAGCATTTATCACCATTTATTACCATATTAAGTATGTATTTTCCTAGTTACTGTCCACCCCCCTGACCATAAAGAAGATCTTGACTATTTGGGTCACCTAGAAACTACCCAGTGCCTGGCACATGATAACCACTTAATAAATACTTGTTGACTGACTGGACGATGGAATCCATTGCTGGCCGGTTTGGCTTTGCAGGGTCTTGGTCCCTCCTCCACGCAAGACTAAGTGGGGACCTGCTTTACTTGGGCTCCAGCGCTCATATACTTCCTGGGATGCCATCCCAGAATGCCAGTCCCTCCTCTGAGATGGGCCTCTGCCTCCACACCGGCAGGCAGCTGAATTCCACAGCCCCTCTGCCCACCATTGTGTTCATCTGGACCCAGGGTCAGGTTGAGGGCTGGATGGCAGCCCGGAGGAGTGGGCAGAGGCCGCCGCAGACTGCCCAGCTGACTCGAAGGCCTCCTCAGTGCATCTCCATCTACTGCCCACCTCTCCGCCCCACAGGGGCCTCCTGGGGAGCATCCTTCAGTGGCATCCCCCTAGCCGTTCATCCCCATTAGCTGCTGTCCAGACTGGGCTGGTGGGAGATCAGTTACCAGCGCTGGCCACTGAACCGTGTTAATGAGGATGTACGCTCACTCGCTGGTGGCGGGGATGGGTGGGAGGGGCAGAGGAGGCAGGAGCAGAGAGGGCAAGGGAGGCTACCGACTAAGGTCTTGGGTGAGGGTTACCCTATAAGGATCCTGGAAGACGCTTGGGCAGAGATCCCAGGAACCAAGGCTTAGCTCAAGCTGTGTGTGGGAGCAGAGAATCTCCCTGGCTGGAGATTCGGGCTTCGGGGAGTAGAGGTGACGTTGATGAGAAGAGGGGCTCCTTGGTCTTGGCCTCCTATTCTTTTGAGCCTTGGCTCGGACCCTTCCCTCTTCCAAGAATGCCGTCCCTGTGTCTGTCCCATAGCCCATGGGCCAGCTTGCATGACCCTATCAATGCCCCTAGACCACCTTTACCCTCACCGCCGACTGAAAAACCACTCCAGCCTCTTGGCTCCCAGCCCTTCTGGACCTCACTCTGTGTAATTCTGACTCTACCAGCACCTGGACTTCCCAGATGGCGTTAGCGGTAAAGAACCCACCAATGCGGGAGACATAAGAGACACAAGTTTGATCCCTGGGTGGGGAAGATCCCCTGAAGAAGGGCATGGCAACCCCGCCCCCAGTGTCCTTGCCTGGAGAATCCCACAGACAGAGGAGCCTGGAAGGCTGCAGTCCATGGGGTCTTGAAGAGTCAGACACGACTGAGACTATTGAACACACAGCACATCAGATTGTACTGATCTGTGTGAAAAGACATTCAACCTCTGTTGTAAGAGTAACGCGAAGGAAAACTGTAAGAGGAGATGGTTTTCTTCTATCAGATTGGCGAAGGTAGAAAGGCGGGTAAAGGCAGCGCAGGCTCTGGCTCCTGCAGTGGGAGGGGCAGGTCCCACCTTAGTTACCAAGGGAGTGTGACCTCTACATAGGGTAATTGGACAATAGCTTTGTAAATTCCAAATGTAACTGCCCTTTGACCTAGCCTTTCACTTCCGAGCATTCATCCTCTGACATACAAGTGCCCAAAGATAAAAGTGCTCACTGCCTGGAAATGTCCTCTGTGTCCATCAGGAGGGGTAGTGAGAGTCACTCAGCGATACCACACAATGGGCATCCCTGGTCTCCTGCCTGCGGAGGGAGATAAGCAGAGCGTCCATCTCTAATATTCAGGAGAGTCAATCAGTTAATATAAATAAAGTGCTTAGAGGAGCGTCCAGCACAGAGTAAGTATAAGTTCTTGCTATTATTATGGGTTTGCTGTTGTTGAAAAGCATTGGGTGGATCTGTACATACTGCTATGTAATTATCTCCCAGAAATGCTGGTCAGTGAAAACTGCAGACAGAGGCTGCTGGTGGTGCAGGACGCAGCTTAAGTTCTGCTTTGTTTCTAGAGGAGATCTGCTTTTGAATGCATAGACCATCTCCGGAGGAGTGGTCCGCGCTGACAGCGCTGCTCTCCAGGGAGGGGCAGGAGAACCGGAGACAGGGATAAGAGGGAGATTTGCACAGAGCCTTCCACGCAGTTTGCAGTTTCTAACCACATGCATGCACCATCTAGTCAAACAAATAAACCACCCATAAAGACCAGTGATTCATCTGTCTGTGTCTCCCACCAGACCATGAGCCCCCTAGGGCAGAAACTATGTTGCAGCCGCTGCAGAATTCCTGGCCTGGTCAGTGATGGCTGATGGTTGAGCCCAGCCAGTGTTGGCTGGTGGGTGAGTTGGCTGCAATTCCACATAGCCCATCTGCTGGGAACTACTCCCCCCCCCACCACCACAAGGCATGACTCCCAGGAGACACCAACAGATTGGGAATGGGGCATGCTGGAGCAGCCTGGGGAGGGTCTGGCCTCAGCAAGAGGCAGGGCTGAAGAGCTAATTCCCAGGTCATTTCTGGAAGCAGAATCCAAGTGGCCATGTGCGTGGCCAGGCCTCCAGGAGCCTAAAGCAGCAGCCTCCATCAAGGACTGGCTCTCTCCTGGGCCACAGAGCAGGCCCCTTTGTTTGCAGGAGGCTGATATTCCTGTCTGTCTGTCTGCCTGCGTGGCTGCACAGGGGACCAGGAAGGCATTACCGTGGCGACAGCCTTCGCAGCACCGAGGGGCTAGCTGTGTGGCTTTCACCCCTCTGATGGGCCGAGTTCCAGGCCCCAGATCGGTGGTAATGCAGCCCGCCGGCCAGTGCCTGGGCCAAGGGGCAGAAATGAGGCCCCTGGGCACAGAAAGAGACCTGCTGGGTCCACCTCGGCAATGCGACCTGACTTAGGGCCACTCTCTGCTGTTGCCCTCATCCTCCTGTTTAGCGAATGGTGGCTGGTGCAGCTGGAAACTCAGGAGGGAGGGCCTGGCCGCCAGAGCCTCAAGAAGGAAAGCGCCCCAGAGCAGGACCAGCTTCACTGTCCACTATCCATGGACAGTCAAGGAAAAGGAGGGAGAGGCAAGACTTATTTCTGCAGGGGACATCCCCGCAGTTGAGAAAGGAAGCAGCTTTACATGCACAAAAAGTGACTCTGTGTTCAAAACACATCACGGTGGGGGTAGGGGTGGGGGTAGCCCAGCAAGATGGGGACAGTATCCTGCCACTTACACATACTCACAAACATGCTGAACCTTTTCTACAAATACATGAGGACGAAATTTTTAAAATGCAAGTGATCCAGAGGGGTCTATAGTTTACAGCTTCAACGTCACTGGAAGAGGAGGGGGGAACAGAATGGGGCACTAAAAAGACCTTAGTGTATCCACATTTTAAGTAGTTGTTCAGTCACTCAGTCATGTCTGACTCTTTGCAACCCCATGGACTGCAGCACTCCAGGCTTCCCTGTGCTTCATCATCTCCCAGAGCTTGCTCAAACTCATGTCCATTGAGTAAGTGATGCCACCCAACCATCTCATTCTCTGTTGTCCCCTTCTCCTCCTGCCTTTAATCTTTCCCAGAATCAGGGTCTTTTCTAATGAGTTTTAAGTAGAATGGGTTCCTAATTTACCTGTCCTACCAAAATGATTTTAAAGTAATATAAAAAGTCATTGCTCCAGCTCCCTGTCTCATTGAGGCTCCCTCTGACCATCCCATTTATTGCTGAGTCCTGACCCACCCCCACACTCTCAGGGCCTCTTGCTCACTCATATTTCCAACAACACTCACATTCTCTCCTGGGTGAGAAACTCATCACCAGGCTCATGCTCCGAGGTCTTCTTTCTTCCTGGGTGGGGCTCTCCCTTCCTGGGCAGGGTCTCCTTGGGGCGGGGAGGAGGGACACATCAGCCTGGGTGTGAGGCCAATCCAGCTCACTGCCTGTTTTTACACAACTCCTGAGCTATATATAAAAGAATGGTTTTATGTTTTTTAATTGTTGAAAATCAAAAGAGGGATAGTATTTTGTAACACATTAAAATTATATGAAATTCAAATTTCAGTGTCCAGAAAATGTTCCTTGAACATGGCCACGCTCATTTGTTTGTCTTGGCAAGAGCTGCTGCTATAAAGGCAGAGTCGAGTGGTTGTATGACCTGAAAACGTAAAGTATTTACCATTTGGCCCTTTGCAGACAAACACTGTTGATCCCAAGGTGCACCCACCACAGGGTCTGGCAGACAGCAGGTGCTCAGTAAATCTGGCTGAATGAATAATGGAGATGTATGTATTGGAGCATGTCACTTCGATGTCTTGGAGAAAGTGACCCTCTTCCCAGACCTGCCTAGCAGACATCACCGCCTGTGGAGACGGGAAGGTGGGCTAGGGTCTCCCTGAACGACCACTGCACTGCGAGAGGCATCCGTGCAGAAGGAGGTGTCGCTGGCTCTAAGTCCTCGGAAAGAAAAGGACAGAGGTGGCAAGCTCTGGACCTGGCACCTACAGGGTGGGCTGCGGGTGTCTGGAACGGGGCTTGGCTTTGCTTAGCCACGCGGACCTCCCTCCAGTGACCCGCAGCAGACGCGGCCGCCAGCGTGGGCTGCACTTCGGCGCCCTCTCGTGGTTGCAGGGAGTGGATCCTTCCAAAGCAAGCGCGGCAGCCCTCGGGAAGGGAACCCTGTTCCCGGACTCACTAGCTCATCGGACCTCCTTGTCCAGATTCAAGGTCTCATTGGTCTGGACTCAATCTGTCCCTTCCAGAACTCCCCCTTCCTCCACAGACGAGGTAGCCTGATGTCACAGGATGTCCTCCTGCTGAATTGCTGGGTGAGCTGCTGGCAGCCTCTCCTCTGGTTAGACCAAGCAGGCCAAGGGTTGCCAGTCAACACCCAACCCTGTCATCACGAGTGTCCCTGATAGATGGTGAGAAAGTGACCTTGGACATGTCCCAGGGACCTATCTAGAATGATGGGAAGTGGGGTGCTTATAAAGCTTCCTTGTGTTTTCTACATACCAAGAGAGGTCCCATCTGGGTAAGGGCTCCTTAGTACAAGGAAAAGAACTGTCCCAAGTTCTGCTTTGGGGACAGGGAATTTGTGTCTCACCACCTGAAGTGCCACGTGGAGTGATCCTCATGTGCTCACTACCACATACGTGTTACACCACTAGCAACTGTTCCATCTGTCCCTGCCAAGAGACCATGGGCTCCAGGAGGGCAAGGGCAAGATGCTCCCGTGACCCCAGCCTCCAGCCTGAGTGGATGGATGGAAGTCCTGTAGCAGAACTGAGCTTTGGGGAACTCTGGGTCCCCAGCCAAGGTCACGCCCACCCCTTCCAGTCATTCCTATGCATATCATTGGTCCTATTTTCAAACATATCCTGGTTCCACCACTTCCCTCTTTCTATGCCCTCTGACCTTCATCCACACTCACCTCTCTAGCACACCAAGCTCCCTTATGCAAACCCACCAGCTTCAGGGCCCTAGGGCAACTGCTCCCCTGGAGCTTCCCAGAGATGGGACCCCTTCCACCACCTCACAAGAAGGTCCCTTCTCCCAGGCACTCTAGCTACTCCTGTCTGACCATCACCCTTATTTTCTTCACAGCTTGTATTGCTAACAAAAATGTTTACTTATTCCTGTCTCCCCCCCAAGAATGGAGCCCAAGGGCTAGGACTTGGCCCTTCTTTCTCCTCTGCATCCCCAGCGCCTGCATGGAAGCTCAACTCAAGCTTGGGGAATGCTACCTTGCTGCCCCTACTGGTTGTGCAGATGTCACTCGTGTGCATCAGAAAGGCAGGACAGGTCTGGTGCAGACATCCAGCGAGAGGGCTCAGAGCTGGGTGCCTCCTCCAGCTGTGTGCTGGGCAACTCCTCCTGCTCAGCCCGTTTCTTCATCAGGAAAAGAATCTCTACCTCACAAGGGGCGCTGTTGAGGTTTAAGGGGGAACATGAAAAGTGAAAGCTTTTGAAATTAAAAAAAAAAAAGCAAGACACACACAATACTGTCAGTCGCATTTATTGTGATACACTGCACCTGTCAGGGTCCCCGGACACCGTCCAGCTGGCGTCTGGAAGCCACGATGCTGGGTGCATACCCAACACCCTGCCCTCCCAGCAGCAGCTCTCAGCACCCCTGGGTGGCAGAGCAGCCAGGACTTCAGCGATGACTGTCCCAGAGGGATCTGCAGTGTCACAGGGACCAAAGCTGTACACCTTTTGTCGGGCTTGCAGCATTTAAATTTTTTTCATTAGTTAACGACTCAAATATAGGTCTATTTCCACAAAATCCTGAACTCTTGGCTTCTCTGGATTTCTGACATTAGACCTATGTTCCCACTTTATAGCAATTAGCCACAATTAAACGACAGTTACCAAGTTCAGATGGGGATCTATGCTCCATCAATCCCCACCATACTCTATCATATCTCAAGATACATCATCAACTCAACAGCCCAAATATTTCTCTGGTCACAAAGCAATGTCTCTCAGTGTGGTCTTCAGGGACAGTAGGAAAGTCAGTTGCACTGCAAAGGCCTCACAAGTCAAAGGCCTACTTCATTCATTAATATGATCTACGTGACCTTAAGAGCATCTGAGTTGGAGATCTATGAACTACCCCCAAATCCCTCTGAGCCACAAAGAGCACCCCCTGGATGGATGCGTACAGCATTTACTTGCCACACACCCCTTCAAGCAGATAAGAGGCAGAGCTGAGAGCAACAGTCAAACTTCCCAAGTCTGAGCTCTTTTCAAAGATCTCAAGTTCCCTGAATCGGAAGCACTGGTAAGCAGGGTGGACACACCAGCCACTTGGCTGTACCAGAGAGGTTGCAGTGGAGTTGCCAGACCCAAGGAAAGCTATGCTGGAGCGCCCTCTGGTGGTCATGAGGCAGCTCTGCAGGCCACTATTTGATTTCAAGTGAGACCCAGCATCAACCACCATGGGCCCCAAAGCAGGCTCCCTGACACCCCTATGGGTGCCGAATTTTTGACTTCCAATTATTTACTTCCCCAAACCTTCCTGATCTCAATTCCACACCTCAGCCTCTCTCCTGGGCACCCATCTCAGTCTCCAGTGGGGTTGGCCCCCATCCAAGTTGTGTGGCTTCTCCATTTTCCACAGCCCTGTGCCTTGCTCCAGGCTTGGCCCATGGCAGCCTTGAGGTGTTTCCAGGGGAAAACCCTACAGCAGAGAGGAGGTCAACCGCAGCCTACAGGATGAGCAGCACCGGCCAGGTGGGTCTCTCAGAAAACAGGAAGCACACAGGGGATGATGGCCCAAGAGCCGCAGGGGACCGGATGGCCGATCTTCACAAGCAGCTTGGAATCTGGACTTTTACATGAACTAAACCACGCTTTAAAGGTTGGCTCAAATGTATATACTACCCAGACCAAGAAAATGCACTGGCGGAGTGGGTCTGGGCCAGGGCCCAAGGTGGAGGGCTCTGCAGAGGCCCTGCAGCTGACAGAACCTTCAGGACGCTGGGCGGAAGCCACTGGTTTTCAAGGATTTGTTTATTTGAGTAGTTTGTAGCCGTCATCATATTTGATCCTGAGAGGCAAGCAAGGGAGAGAAGATTCTTGGACCCATTTTAGAGTCTGAGACATTGAGGCTGAAGTGGGCTCCTGGAGGGGTCACTAGTGAAGAGAACTCTGAGATATGTGAGACTGAGTCCCAGGCAACAGCAGCCCCCAAGCCCACCCCACCTGGCCTGCCCCCTCCTAGCCGGGCCCTTCCCAGTCCCCTGGAGAGCCAACCACCCAACAGCAGCCCAGACGGTGGCTGCCTGTGCACACCCACCCTCCGGACACACAGCTCCAGGACAGGCAGCCGGGCAGAGCCGTGCGGCTCTCCATGGGCGCACAGTGCAGTGGCCCGCAAGCCCCATGTGGGGTTCAGGTCCAAGCAGAAACACCTCCTGCAGCCTTGCCCATTATGGGCAGAGTGGAGGGTCCCTGGGTCAGCCAGGCGAATGGCCATGGCCAGCGTGGCAGCCTCACCAGTTGGCCTTCACTGCCTTGATGTCGCTGACGAGGTTCTGGGCCAGGCAGATGCCAAAGATCTGGAAGACAGAGGGCAGGTGAGGGAGGGGCCACTGGGAGGGCAGACTGCCCGGGACAGAGTGAGGTTGTGCAGGGCCACAGTGGTACCTGGAGAAGGGCGATGCCCACGAAGACCCCTGCCACAACAATCAGGTTGTCCTGAAGCCACTTTTCAAACTGGCCCACGCAGCCTTTGGTGTGGATGAAGCCCTGCTGCTCCAGCTCCTGGGGACAGATGGGCACCAACTCGGCTTGGCCCGTCCACAGCCACCAGGGGCCCCACCTCAGTCCAGCATGCCAAGCTGGCCCAGGGCCTGGCCCAGGGCCTTATACCTTAGCGCCTGCCACCTAGAGCCCCACCAAAGGGCCCTCTCCTCCTTGGGGTCTCAGCACAGATGGCTTCTTCTCTGAGAAGCCTTCCCTGACTGCCCTGCCCCAACCCCATTACCTCCCTGCTTTTAGCTTCTTCCTAGCACTCAGGTGCAGCTGTCACACTGCTGTTCACCTTTCGTTACCCCTGCCTTCCTGTTTTCCTCCTCTACAGGAGTCCACTGCCTTGTGTTCGGCAGTATCAAGACCTCTGTGTCTCCTGGGACTCAGCACTCCCTCCCCCGGCCCCCGGAATCCTTGTGGCCTTTTGGCGCCTATGAGGGCCCCCAGTTGCCTCCAGCCCTGTCCCCACCCTTCTCACCAGTTTGAGCCGGACGTCGTAGCCACACTGAGTGTTGAGGACATCTTCCTGAGGAGAAACACACCAGGGAGCGACTCGGTAGGGGCACCCGTGAGGCCTCAGGGGAAACAGACTGAACCATGGATTCTGCCGTGGCTGCCGCTCCTTAAGGGAAGCTGGCTAGGACCCCAGCCCCTCTCCCTGTCGCCAAGGTGCATGGCCACAACGCCAGCTTGAATAGCTTCCTTTTTAGGAGCTCTGCCTGCCCGTGTTTTGTAAAAATGGGAAGAAACCTGGCCCTCAGCGTCCCTGTGCCCTGTGACTGGAGGGATGTCACTGCAAGAAGCTTTTGCTCTTAAAGAAAACCACCAAAGTTTCAGAACCCCCACCCCTGCCACCCCAGCATGGTGAGCCAAGAGAAACAGTCCCCATCCAGCAGGCCTCAACGCCACCCACCGACACAAACTCCCTAGCCCAGCAGGGATACTACTACACATAAGAAGGCTTCCCCAACATCAGTGGCCCCCAGAGCAGGGCTGAGGCGAGGTCGGTGCTGGGCTGTTCCAAACTGGGCCTGCGCGCTGGGGCCCCACCCCTCCTCACCCCGCTCCTCCCCAGGTTGCACTCACCGCTGGGTCCCTGACACAGCAGGAGAAGGGCACCCCGCAGCGCTCCCGGCTGGGGTTCAAGTCAGTGCAGTTGAAGTAGATATTGAGGTTCCAGTCGTTGGGCCCTCGGGCTCCGCAGCAAGACCACTAGGGGGCCGGAGGAGAGCCCAGGTGAGCCAGGCCCACCCCAGGCTCGCTGGCAGTGGCCTAGAGACAGCCAGTCAGGTGGCAACCTCCCCACAGACAGGTCGAGCCTGGGCCCAGGGCCATCAGAGCAACTCGAGGCTCCTGACCAGGTCGATGGGGGCTGGGGGTAGTGGGAAGGGGCTCCTGAGCTTGTCCCCCTAGCCCAAGAGAGGCTGAGAAAAGGGAGTGGGCGAGGATGGTGACTTCCTCTGGGCCACCCTGAGGGTTGGGAGTTTCCATAAACCATGCAGAGAGGCTGAAGGCCCCTGTCTGCGCCTGGTCTTCCCACACTTGTCCCACACCTTTTACGAAAGACCTTCTCTTTTCCTCTCTCCAGGGACAGGAGAGCAATCCTGCCACCCTCTTGACCATGCCCCATCCCACCTCATAGATGCTGCCGTGGGCACCTGTATCCCCACGACCCCTACCCGAGACAATGGGCTGCTCCCTTAGGTGGGGCTGCAATGACGCAAGCAGCTCACAATCTAGTGGGGAGACAGGCAGCCTTAACTCACTGACACAGCACAGACTGCCAAATAGTTGGCCCTCGAGGGACCAGCTCAGTGGCAGACACAGTTAGGCCCTGTGGACTGAATAGGGGGAGTGGGGCACAGCCATGCCTCCGCTCAGCACCCCTGCTCCCGCTGGAGAACACTGGCTCCTCTCATCACATCCCTGCTCCTTCTCCTCCCCCAAGGCCAGCCCCTAGAGGCCTTCTCCTTCTCCCTGCTTCCCCATTTCAGCCTTTACCACAATTTATAATGCTATACACACACACACACACACACATTGGTTTCTTTTGCTTGTTTACCATCTGTCTCTTCCCCTAAATCACCATCCACACAAACACAGGTCCTAGCTCGTTTTCACCCCTGAGTCCCCAACACCTAGCTCAGGACCCAGCACACAGTTGGTCCATCACGATTCTGCATTAAATGAACAAATAAATCACATCCTAACCACCTGGCTCTTCGTTTACTTCTGCCCTGGGTTGAGAGCTCTTTAAAACAGGCACCAGCTCTGGTTCACCTCTGGATCCCAGAGCAGTTCTTGGGGCAGATGGCATCAAAGGAGCATGACTGTTTGAGGGTGCAACTGTGAGTGTGTGTGACTAAGTGTGTGAGTGGGTGAGAACGTGCAGGCGGAAGGTGTCTAGGATTTCTTGAACTATTCACTGACTGCTTCTTTACAGGGGTTAGGTTTGCAAGTTTAAGGGCAGAGCTTCTAGGCAGTGGGGAGGGTCTCAAGCCCGACAAAGTTCAGAGGCCAAACAAATAATATAAATGAGAGAAGAGGGCCAACAGGTATAATAAAATAGAGTGACGGGGATGGTGGCAGAGAGACTCTCTACCAGCAAAGGGGCAGGGGCAATGTAGCCCCTGGGCCGATACTGTGGGCCCAGCTTAGTAGAAGAAGAAATCTATATTTTCATGCCACATTTCCTCCTTTAAGTGTGTCCTAAGCCTGGCCTAGGAGCTGCCAGTTTGTAGCTTCTGGCCTCTGCTCCCCAACCCTACGTCCATGCAGGGTTAGGCACATGGAGATCACCAAGGGCTGGCTTCCTTTCAGATATGGGGACACATGGCTCTCTTCCTTGGGGCTTGCCTGGCCTGGTAGGCAAGGGAATGGTCCCAGCACACAGGGAACTTGTTCCATGCATCTGCCTGGCAGGTACCTCCTGTATGTGGCTGGAGCTGGATGCCAGACTTACATATTCCTGAGCAAAGTCAATGAGGTTCTGGAGGTCAATGTCGTCCCGATAGGCCTTGACATTGTTGTTGATGAAGAGGTTGAGCTGGTCTCGAATCCAGTCCTTGAAGACGAAGGCCAGGATCCCTGTTGCCAGCTCCAGAAAGAAGATGAGGCCAAGGAACACGGAGAACTGGCGTGGGCGTCAGAGGGACAGTGGGGGTCAGAGATACAGGGCCCGGGGTTGCCACTGAGTGGGGTTTCAACCTCCCTCACCCTGACTCAAGGCAACCCAGAGTCTCCACCTTGTACCATATTAGTATTGATTTATGATGAAAAAAGATAGAGCTGTTCTTACCTATCTATTGTCTTTGAGAAGCCACCCTCCACACACACCTCCAGTTTCTTTGGTTCCGGAGGAGACACTTCCATATAGAGGACTAGGCACGCATCAAAAGCCCACCAATCAGAGCACTACCGCCCCTGGGGCCACAGGGATTGGTTCAGAAGTGGCCAATCAGGATTAAGGAGATGCAATTAAAGAACTTTGGCAGAATGGCTGGGAAAAAGAGAGACTTGGCCTCTAGCAGAGTTTCTGGGAGGGCGGCTTGAAGCCAGTAACACCCCCCCCGCCCCCTATTCCTGGACATCTTTCCACCCCAAGGGGTCTGGAGCCAACCCAGAGGCACAGAGCTGAGCAGCTAACACATCCCTGGGTTTTCTTAATGGCCATTTTCGCTTAGGGCCCAGGCCACTAGGTTTCGGTCACTTATAACAGCTGCTGCTGCTATTTAGTCGCTTCAGTCGTGTTCGACTCTGCGACCCTTAGGGACTGCAGCCTTCCAGGATCCTCTGTCCATGGGACTCTCCAGGCAAGAATAATAGAGTGGGTTGCCATGCCCTCCTCCAAGGGATCTTTCCTACCCAAGGATTGAACCCACGGCTTCTTTATCGCTGAGTCACCAGGGAAGCCTCACTTACAACAAAGGATCCGATAAATGTATTAATAATACAAATCTGGTGACCACTGTTACAATTACATAATAATAAAACTACCATTATTAAGCATGAAGTATATGTAAGAAGTGGATGGGAGGAGGTTGGGGTCCCCAGTGAATCTAGATGGAAGGGCACTCACAAACTTGAGCAGGAAGGTGTTCTCCCGGAGGGCCCCAATGCAGCCAGCAAAGCCCAGCACGGACATGACGCCTCCAACCACCACAAACAGCCACACGGGGTCAAGGCCTCCCAGATCTGTCAGTGCTGAGATGTTGGAGAGAACGCCCTGTGCAGGGGGAGCAGAGGCAGGTAGCGGGGACTGGCCCTCCCACCATCTCAGCCCATAGCAGCCCTGCACCATATCCCTCTGCCTTACCTTCTCACTCCAGGCCCAGAGACCAATGGCCAGGAACAGGGCTCCCAGCACCTGCAAGGGCAGCAAGCAAAGAGCTGAGGGCTGCGACACCAGCATTCTTTCCCACCCCCAGCAGCGCCCCCCTGCTGGTGCTCAAGCTCTTCAGGAAGCCACAGGGAAAGAGAGAAAGAGGGGAAAGGGCTGTAAATGGGATCTAGAGTCTTTTCCATCTTTCTAAGACTGCATCTCAGTGTTTCTTCCCACAGGGCACAGCTTGGAACACTGAACCCACCCCAGCCCTAAGAAGGGATTCCTTCTTGGAACTTTGGAACTGGAGCAGAGGAGAGCCAAAACAGTCCCACCAAGCATCAGCGACTGGTTTCTGAGCCTCTTCTCTCACCTCAGGCCTACGGTAGGGTTCCAGGCTCCTGGCATCCTCCCCACTATCCTCCCAAGTCTGGTCCTCCTGCTTCTCTGCCTGCCACCCTACTCCTGTCCCACCCTTCCAACATCCATCTGCCAGAGTACATCTTGGCAGCTCACAGCCAAAGACCCCTGAATGACCAGGAATCCCAGTGCAGAGCTAGATCAGCAGAGGGGCCCTGGGCTAGGCCTTCTAAACACTACCCACCATCCCACCTCATCTCTGTGCTGAGATGAGCCCTGGATGTTCAGGGCAGCTGCATGAACCCGAGCAGGACATCTAGTCCCAGAGGGACAGTGCCCCTCCTGCCCAAGCCCAAGGCCATGACCCTACCGCTTCAGACCTGCTTTCTCTACAGGCTCCCTCCCCACCTCAGTGCAGAGCCTCAGTCAACTCCACCTCTGGCCAGCCACCTTTAGCACCCACCCCTTTCTGACCCCAGGCTTCTCTCACTGCTATATTCTCTTTCTAGAAAGATTTTTCCTTCCCTCCCCCACACTAGATGTGGGATGTGAAACCAAACTTCACTTCTGCCTCATCCCATCTGACTCGCCCATGGCCTTTAGATAGGTGAATGATTACTACTTTCTCTTTCTCGAACCTCCCTATGGTTAACGCACTGCCATCCCTCCTCCAGCCCCTTCTCAGCCTCCCTCCTACAAGGCTCTGCTTCACTGGTGCCATGCACAAGGCCACCCCCTCCTCCACCAGGTTCCAACCTCAACCTCCAACCTACCCTTCTTCTTCTCAAACCCATCTTTTACCTCATCATGACACTGGCAATCTCCCAATCTCCACCCAAACCTCTCGCTGGCTCTAGAGCCCTTAGTCCACCTGCCTGCTGCAAAAGCCTCCATGTCCCAGGCTCCATGTCATGCACCGAAAATACATCAGTGAAAAGGGCACATGAGCTCTCAGCCTTCATGGAGTTTACACTCCAGTGGGGGAAACCCACAGTGAGCAAACAAGGTAGTTTCAGATACCAACAGAGCCTTTAAAGAAAATCAAACAGGGTGATGTGATGGGAAGTGATAGGTGGGGAGGGGGAGCATGTTTCAGTTAGGGAGTATGGTGACATTTAGCTGAGGCCTGAATGATGAAAAGGGGCATTGAAGAGAAAAGAATTCCAGGCAGAAGTACTGAATTCCAGGCAGAAGTACTGAATTTCAGGCGGAAGTACTGAATTTCAGGCGGAAGTACTGGCAAAGGCCCAGAGAAAAGATCATGGTTGGTGGTGCAAGGGACAAACTGAAGACATCAAGCCAGACACCACAGGGTGTTCTGGGCCAGTCCTGTCAATCCAGCCTGATAATTTCCCCTGAAACCTTCCTCACCTTGTCCACCCGCCATCACCCTTCCTTTGCCTTAGCCCGCCTCCCTGGTCTCCTTGCCCATGGCAGTCAGGCAGATCTGCCTCTAATACAGAAGCTAAAACAAATCCATCCCCACTGCCCTCAACATGAAACTCAAACCCTGCCCCAACCCTGGGGCCTTCCACACTTGGAGTCCCCATCCTGGGGAACCGTGAAATAAGCCTAGGTCTCTGATGCCTCTCCTCCCTTGACATTTGGTGGCTCCCTCTGCTCAGTGCTCTGCCTCACCTCCACCTGCTGCCCACTGAGCTGTCACCTTGGCTCTGCACTTACTGGCTCTGTGACTCTGGGTTAAATGACTTAACCTCTCTGTGCCTGTTCCTTCACCTATAAAATTTTTTAGATTATAATTAAAGTGCGAGAATACAGTAAGTTATAAATTCATGTCATCTGCCTAACAGCCCTGAGGAGCAGGCTTCATCATCCCCCACTCCGTCAGGAAAGCTGAGGCTCAGAGAGAAGTGACTTGCCCACTGTCTCACAGCTAGGCCCGAGACAACCAGCGCCCCAGACTTTCCCACCAGACCAGCCTCTGCACATGGCCCACACTCTCAGGCTGTGGTACTGCAGGGGCCAAAGGACACCCACACTGCCAGAGCAGCTTGTGGGCAGAGGGCAGTGCCACTGATGCCTGCTAAACAAAACTGAGTGGGCCTGATATTCTGACCCAAGGCGTCAGGAGTAGAGACTGAAGAGTCAGCAAGTAGCCTTGGAGAGATGGGATGGGGGAGGGAGAAGGGAAAGATGACTTGGCAGGCCCAGGGGTACAGATTCCACCCTGGGAGGGGCATAAGCGGTTCCCTTCTCCAGTCAGGGACAGCCTGGCCCTGACACCTCGATTTGCTCAGCTGTGGAATGTTGAATTCTGTTCCCCAAGGCCAGCTCACCCGGCCTTTCATAAGGGAATATCCCCCTGTCCTCAGCCGAGAACTAGGGCGACTAGCCTTCCTTGCCTGCAAGCCTCTTAGTTTGGGGGTGGGAGTTTGACCTATCCCCCCCCAACCCCTCCCCCGCCTCTTTGTAGGAGCTTAAGGCGAAGCGGTAGGGGCCCAGGTACTGGAGCGGTAGAAGGGCTGGAGAGGGAATCCCGCCCTTCACGGAGGCTTTCCTTCCTACCGGCAAAACCAGAGGTTTCGCGGACCCCTTACACCTCAGGGTAAGGGAGGGAGAGGGGGCGACCCGCACCAAGCAGGGCCGCGAGGTCTTCACCGAAACACCTCCCATTTCTCCGCTGAGCCCTGAAAAGACCCTGGAAAACTATCCCTCCCCATCCTACTACCGCAGTGGCTGGCACCCGCCTCCTGCAATCCGGGCCTCTCTTTAATTCCCTCAGGTGCCCCAGAGGGTGGGCGTGGAGCTGGGAAGGGGAGGAAGAAGTTGGGGGACGGTCCCAAGGCCTTGTAGCAAACAGTGTCTCCCCCTAATACGGGACTGAGCCTCCTCCTTCCACCACCCGCAGCACAGGGCCCAGAACCCACCCCGCGCTCACCCAGAAGACGATGTTGAAGCCAAACAGGAAGTATTTCCCGCAGCAGCCGACCTCGGGTTCCTGGAAGTGCTGGTGCTTGCCGGGCATGGTGAGTGGCCGCACGCCGGCCCGGGAACCGGGCCCGGAGGCCGGGCCCAGCCCTCCGCGGGCCGCCGTGGGCTAGAGCCGCCCGGGGCCTAGCCCGGCGGCTGCGGCTTCATGGCCGCGGCCACACAGAGAGCCCGTCGGGCCCCGCCCGCCCCGCAGGCACCGCCCCCGGCGCCCGAATAGCCCCGGCTCGGTCCACTCAGAGCCCCTCCTCTATGCCGGATTCCGCCCCGCCCTAGGCTCCGCCCCTAGCCCCGCTCAGTCCCCTTTGGAGCCCCGCCTCTGGGTCTGGCTCCGCCCCCGCCCGACTGTTCCCCTCCGCGTCCCGCCCCCATACAGGCACACTACCCCCGGCCCAGGCCCCTCCCCACAGCCCGACTCAGCCCCCTTGGAGCCCCGCCTCGAGGCCTGACCCCGCCCCTTACGCTGGCTGCTGCAGCGTCCTTCAGACCCACCTCAGGTGCTTGCTGAAAGCTCTGCGAGTCGCAGGCACAAAAGACCCCTCAGTTCCCCCCACACCACAAGGATCAGTACCAGCGCCACCCCAATCCCCGGCCTTGCTGTTGGTGCCCATCCCTGGAGAGGAGTAACGACCGCGTTGGTGAGCGAACAGAGAATAGTTACATGATGGTGTTTTTTAGCGCACGTGCAGGACGTTTTATTACAGGGGAGTCGAATCAGAAGTGCTTCTCACTCGGAAATTCGGTTCTGTCTCTACTGGTTCAGACTCAGACGGGATGACACCTGGGTCTTGTGAGGGCTGCGGCTGCTGTTCCCTGCCCCTTCAGTTTTGCCAGGGGGCATATACCGCAGCCCCTGGCTCGAACCCCTTTGGTGGTCAAAGCACGCCCTGCACCGTCTAACCCCTCTTCCTCATACCAGCATCTACTTACCGAAGGGGTCTCACATGAGCCCTCTCAAGGCAGGACTGGAGCAGACCAAGGTTTAGGGGGGGCGAATTTTAGAGTTCTCTTTAAATAATTAAATAATTCTAATTTGGGGCTTCCCTGCTGGCCCAGTGATAAAGAATCCTCCTGCCAATGCAGGAGTCTCAGATTCAATCCCTGATCTGCGAAGATCCTACATGCCACAGAGCAACTAAGTTCGTGCACCACAGCTGTTGAGCCTGTGCTCTAGAGCCCCAGAGCTGCAACCACTGAGGCCCGTGTGCCCTGGAGCCCGTACTCCACAAGGAAGCCGCCACAGTGAGAAGCCTCTGCCTGGCAACCAGAGAGTAGCCCCTGCTCTCTGCAACTAGAAAAAACCCACGCAGCAACAAAGATCTAGCACGGCCAAAATAAATAAATTACTTTAAAAAAAAAGATTTTTTTAAATTCCGGTTTTGTTTATTTATTTAGAACAGGAACAGAAAGGGGCTTAAACTTCACCTTCCGGTTAATCCACCTCTGGCAAAGTCACAGTGAGGCCTGATCACCTCTCCTGGGTTAGGCCCTCATCAACCCCACCCCGTTACTCTACAGACCCACACACAGCTGGCTGAGTGAAGGTGTGGGATAAAACATAGGCTCCAAGGCTACAAATCTGATGAGAGGCAACCCATAAAAGTTTTTAAAGCAGAGTGATCACTCAGAGCCCCCACTCCTATCCCTGAGCTCCAGCTCTGTCAGTGGCCTTGAAACCCCCTCCCCCAAGAGACTGGCCTTCAGAACACCTAACTTCTTTCCCCAAGGTGGGGGGCATGGAGTTAGTCCTGAATCCTAGGATTCTCTCCTGTTCTCTTTCCACTTGCCATCCCACCTCCTCCACAAATGATTCACTTTACCACATTGTACCCAACCCAGCCCCCCAGGGTTAAAAAGCCCAGGGTTTTCTCCACCTTTCCACTGCCCTGGGTCCTCAGGTTGGCTACTCACCCCTACAGGGTGAGCCCCAGGATAGGGAAGAAACATGCCATCTGCCCTCAACCCAGCCCAGCCCCTTGAGAAATAAATACACATAGCAACAGGAGGCTCAGGGTCCTCTCACACCACAAATTTGTTCTTGGCTAAGGAGTTGCTCTTAGTGGCTGTGTCTGCTTGGGCCTGGTACCCAATGATGGTCTTTGTGGAGAGGCCCAGGCGCTCTTTGTAGACATGCCTGGGAGGTAAGTGGGAGAGGAAAGCAGACAGGCAGTCAGCAGCGAGTCCTGCAGTTAGCCTGGGACCATGGGTCCTGTGCCTAGAGCCCCTACCCTAGTTCCAGCCACAGTAACATCTGTTGTGTGTGTCTTACCCGTGTGGAAACCTGAAATGTGACTAATGCAAAAGAAAAGAGGTCTGCAAGAAATAGTTAGAAATCTAGACTCCACACCCTTTGCACAAGTTGTGGAAGAAAGAAGGGAGAAACAGAATGGAGTATTCTGGAAGTCTCCCTTGCAGGCCAAGCCATTCCCCTTCCACCTTCTCCCCTAGAAGAGGCTCAGCACCCACCCTGTGCCAGAGATACCCCTCACCCAATATGCAGCACGCTCTCCTGGTTCTCTGCCTCCCGTGTCCACACAGCAGCCTTGTCCCCCTTGGCTTGGATGTTGATGACGGCCCCACACACTTCCCGGCTGTGCTCCCCAAAGCTTTCCCCAATGAGACACAGCAGCTTAACCCAAAAAGGAGGAGGATGAGGCCTCCTGGTGGGCAGAGACTGCCCCCGCCACCCTTGAGACCACTGCTACCACACCAGCCCAGCCTCTTCCCTTGGGAACCCTCCCCACCCAGCCTCCCACCCAACCCCCCACTCACTGTCTCCAGCCACAGGTGGTCCAGCTCAATGTGGCGCTGCTGCTTGGTGAGGCTGCCCAGCCAGCGGCCACCCCACTTATTCCAGCTGTCTTCCCACATGGGCTTAATGCCATCCTGGGAGGCAGGTTGGCAAATCAACCACCTCCCTTTGTTCAAAGGGAAGTGAGTGCCTGGCCACCTCCCCAGGTCCTGCTCCAGCCCCTCCACAGACTAGATCTGTCTTCACCCTTCAGTAAAAGCAGGGTCAGCCCTGCAGACCCTCCTGTGAGCTCCTATGGGCCTCTAAGCCTCAATATAAGTCGCTTCATGTAGCCTTGCATAGATGTGTGTTTGTCTCCTTTGCTGAACCAACATCCTTGAGATGAGAGTTCAGATGGGGGCGATTAAAGGAAGCGTCTGGGGCAACCCCAGTGTAGCCATGGACAGACATCCCAGGCTCATCGGGCACAAGTCACCTAGGGAAACCTGCCAACATGGACATCAGGGCCCCACTGCCCAGCCCCTCCAAGGACAGGCCTGCACATTGACGAGTGTCCTCAGGCAATCCTGATGCAGTCCCCAAGTTAAAGAGCCAGGCCAGAAACCTAGACCCCTTTGCTGCTCCCCCTTGTTCCTCCCTCCCCTGTTCTTCAGGATGGGGCTCAAGTCTGACACTCTGCTCCAGCTTTTGTACAGCAGTCCTCCAAGCGGAAGTTATACTTGGCTCCAAGGAAGACTGTTTTCAGTACCACACTGTCAAACCCCCTGTGAGGGAGGAAGCTTGGAAGAAATCAGCCCCACTGTGTCCCGGGAAGTAGGCAAAGCCAAGCTTACCTTGAACAGGGCATAGTCACAGCCGGAAGAGAGCTTACTGGCCAGCTGGATATTATTATATATCCTGGAGAGAGACACCCACCCCAGGCTGAAAGTCCAAGCTTTTTAGGGCCTGGTTTCAACTGGCCTCAGATCCCTCAACTTCTTACCCCATTGCTTTCCACCCACCTTCCAGCCTCCAAGCCTTAGCTCATATTGGTGTCCCCTGCCAAAAAATTCCATCTCCATTTACCCAGACCCTCAAATCCCACCTTCTCACTCACCCCCAGGGTTTGTGAAGCCCCTTGCAGACCCCCTCACTGGATCACCACAGACACTGAAAGGGTCTGAAACTCACTCAGTAGCTGAGACAAGCTCAGAGGGGAAGGAACTCGCCTAGGGTCACAAGGTATAGAGCAGTCACGGTCAACTCCTTGCTTCTCCTGCTTCCCAGGCTTTCTCCCTGAGTCCCAAGAAGGCTTGGGGGCAGGAGCTGTGACCCAGCCCAAACTCTCCACCACTTCCCTGCAGAGCCCACCAAGCCCCAGCCTTCAGGAGATGCTGCAAGACCCAAGAAGGGCTGGGAAAGCAGTATAGGCAGCAGCTTCCTGGAGGGGCGGGGTCTGGGAAGGAGCCCCAGCTAAGGCCCCCTGACCTCAGCCTCCTCTATGAGGGACAGACACTCATGCCCAGAAGTCCTCCACGGTGCTGAACTTGGTGACCAGATACAGGTTGTTCTGCCAGGCTCGGCTGCTGTCATTCTTGAAGAACCACAGAGCCCACCTGGGGGGTGGGGGAGGGAGCAGGAGGAAGCAGAGCGCATGTTGCCCCACCCCACCTCCACAGCAGTAGGGTGGCCCAGAAGTCCTGCTCCTTCCCGAGCCACCAGGGAGGTAGGGTTTGTATCACCTGCCCCACGAGGTGATGGGGACGGTGGTCCTGAGAGGCTGGGGGACCAGTGAGGGCCTTTAACTCGGAATCTCAGCTGGATTAAGGCTGAAAGAGCTAGCACAGCCCAAGTTTTAGGGCAGCTCTGGCCTTTCCCAGATGAGGAAGTGAGGTCAAAGCCAAGGGTAGGGCCTGCCCTACCTGTTGAGCAGCCGATGTAAGTCCAGCTTGCCCTCCTCCCGGGCCTTCTTCAGAGCCTCCTCTCCCATGCACGGCCCCGCGGCTGCCTCCTCCTCTTTCTCCCACTTTCGGATTCCATCCTCAGCCTCTTCAGCCTGACCAAGGAGAGGAGTCAAGCTGGGCGGTGAGCCCAGGCCCTCGCTGCCCAAGGGGGCAGGTGGGTGGACTTACAGGGAGGGCGGCAGCCATGCTGTAGGCTGGGCTCCAGGGTCACCCACCCATCCGAGGGGGCCTCCAGCTGCCGGCTTTAAACCACCATCGGCCCGCCCCGCTCACCCAGAGCAGGTGACTGGGAGGAGCCAGCGGAGGGGGGGTGGTTCCGAGGAGGAAGGGCCTACACTATCAGTTCGTCAACAAGCGTTTAGTGAGCACCTCCTGCATGCAGGCTGGGGTCTGAGGACACAGCTGTGACCAGGCAGACCTAGCCTCGGCCCACATGGCACTGGTCATTTAGGGGCTGAGACAGGATGGCAAGGGGTCTGCCCTTAGTGAAACCACATTCCACCAAGGGTAGACCCTGAATTTAAAGCGGATTGACCCAGGCATGGCAGAAGGTGGAGGGGAGCAGGGCGGGGCCAGGTCAGAGACAATACACATATTGTGGTGTCTCCCTTTGGGCTCTGCTGTCGTTCACCCCCTCGATTTTTGCCACCAGTGTCATTTGACACAGGCATGTATCTAGTCTCTGGAAGCATCTGTGGGTTTTCTTTTTTATGTGATTGTTTAGAAACAAGAAGCTTGTTGATTAGAAATCCACATTTTGAAATGTTAGGTTTGGCCACACTGGGGCTTCCTTCTCCCAATCTGTTGCTGCCAACACAGCCTTCTGGAAGAGCAAAGGAGGATCGGCATGGCCCCTGTGTCCCACTGCACTCGTGCTTCTTCCCTCCTGTCCACCTGGGCATTCTCCACCTGGACATGGTCGGCAAGGGCCAGTTCACCTGTCCACAGCCGGAGCCAAATCCTCCCTGCCCCACCTCGGCCAAGTACCTGAACCTCATTGAGTCTCAGTCTGCCTTTCTGTAAAGTTGGAACATTAATGAAACACAACTCAGAAGCTTACTGTATTAAGTGATATAAAACAAGTCCACAGAACAAGGCTTGCTCAGTGGTCAACAGCAGTCAGCTGAGGGCCTCCCCAGGGTGGAGGAGGGACTGGGGAAGTGAGGGAGGGAAAGCTGGGTATCCTTTCCCCGCCTTTTGAACAGCAACCTTTTCTGCAGGGGCTGAAATCTCCCCAAGTTTCTTAAGGTTTCTCACACTCCCCTTGGCCCAGCTCTGTAAGAAGCCAGTGCCTTCTCCTCTGCCACACATAGGAGACCCCATGGATGACATTTAATATCTGTTCAACCCACATCTCTAAGCTCCAGGTGGTGCTGCCAGGCCTGCGGGGGGCTGGGTGCTGGGAGGCAGCAAGGAGCAGAAGATGAGTGGGCCCCGTGCTCTGATCTGTCAGGGGAGCAGACACCAGGTCATCACAAAGACCTGTGTCACAGCAAATGCAAGCCTCAGAAGGAAACAGATTCACAGACGGGAGAAGACCAAGTCTGTAACCTGAACTGGGGGCTTTAGAACAGCAGTTCTCAAGAGCATGGATCAGAATCACCTGCAAGGCTTGCTAAATACTGACTGCTACACTCGGCCTCTGAGGTGGCACTGGTGGTAAAGAGCCCACCTGCCAATGCAGGATATGGAAGAGATGTGGGTTCGATCCCTGGGTCGGGTCGATCTCCTGGAGGAGGGCTTTGCCACTCACTCCAGGCTTCTTGCCTGGAGAATCCCATGGACAGAGGAGCCTGATGGGCTACAGTCCATGGGGTTACCAAGAGTCAGACACCACTGAAGTGACTTAGCAGGAACAGACGATTACCTGGCTTGGGCTTGAGAA
Source organism: Antilocapra americana (assembly GCA_007570785.1). Taxonomy (NCBI): domain Eukaryota; kingdom Metazoa; phylum Chordata; class Mammalia; order Artiodactyla; family Antilocapridae; genus Antilocapra; species Antilocapra americana. The sequence goes on from ML661896.1 coordinate 12,216,338, forward strand.
CAGGCATTTCTAACAAGTTCCTGGATGAGCTGGTCAGGGACCTCATTTTGAGAACTACCAACTCAGAGGCAGTTCACAGAAGAGGTGATGTTTGAGTGAGAATTAATGAGCCCAGTGGAGAAGGGTATCTCTGGGAGTGGAAGCAGCATGTGCAGAGGCTCTGTGGCAAAGGGAACATGAGGTACTGGAGGAATAGAATAAAGACCTCTGCAGCTGATGCCTAAAGGGGAAAGGATGGTGAGTCTTGATGTTAGGAGAATGGAGAGCCATTGGGTGCTTCAAGGGCTGGGGAGGCAATCAGATGGACTTTCTAGCAAGTTCTCTGGCTGCTGTGTAGGAAACAGACCCTGCTCGGTTAAAAGTGAATGAAAGGAGATCTATCTGGATGCAGACATGGTTGTCCAGGTGACGAATGGGGTAGCTGGGAAGATGAGAGAATATGATGGATTTCAGAGGTATTCAGAGGGAAGACTCAGTGGTGTTTGGTGGTGGATAGGCTCAGGAAGGCCTTCCCTGGTGGCTCAGATGGTAAAGAATCTGCCTGCAATGCAGGAGGTCAGGTTCAATCCCTGGGTAGGGAAGATCCCCTGGAGGAGGACATGGCAACCCGCTCCAGTTTTCTCGTCTGGAGAACTCCATGGATAGAGGAGCCTGGCAGGCTACAGTCCATGTGTCACAAAGAGGCAGATATGACTGGGCAACTAACACACACAAACACGCAGGCTCTGGAGAGATGGGCATAGAGTCCCAGCTTCCTGTTGCTGTATAATAAACCACTCCAGACCCAGTGACTTAAAACTACAATAATCACAGAGCTGCAATTTGGGTAGCACTTAATAGGGATGGCCCATCTCTGCTCCAAAGCCCTGTCGATTGGAGTGGCTCACAGGCTGGGGCTGGGGCTGTCCGCTCAGCCACAGCAGGGCAGTCTTCGCTGGCTCTCAGATGGAACCTCAGCTGGGGTGTCAACTGGGATAGCTCTTTGTGGCCTCTCCACGTGACCACTTGGCTTGCTCATAGCACAATGGCTGGGTTCCCAGGAAGAGTGTCCCAAGAGATGAGAGGCAGAAGCTGCCTGTTTCTTAAGGCACCAGCCAGAAACCTGGCACAGCTTCACCACCACTGTATTCTATTAGAGTCTCAGGGTCCATGTCCAAGGCACTGTTTTAGGCACTGAAGAACACAGATGTGAACAAAATTTCTCTTTGCCTTGAAAGTTCCCAGGACTGAGCCCTTGGACCTCAGCTTTGCTCTGTCAACACTTGCCATTTCATGATCCCATTCAGTCACAGGCATTGGATGTCACATGTACAGAACACCTGTGGCCCAGCATGAAATCCTGAAGAAGGCATCCAACTGCCTGCTCAGAATTCCACCTGGATATCTTACATGCACGGGTCTCACAGCTATTGCATTCAAAGCTGAATTCCTGGCTTTCCCCATCCCTTGTCCTGCTCCTCCCATAATCTTCTCCATCCTTCCACCTGCTCAGCCAAAAATTCAGGACTGGTCCTGACTTGTCTCTTTCTAACCCATCAGCACATTTCATATTCAGCTCTACCTACAAAATATCCAGGATCCAGCCACTTCTCTTCATCTCCATTGCACAATGGAGATGGCATCTTCCCTGTATTATGGCAATGGTATGCATACTGGCCCCGGCTTCCACCATGGCCCAAGAACAATCTACTGTCTACACAGTTCAGTTCAGTAGCTCAGTTGTGTCCAACTCTGTGACACCATGGATTACAGCACACCAGGCCTCCCTGTCCATCACCGGAGTTTACTCAAACTCATGTCCATCGAGTCGGTGATGCCATCCAACCATCTCATCCTCGGTCATCTACTTCTCCTTCTGCCTTCATTCTTTCCCAGCGTCAGGTTCTTTTCCAATGAGTCAGTTCTTCAAATCAGGTGGCCAGATTATTAGAGTTTCAGTTTCAGCATCAGTCCTTCCAATGAATATTCAGGACTGATTTCCTTTAGGATTGATTGGTTGGATCTCTTTGCTGCCCAAGGGACTCTCAAGAGTCTTCTCCAACATCACAGTTCAAAAGCATCAGTTCTTTGGTGCTCAGCTTTCTTTATAGTCCAACTCTCACATCCATACATGACTACTGGAAAAACCATAGCTTTGACTAGATGGACCTTTGTTGGCAACGTCTCTGCTTTTTAATATGCTGTCTAGGTTGGTCATAGCTTTCCTTCCAAGAAGCAAGCGTCTTTTAATTTCATGGCTCCAGTCACCATTTGCAGTGATTTTGGAGCCCCCCAAAAATAACTTCTCTTTACTGTTTCATTGTTTCCCCATCTATTTGCCATGAAGTGATGGGACCAGATGCCATGATCTTAGTTTTCTGAATGTTGAATTTTAAGCCAGCTTTTTCACTCTCCTCTTTAACTTTCATCAAGAGGCCCTTTAGTTCTTCACCTTCTGCCATAAGGGTGGTGTCATCTGCATATCTGGGGTTACTGATATTTCTCCCAGCTTCCCTGATAGTTCAGTTGGTAAATAATCCACCTGCAAGGCAGGAAACCCCAGTTTGAGTCCTGGGTTGGGAAGACCTGCTGGAGAAGGGATAGGCTACCCACTCCAGTATTTCTGGGCTCCCCTTATGGTTCAGCTGGTAAAGAATCCACCCGCAATGTAGGAGACCTGGGTTCAGTCCCTGGGTTGAGTTGGCAAGATCCCCTGGAGAAGGGAAAGACTACCCACTCCTGTATTCTGGCCCGGAGATGTCCATGGGGTCTCAAAGAGTTGGATACAACTGAGCGACAGCAAACCTTAAAAAGGAAAGTGAGATTACATCACTCCTGTGCTCATAGTCCAAGGGTCTGTAAGGCCCCACCAGCTCCCAGCACCCCCTCCCCATGACTCTCCACCCCTACAGCCACACTGGCTGCCTTGCAGGTCTTCAAACATACCAGACCCACACCTGCCCTAGGACTTTACACTGGCTGCTTTCTCAGTTCCCACCTCAAGCCAGTCCTTCCCTGCCCACTGCATTTAACTGGTCAAGCGCTCAGCCTCCACCGCAGCACTTCCATGCGCTTTCTCTTATTTGCTTTCTCTCCAAGCACTTGTCACCTGCTGACATACCCTATATTGTACTTCTTTATTTTACTCATCATTTGCTTTATGGTGCTAGAACATAAGGTCCCCAGGGCCTCTTTTACTCACGACTCTGTTCTACAGTTCCTAGGGCAGGGCCTGGCTCATGGCAAGCACTCAGAAGTCAGAGCAACAAGGGAGAACTAACATTAGACAGTGAGGTAAACGCCACTGATTTTGACAAAAGTAACACAGTCTAAGGGATCTTTTTTGGTCATTAGTTCGTTTGTTAATTATCTGCCTTCTCCTTCTTGAACGATAAGCTCTAGAAGAGCAAGGACTTCATGCATCTTGCTTTCTGCTGAGTCTCCAGTACCTAGAACAGTACCTTGCACACAGTAGACACTCAGGAAAGACCGACTGAGAAGACTAGATGCCAAGGACTAGTTACTTTCCCTCTCTGGGTATTGGTTGTTTCATCTGTAAAGTGGGAATGTAAATGCCTGCTTTAAAGGATTGACTTTAGTGATATAATGGATATAGAGCCTGGCACACAGGTGTTCAATCAGTATTACCCACCTCCCCCATCTGATCTTAGGCCCCCCATCCTGCCTGCCTGCCTTCCTCCTCATCCTGAGGCCTGGACAGCAGGAGTGTTGGTAAATGTCCAGCCACATGGTTAGGCCTCACATGCAGAGTTATAAAAGCACATCTGGATTTTTACAGAACCGAAGCAGAAACTAGGGTCCTGGGACTCTCTTAAGAGAACTCCTGCTGCTCAAGTTGGGATATTTTTTTTCTCCCACACTCTTCCAAGCTTCCCTCTCCAGAAGCTTCTTAGTACATTCTTAAGAAGGGGAGAGAAAAGAGGAATAGAGGGGCCTATTTTCCAGGTCAGAGAGAGAACAGAAACAAAGAGAGGGCCCTGAGAACTCACAGGTTTAGGGTCTGGCCAGCAAGAGACTCAGGGGTCTGGATTCTGCCATCCTATGCCCTAAAGAAGGGCCAACCATGTGACATGGGGTAAAGAGCCCAGCATCCTGGAAAGTGGTGACCCAGTAACCATGCCACCTTCTTCTGAGATAGCCCATATGCAGAGAGAGAAGGAAAGATGTAGCAAATGTTAACAACTGGCAAACCTAGGTAAGGATATCTGGGTATTCATCATGCTAATACTGTGGCTTTTCTAAAGGTTTTGTTCATTGTATTATGTTTGGGTTCCCTGGTGGCTCAGATGGTAAAGCATCTGCCTGCAGTGCAGAAGACCTGGGTTTGATCTCTGGTTCAGGAAGATCCCCTGGAGAAGGAAATGACACCCCACTCCAGTATTCTTGCCTGGAAAATCCCATGGGCAGAGAAGCCTGGCAGGCTACAGTCCATGGGGTCCCAAAGAGCTGGACACGACTGAGCGACTTCACATTACGTTTGGAACTTTTCTCTAGGCTTGAAGTTTTTAAAAATAAAAAAATTGGAGAAAAAAACCTTTTGCAGGACAGAGGGGCTAGTGGCTCACTCAATAACTATTCTTCCCTTCTCATACCTTGATTTGAGGAAGTCATAAGCCCAGAGAGATAACCAAACTTTTCTAACATCCCTGCAGTTAGGTATAGCCAATGACAGGTAGGCAGGAATTGTTGGCTTCCAGGAAAATTCCTTAAGGAAAAAGACAGAAAACTGGCAGGTGTTCTTTTTACACTACTTCCCTTTCTCCTGCTTTCTGCATGGGTGTGATGGATGGAGCTGAGCAGCCATCTTAGGCCACGAAGTGGCCTTGAAAGTGGAATCCAGGTACTAAGAATAGTTGAATAGGAAGATAGGATTCTGGGTCTCTGATGATTGTGATGTCATCAGACCAACTATGGACTGCCTACTGCATGACTTCTTTAAATGAAATAAATACCTGCTTTGCTTAAGCTTCTGATGAGCAGCCAAATGAACTTCCTACCTAGTTCAGAATTTAACCTATTTTCTATTCCCTCTACACTCTGGACTTTTCCACCTGCTGGATGCCCTGCTGGGAAAATTCACCACCACATTGTAAGGTCCTTCTCATTTTTCAAAACCCAGCTTGAATATCACTTTCTCCTGGAGGTTTTCGCTGGATGCTTCCTCTCTCCTGGACTCACGATGCTCCTGCTGTTGTTAAGTCACTTAATCATGTCTGACTCTTTGTGACCCCATGGACTGCAGCACGCCAGGCTTCCCGGTCCTTCACTATTTCCTGGAGTTTGCTGAAACACATGTCCACTGAGTCAGGGATACCATCCAACCATCTCATCTCGGTCATCCCCTTCTTCTCCTGTCTTCAGTTTTTCCCAGCCTCAGGGTCTTTTCCAACGAGTCTTTTCCTGGTGCTGCTGTAAACTCCTCCACAGTCCACTTGCTGCCCATCTGAGGATTCTTTATTACTTGTTGTTTTGGCTTCTCTTTAACATTTGTCCACTTGTCCTCTAATCCCCTCGATTTCCCTGCCCACCACACTCCCCAGCTTCTCCTCCTCGCTGTGCTGCTTCTTCTCAGCCTTCCCCTGGGCTCCTCTGCCCCTGGCCACTCAGGAAGTTCGCAGTGACCCAGCATTCTGTTCTGACCCTCCATTCTTTTCACTCTCCCTGTTCCTCTGGGCAGTTGCATCCTCCCCATGACTCCAGCCACCACCTCTGTGCAAATAACTCCAAATCCAATGGTGTTCTGGCCTGGCTTGGATCAGCTTGTGAGAACAAAGTTTTAGGAATTTTGTGAATCAGATATTAAAGTCGTTATTAAAAATTAAATAAACTAATGGTTATATAAATATGTTTAAAACAAGATAATAAGCACTTAAAACATAACTTCCTAGTTATTTTACTATTACCTATGCTTTTGAGGCTATTTTATATCTATTTTACTTGAATGGTGGAAATGCTGTATAAGGGAGTGCTACCACATGTCTCTTCCCAACTCTTTGCTCAGAGACATCACAGTGACAGCTTGAAACAAACCACAGGGGTAGAATTTACACCATGGGTATGGGAAAACTCTACAAAGTGCTTCTTTGCTTGGAAAGCCATGTAGGAAAGACTTCCCAGTATAACATGGCCCAAATAAATACCTGAAGCCAGCATGGAGTAGCTTCCTGAGTTCCAGGCTCAGATAACTCTTGGCTGGACACCTTGTCCAGCTAGTCTATCAGGCATGGCACATTCAGTGTGCCCTAAACAAGCTCACCCTCCAAAGCTGCCCCAACCCTTCAATGCCTATTTCCTTTTTTGCAGCAGCATCACTCACCCCATTGTCCAAGCCAGAAACCTGGAGATCTTCCTGGATTCATTCCGCTTCCTCTTCTCCAACATCCAATAAGTTACATCTGAAATGATGCTCAGGTCTCCCTTCCAGTCCTGTTCCAGACTCACTGAGGCTTCCATGCTTCATGCTTTCTCATTCTTCCTGTGGATTCTGCCTCAGGTCCCTCATTGTTCTTGCTGCTTCTAGCAGTGTCCCCCTCCAACCCACCTCCATTTGGACCCCATAAAATGCAGATCTCATTTAGGTTTCTCTTGGGCTTAAAATCCTTCAGGGACTTCCTAATTCCTACAACAGGAAGATGACACCCTTTGTATGGTCTTCTTTCTCTCTTTCTCCTCTCTCCTTCCTACTGCTTGGTCCTTCCTCATCTGACATTCAGGGAATCTTAGTAAAGAGTCACAAACATCACTTCTTGGATTATTAACCAGATATGGAGTTTATTAGCCAACAGTGGGCAGCTCAGAGCCTTTCCTGGAAGGCCAGAGTCCCCTTGGAGACCAGGCAGCCTGGAATGATGCCCAAATCACATCATCAAGCCGTCCCAGGAAGACCCCCCAGATGCTACAGCTGAGCGCAGATAGTGCAGCTTGTCCCGTGGCGCTAGGTGCTCCCAGAAGCAGTTGTCACAGCCGCCCCTGGTCCCTGGCAGGAACTGCCACCGCTGCCGCCATCACTTGTCTTTAACTAAGCAGACTCTCCTTCTTCGCTGCTTCTTCCTGGCTCTCGGTTCAGGCTCCAGGTCTGGGGCTGGGGTGTCTGCGGCTGAGGTCACATGTCCTGGAAGCAAGGAAAGCTGGGAAGCATTGTCAGCTCCCAGAAGGAGAGGAGGGCTCTACCTCATAGGGTGCGGAGTCCCCCAGACATAGGAGGGAGGCAGTTTCAATGCTGAGAGGCCAGCAACAACGACAGCTATCCCCCGTGCTAGCTTTTAAAATTACACAAGTAAAACACTCTTCAAGGTAAAATAGTCAAACAGCACAAAAATGAAGGTGATGAAATGTACAAGCTTCTTTCCTTGCATTCTCTCAGTCCCATTCACCAGGGGCAGCTACTGTTAACACTGTTTTGGAAGTTCTTACAGGTGCGTTCTTTGTATATACAGATGTCTGTATTTATAGTTAAGGTGTCTGTATTTAACTGTGTTGACTGCAAATGCTTTCTTTGTGTCAAATTTGACTAGCTCCATAAGAAAAGGGAACCCTCCTATACTGTTAATGGGATTGTGAATTGATTAAGCCAGTATAGAAAACAATATGGAGGATTCTCAAAAAAGTAAACACAGAGTTGCCATATGATCCTACGAACCCACTCCTAGACATGTATTGGGAGAAAACTATAATTCAAAACAATACATCCACCCTAATGTTCATAGCAGCATCATTTACAATAGCCAAGGTAGGCAAACAATCTAAATATCCAGTGACAGATGAATGGACAGAGAAGTTGTGGTATATATCTACAATGCAATATTACTCAGCCATAAAAAAAGAATGAAATAATGTTGTTTGCAGAGATATAGATGGACCAGGAGATTATCATACTAAGTGAAGTAAGTGAGAAAGAGAAAGACAAATTACTATATGATATCACTTAAAATATAACACAAATGAACTTATCTGTGAAAGTTGCTCAGTCATGTCCGACTCTAAAGTCCATGGAATTCTCCAGGCCAGAATACTGGAGTGGGTAGCCTTTTCCTTCTCCAGGGATCTTCCCAACCTAGGGATCGAACCCATATCTCTTACATCTCCTGCATTGGCAGGCAGATTCTTTACCAGCTGAGCCACAAGGGAAGCCCAAGAATACTGGAGTGGGTAGCCTATCCCTTCTCCAGGGGATCTTCCTAACCCAGGAATTGAACTGGAGTCTCCTGCATTGCAGGTGGATTCTTTACCAACTGAGCTATCAGGGAAGCCAATAAATTAAGTCACAGTCATAGAGACAGACTTGTGGTTTCCAAGGGGGCAGGGAGTGAGGGAGGGATGGATTGGGAGTTTGGGACTAGCAGATGCAAACTATTATATATAGAGAATGGATAAACAATAATGTCCTACTGTATACAACAGGGAACTATATTCAATATCCTGTGATAAACCATAATGGAAAAGAATATGAAAAAGAATATATACATGTATAACTGAATCACTTTACAGTAGAAATTAACATATTGTAAATAAACTATATTTCAATAAAATAATTTTTTTTTTAAAAATTGGTTAGCTCCACACACTACAGTTTGGTACCTTGGCTTCTCTCACCTCACACCATGCCTTGTACTCCTACATCAATGCTCATGGGTCTAACCCATCCTTTCTAATGACAGCATTGCACTGAGTGGATGAACCATAATTAACTAGCCAGTCCTCTACAGATAGACATTTAGATTATTTTCAGTTTTTTGCTACAATAAACTATGCTGCAGTGAACAGCCTTGCACACACATGTCTTTGTGTGCTTGTGAGAGTAGAGATCCAAGGGATGAATTCCTGGAAGGGGAACTAACTGTTGGCTCTAAAGGAGCATGCATTTATGTCTTTGGTAAACATTGCCAAATTGTCTTCCAAAAAGCATGTACCAGTTTGCAGTTCTACCAGCAATCTGTGAACAATTTTTTTCCAGGCCCTGCATAGTCTGGCTCTTGGCTGCCCTCTCACCTCATCATCTGACATTTACACACCCTATATTTCCGGCCGCAGTGCCTCTGCAGATGCTATGTCCACAACCCAAAATGTCCTTCCTCTCTTGTCTGCCAGATGAAATTCCACAAGGCCCAGCTCAGCTGTCACCTCCTCTGTACAGCCTTACCTGACTCTGTTGAGCTGTCAGAGACCCCTTCCTCTGGTATCCCACAGCTTCCTGGGCATAATTCTGTCATACACCAACTAAGGACCTATGTGTAACTGGCACTCAAGGGCCATTTTGACAATCCAGACCGTAACCACAGGAAAAAAGGATCATGTCCACCTCCTACTCCTTCCCTATTGTTTCTTCCTGCCTCGGGGCCTTTGCACATACAGTTCCCTCTCTGAATCTTGCCCTCAAGCCTCCTGGCCTTGGTGCTTCTCTGCTCCCATTCATCTCCTCATAGAGGTCTTCCCTGACCACCAGATCTCAAGCATCCCTACTCTAGTAACTCTTGTCTATCTCCATTTTATCATCTCCATGACTCTTATCACAAGTTGAAATAACCTTTAGTTTATGCATTATGTTTATTTTCTGTCTTGTGTCCCATCTCTGCACGCACGCAAATTCACCACTGCAAACTCCCCAAGAAGGAGGGGTCTAGTTTTCCTTTTGTGCTGTCTCCAGCTTCAAATTTGCCTGGTACCTAAGAGCTCAGTAAACATTCGCTGAATGAACCATCCATATTTCACAGAAGAAGAAACTGACATTCAGAAAGGAGAGCTGAATAGCCCAAGGTCCCACAGTTTATAAAGACCTCCAAACCCATCTGAACATTAAAACCAACTGCAGTATTTCTCCCGTACTCTCAGCACGCCGCATTGTGTCTCCCACCAGACTAGCTTCCTGGGGGACAGGACTTGAGTCCGATGACGCTTCGGGGTCCCCAGCGGCCTGTCCCAGGCCCGCCCCGTGAGGCTAGCGGGCTCCGCGGAGATGTCACCCTCCCCGCCTCCTGTCAGTCAGGCCGAGGGGGTGGCGCGGCCGCCAGGGGTGGGGGGGCGCTGAGCTCAGAGCTGCCGCAGCGCCCCAGCCGGAGCAGGAGCGCGCGAGACAGCAGGGCGCTAGGAGCGAGCGGCGGCTGGCGAAGCACTCCAGGCCCGGGCAGTACTGCACCTCCGCTCAGGGCTCGTGCCTCGTCTGCTGCAGACCAGCCTGAACGCCTGGCCACGGCCCGATCCCTCTTCGGCCCGAGCCCACCCCGGCCCAGCCCAGCCGAGCTCGTGCAGTCCGCCTGCCGCAGCCTCTGCCGCAGCCGCCACTCCATCCCCAACCCGGGCCCCGCATCTAGGTGAGGCGGCCGCGCTCCGAACGCCCCGGGCTGAGGAAAAGGGGAAAGGTTTGGGAATGGAGTGGAGAGGGGACGGGATGGAATGGGGAAGGGGCTGGAGAACGTAAAGAGGACGCCGAGGGGGTGCGTGTCCGTGTGCGACCCGGGGTATGTGTCTCTCTTGCTTGGTGTCTGCAATTGCCTGGATGGCCGTGTGGACGTGCGCCCGCGCCCGTGTGCCCCGTGGTGTGTCAGCGTGCCCGTGCGCGTTTGAATATCTGAGGGTCCTGTGTGTGCACGTGAGCGTGTCCAAGGAGTATGTTTGTTTGCATGGCCGTGTGTCTGTCGCCTGTGTACAAGCAGGCCCCCGGGCTTTGCGCCGTGCCTAGCACTCCGGTTCCGCGGGGCTGCAGGTTGCAGGGCCCCGGATAACCGAGGCGGGGAGCCCCTCCTGAGTCCCCGGGTTTCAAGGACGCTAGGACTCGCCGCGGCCCTGTGGCCTGGCGCTGGGGAAGGGAGTAAGGTGGGAGGAGGTTCCGGGCCAGAAGGGCGCCTTAGGTCTCGGGGGAGGGGATGGGACACCTGCGGTCTCTTCGCAAGGGCTGGGGTGAGGGTGCGGGCGAGCGCCCCGGTGCCCCTGTGTCCGTCCTCCGCAGGCCGCCAGGATGGACGTGTTCATGAAGGGCCTGTCCATGGCCAAGGAGGGCGTCGTGGCCGCCGCGGAGAAGACCAAGCAGGGGGTCACCGAGGCCGCGGAGAAGACCAAGGAGGGTGTCCTCTACGTCGGTGGGCGAGGGGCGGGGCTTCCAGGGCTGCGCGGTTCGGGTGTCCTCTGAGGGGCCAGAGCCCAGGTCCTTATCCTTAGAGGGAGGAAGTGGGGGGTCTGGGCCTGAGAATATGAGTCAGCAGATGGGGCCGGGTTAGCAGGGGTCACTGAGGACATAGCCCGCTGATGGACACCTGGGTCAGTGATGACACTGAAGGAAGGGGGCAATGGAGGAAGAGTTGATGAGGGTGGAGTTCAGCTGAAAGTCCAGAGAAGCAAGGCAGGGATCAAAGGAGATAGCCTTCTTCTGCTGCTTCTTCCCATTATTAATAGTTACCTGGTGTTGAACCCTTACTGTCTGCCAAGTACAGTGTGATCTGCAACGTCTATTACCTCATTTAATGCTCCCTGTCCATCCACAGACCAGGGAAACCCCGGCTTCCCAGAGCTTTAGTTATCTTGCTCAAGGTCACAGCTGATAAGACCTGAAGCTGAAGTTTGAGCCAAGCTTTATGGATTCCAAAGTGCCCCACTCCCCTTACCACTCTCCTTCCTGTGTTTTTGGGGCTCCCTCCCAGCACTGCTTTCCACCTCTGAATCTCTCCTCCCAGTGGTTCCATCATTGGCATCTCTCCTCGGGGTCCCCCTCCTTGCAACTGCCAGCTGTCATCAGGAGAAAGGCCAAGTGGTTAAAATATCTCACCCTAAGTGGGGAAAAAAGAAAAAAGGAGGGAGCCTTTGGGGTCATTTACACAAAAGGAGGCAAAAAAACTCTGCATTCAGTCTGCCGAATCAGGGCTTACTTTTCTGTGATAGAATTATCTCCTATGCAGGCTGCAGAGGGTTGGTTAACCTGTCCAGGGTTGTGGCAGATTTGGAATGGTGGTAATTTGAAAAATACTTACTGGTCACCTATTCTGTGCTGATAGGTGCCAGCTCTGCTGATAGTGAGATCAAGTATTCCCGTCTCAGGCTTTGACATCAGTGCCTGGGGTGGGGAGCCACTTTGGTAATCAATGAGGGTAGCATTTGAGCTGAGCCCAGAGAATAAGGAAGGTTGGGGAGGGAGGTACAGAAAAGGCAGGTGCAAAGGGCCCTGGGATGGGGCGAAAGATACTAGGTTTGAGAGCAGAGAGCAGAAAGCAAGGGTAAGAAATGAGATCAGAAACAGCCAGTTAATGAGGGGCCCTTGCAGGCAAAGCATTAGGATGACTGCCATGGCAGACTCTGAGCCAGGGACCAACATGATCTGGCTTCAGTGTAGAGAAGTCACCTAAGACTCTGGGGACAGAACAAATTACAGGGAGGCCCACTGGGAGGTAACATAACCATGAGATGAGGGTGGTTAGAGCTAGGGCAGAGGTGATGGAGACTGGGAGAAGGCTTGAGCCCACACCTTCTGGACCCTAGCTCCAGCCTCCTCTTCCCTCAGCCCTTTCACTCCTGTGGACCCCTGACATCCCTGACACTGTCTCCCTGCTAACAGACTCAACAACCACCTCCTTTTCCCCCAGGTTGGCACCTCTTGCTCCTCCCCCTGAGCAGGAACTCCTGATGATCCCCGACGCCTACTTTTCAAAGCCTCAGCTCCCTGTAGCCTAGCATTCAATCTGCCTCATGGTTCCACCTCAGTCTCCATCACTCTCAGCACACAGACCATGTCAACGTGCTCCATGCAGACCCTGAAATCACACCTTTCTAGGCCTCACCTACATGGTTCCCTGTCCTTAGAACACCCTCCTCAGTCCCCTTTCTGTGTATCCACTGCTCCCCATTTGTCAAGACCCAGGAACCCCCCCCCATCCTGCACCCCCCTGGAGGCCCAAACTACTTCTCCCCACTACTTTGAGGTCCAGGACACCAACTTTCCTCTTCTCTGTCCCTCATCTGACAGTGAGCCATCAGCCTGGGACTTGAATCAGAGAAGGTGCCAACAAGTGTTTATGCGAGGAATAAATGGAAGTGCTTGCACGACTCCCCTTCTCCAACCACCGGTCTCTGGATGTGGCTGGCCTTAGCCCTGAGAAGCCTGTCTGCCTGCACCCTCCTCCTGCCAGCCTCAGCAGGCCCACACCCCGGTTTCTGGCTCTATCAGCCACTGTCTGGGTTGCCAGATCCTCGGGATTGGAGACATCTCACTCTCCCGAGGGTTCCCACCCCCACCTCAGGACAGGCTCTCTTGCCTTTCCCAGTTTCTACCCTCCTGGGAAGACCCAGCCAATGCCGTGGCTGTCAGTCACCATCTTCACATCACCCTTAGACCCATCCTGCATCTAAGACACTCCTTACTTTGACCAGGAGAGATTTGCACCCTATTTAGAAGAGTCTTAAGAAATGGAGCAGGGGATGTGGACATGTGGGGATGTGAGTGTCTGGGGCAGAATGTGGGCAGTTGTGCACCAGGGGCATCTTTCCAAACACAGAATCTTTTCGCCCCACCCCCAGGTCCATCCCCACCCCCACCTGCTCCCATCCAGGGCAGAGGATTAAATGAACCGGCAGGCAGAGTGCCTTCCCAGTGCTGGATCGTGGGCAACATCCAGCAGGGGTGGGGTGGGGGGGGGGTGTGCCAGGGGGGCGGGGGGCGGCGGGGTGAGGACAGACACTGGGGAGAAATGGAAATCCAGATGACGCAGGCATGCAAGGAAGCACTTGTGGGATTTGGGGCCCCAAGAAGGCAGGGAAGGACCAGGATGCCCATGCTGCCTGGGTCCCTCTGCTGACTCTGCAACCACAGTGCTTCCTGGCATCCGTTCCCTCAGCCCTTACGTGTGCTCTGTTTTGTCCCCACAGGAAGCAAAACCCGAGAGGGGGTGGTACAAGGAGTGGCCTCAGGTACCAGCCCAGCCCTGCCCAGCCTTGTTCCCTCACCCTGGCCCGGGATCTGGCTGACATCCAGAGAGTGGGGGGAGAGGGCAGTGGAGGAGGGTACCCCTAAGGCTTTCTGGGGGGTGTAGTGCTCTGTGGAAAGGCAGGCCCTGGGACACTGCGGAGGAGGGGGGCGTCTATGTCTGCTTGACCTCTGCCCCCAACCCTCTCCCTGACGCAGTGGCTGAGAAAACCAAGGAGCAGGCATCACATCTGGGAGGGGCCGTGTTCTCTGGGGCTGGGAACATTGCAGCAGCTACAGGTCTGGTGAAGAAGGAGGAGCTCCCTGC